>VWZI01018578.1:61641-89404 GCA_013396835.1 Psilopogon haemacephalus | reverse complement strand
AAAAAAAAAAAAAAAAAAAAAAAAAAAAAAGGAAAGAAAAAAAAAGCCCAACCATGAAGTGCAAACATTGAGAAGCACCTGATGAAACCACCTATGCTCTGCTGCTGGTGTGTCCCTTTGGTCTTCTGTAACTATCGCAACACCAATGTTAGCGTTTGCTGCCTGGATGAAGCTGAAGCAAGCATGTGTGGAATCCCCTGGCCATTCTTGGGGCACCAGCCAGCCTTGCTGCTTTGTTTTAGTATTTTTTTTATAGACAAAAGTTTTGTAGGCAAAGACAATGACTTTGCATGCTCGAAATTGCCAAATTAAATCCACAGAGCCCTGAATCCATGCCTATTGCACAGTTATTACACAAAACCTTTCTTCTTCAAATGAGCGTGGTGTTACTTTCATTCCGGATGACTTACAGCAAGTAATTAAAGGGATCATTAGCAAAGAAGTGTAGGCAAATCCTTAAGCCTCTCATGATCATTCTGCTTCCCTAATAAGTGGAATTGACACTTCCACCACCCCATTTAGTGTTATATTTTTTTTCTGGGCATATACCACATTTTCTTCCCAGACTCAAATCCAAAACATCAACTGATCAGATCTGCTGTGTCTCCACTTGCTTGAGTCTGTCCTTAGAGTGATTTACAAGGAGTTCCTGAGTTACAAGTCTGGGTAAACCTTACATTTTGTCTTTGCAGGGAAGAATGCCAGGAGGCCTGCCTGGCTGAGCAAGGAGCTCCTGAAAATGCTGTCACACAAAAAGAGACTCTACAAGGACTGGAAGAAAGGAGAGCTAGAATGGGGGGCATATAAGGAAGCTGCCCCAGCAGCCAGAGATCTGAGTAGGAAAGCCAAAGCACAGTTTGAATTGAATCTAGCCAGGGAGGTTGAAGGGTGGATGAGGCCTTGAGTGACCTGTTCTAGTGGTAGGTGTCTCTGCCTATGGGGTTTGGAACTGGATGATCTTTGAGGTCCCTTCCAACCTAAACCATTCTATGATTCTATGATGCTATGCTTAGCCAAATCAGAATCAACCCCTTGAACTTATACTGAACAGACGATATATTTATTAAACAAGCATGTGGACAGCAAAGAGTCATTTTGTTCATAAGAGGAGCAGTTCTGCAGCAGCAGAAGGCAGCCCCCTCAGTCTGCAGAAAAGAATGAGGCAGCTGAAAGTCAACCCCCTTTTCCAAAGCTGGGCTTTCATGTGCAGAGGGGATCTTCAGCAGGAAGGGTGAACAGGCATGAAAGCATGCTGCTGGCTATAGGAGAGAAGGGTCATGCTGCCCACAGAAGTTGCCACACTTAGGCAACTTACAGGCTTATAGGCTGGTGCTTGTTCAGACAGTTTCAACAGCCACACTGCAAGAACTCCTTACAGCAGCAAGGTCTGACTGGTGAGATTTTTGTGCAGCTTCGAGGGGAAGTGAAAAGTCTGAGCCACAACATTTATTTCTCAACTGAGGCAAAACTCCCGTTCACTTCCACTTGACCCTCTCTGGTAAAGTCCACACTGTCTTCAGAGAGAGTTTTAACTGAATAAAGGCTCCCTCTGTGAACTTCTGCTCCCAAACAGTGAGGAATTAATGACAGATGATTTTCAATGATTAACTCACATAGATGATTGCTGTCTTCCATCCCATTAATTAAAGAGCTATAGATGTTATGGCTAATGAGTACTTGAGCATGAGCTTAATTGCACATCCACTCATCAATGAAGTGATCTATTGAAATAACTGTGAAGCAGAGAATAATTTGTCTTCTCTTTTGAAGTGAAAACTCTGAGACAAAAAACAGCTCAGACAATTCACAACCACTGTCAATATTCCTGTTCACAGGTGGGCTGCATCAGGTCTCCATTTTTCTCTTTCAGGACTGAATATATTCCAGCAACTCTCAGGCTTTGAAAGTTAAGATGCAGGAGAAAGAAGAAACAGAATTGCACTACTGGTCTAATTTCATTCCTATTACTCTCTTTTTGATCAGTCTGAAAACAAAGAAAAAACAAAACAGCTCAAATGAGTCCAGAGCAAACCTTGGAAAAGTAAGTATCAGCTGTGTACAGCCTTTGAGAGAAAAATTCTTCCCCATGTTTCACAAGAGCTTCTTTATCTGTCATGCTATACCTTCAGAATGTCATCTAGAAGCATTAAAAGATTGTTTGAGAGATCTCTGACCTGATGCACAAAGAGCATATATTTTTTGTGAAGAGAACAATATGGAAATGAAGGAAGAAAATCATAGAATCATAGAATGGTTTAGGTTGGAAGGGACCTCAAAATCATCCAATTCCAACCCCCTGCCATAGGCAGGGACACCTTGTGAATAGTCCCTCCCAAGCCTTCCTGTAGGCCCCCTTCAGATACTGGAAAGCTACTATAAGGTCTCCTCGAAGCCTTCTCTTCTCCAGGCTGCAGAGCCCCAACTCTCTCAGCCTGTGCTCATAGCAGAGGTGCTCCAGCCCTCTGATCATCTTTGTGGCCCTCCTCTAGACTCTCTCCAGCAGTTCCATGTCCTTCCTGTGCTGGGGGCTCCAGAACTGCACACAGTACTCCAGATCTTCTGGTGAGCATCCCACAGTTTAAAAAAAGGAAATTTAGACACTTTTCTTTCTGCAGACAGGGAGTGGTGTTTATATTTGTCATCTACTAAAGGCTATTTCAACACATTGTCTGAGAAAATTTGTCTGAGCACATTCAAGCCTTTGAGATGCCTGCAGAATGAACATTTATTTCTGGTATTTTAGTTCTGCCCTCGGTCACATAAGATACAAGATATTGATTCCTTTTCCAACTGAAAAATTTAATGTCTGCAAACTTTCACTGCCTCTAATCAAATCAGGTTTGATTTTGTTGGGGGTGTGACTTACAGCCATGACTAAACAAGTCCTGTCTGCGAGCTCGGGCTGCAGCCTCTCTCTCATATGCATCCATACACAAAAAGCTATTTCAGAAAATACTATGACAAGTGCATAGCTTGAGACATAGCAGTCACTTGGAGCCTCCCGATTAGCTCTGGCCAAAAACGAAAACCCTCCACCAAAATTCACCAAAATTCACCAAGTGACAAAATTTCTATCCCTGTAGAGACAACTCGGACATGAAACAAAAATGGCACTGACGTACCTGCTTTTTTCACGTGCATGACTTCATCACAGTGCTGACTTGGATTTCTCAGGAAAAACAAAACAAAACACAAAATCCCAAAAAAGGAAGGGAAAAAAAAAAAAAAAAGAAGAAGGAGAAGACACAGAAGACACAGGAGCAGTCTAAGGCTATAGCAGTACAAACTCTAATGCAAAACTCTGTACAGAAGGGCAGCTGGACCAATAACCTTCAACTTCCTGAATTCATGATAAAGGATACATAAGCCCAAAGCCTTCTTTTTTTTTTTTTTTTTTTTTTTTTTTAAGAGAGAGGAAAGGTCACATGGCTGAACAGGGAAAGAGAGAAAAAAGAAAAAAGGAAAATAAAAGGGAATTTTCACCAAAAAAGCTTTTTCTATTGCAAGCAGCAGAAGGAGAGAGCACTGCCTTTGAGCTCAGCAGACACAGCTGGTCTTGACAAGGCTTAACACCAAATCCAGAATACCAGTTGCAAAACCTAGCTGCAGAGCTAGGGTTGCAAGGGCAGCCTGTGGAGGTAAGGCAGTTGACTGCAGCCCAGCTGCCCTGTAATCCCTCAGGATGCCTGCCTGTAGGAGACAGCCATCAACCTGCTCTGCTCAGTCTTTCAGCCTGTCTTCTCTTCGACATCTTGTGAAAGTTAGGGTCTTTCCTTGTTCTGGTTTAATAATGCAAGAAACAACCCCTGCAAAACATTTAATTCTGCGCTTTCCACCTGGAGTACTGCATCCAGTTCTGGAGCCCCTGTTACAAGAGGGATGTGGACATGCTGGAGCATGTCCAGAGAAGGGCCATGAGGATGATCAGAGGGCTGCAGCACCTCTGCTATGAGGATACACTGAAAGAGATGAGGCTGTTCAGTTTGGAGAAGAGGAGGCTCCCAGGTAACCTTCTTGTGGCCTTCCAGTATCTGAAGGGGACCTACAGAAAAGCTGGGGAGGGACTTTTTAGGCTCTCAGGTAGTGACAGGACTAGGAGGAATGGAGCAAAGCTGGAGGTGGGTAGACTGGATGTTAGAAGGAATTTCTTCATCATGAGAGTGGTGAGAGCCTGGAATGGATTTCCCCGGGGGGTGGTTGGGGCAACATCCTTGGAGGTGTTTAAGGCCAGGCTGGATGAGGCTCTGTCCAGCCTGATTTAGGGTAAGGTGTCCCTGGGCATGGCAGGGAGGTTGGAACTAGATCAACCTTGTGTTCCCTTCCAACCCTGACTGATTCTATGATTCTAAGTTGCTTGTGGTAGGAGCAGCAGCTGGCAGCAGTTTCTGATCCCGCCTCCCCAGATGAATCTCTGCACAGATACCAGCAAGCTTCCCAGCCTTTCCGCACTTAGTTTTTATCTCTTAAATTTTAACTTTATTTTGTGCTCAGACTTCCCACTGTAAAGTCCCTGCACCACCCTACTCATCCTCATCAGAATGCCCCTCCACGGCAGATGAGTATCAGCGTTCCTGTTTCAATAAGATAGAGAAATTGAAGCATGGAAATTAAATTACCACTCCACAGTCTCAGGCCTCCCTGAATCAAAGCAATATCTTTTTGGTTTGTGGAGGTGTCCTCTCACTACGAGATCATTTCTTTCCATCTAGTTCTCAGATAATAATATCCCTGTAACTAATCCCTACGGTTGTTGTGAGAATCCTTTCTTCATTGGATTGAAAACCTAGAGCAGTATCCAATATATTAATGATTAAGGATGATGACAAAAGTCACAGCAAAGGTGGAAAATGACAGCTGTTCTTCTTAGCTTTCAGGTTCTCGTCTGTGGCACTCTGACATGCCTTTACACCAGTTCTCTTATATCTAAAGTGCTTTTCCGGAGCATACATATATAGGTGGGCACTAAAAAAAAAAGACCAGGTGTCATTCTCAGACAGGTATGGACCTTCACCATGAGGAAAAAAACCCTAAGACACAGACAACAAAATGTATATGATCAACTGGAAGGGATAGTGGTAGGGTATCTATTGCTTTTGCAATGAGGACAGGCTATGAGAGTTGGGGCTTTGCAGCCTGGAGAAGAGAAGGCTTCAAGGAGACCTTATAGTAGTCTTCCACTATCTGAAGGGGGCCTACAGGAAGGCTGGGGAGGGACTACTGACAAGGTCTTGTTATGACAGGACGAGGGGGAATGGGTTTAAACTGGCAGAGGAGACATTTAAACAGGATGTTAGGAGGAAGTTCTTCACAGTGAGGGTGGTGAGACAGAAACAGGTTGCCCAGGTTGTGGCTGCTCCCTCCCTGGATTTGTTCAAGGCCAGGTTGGATGGGGCCTTGAGCAACCTGTTCTAGTGGGAGGTGTCCCTGCCTATGGCAGGGGGTTCGAACTGGATGATCTTTGAGGTCTTTTCCAACCTAAACCATTCTATGATTCTATAATTGAAGAGTAACAATTTCATAGTTAGGAAAATCCCTCCAAAGCCCTCCAAAGCTTTTATGTCCTTCTGTGCTGTGTCCCTCAAGGGTTAAGCCACCAGCTTCAGTGCTCCTGCAAATGGGACTGAATTCCAGGCAACTTGTGTAAGCCCCTGGGGACCTGAGAAATGAGAGTCAGTGGTTTCAAAATCAAGAAGGGCTGGGCTAGACTGAACAGAAAGGAAGGGATGAGGGAAGAGGCTGGAGCTCTGGCTGGTGATTTTTTAGATCCCGAACTAGAAATAACCCAGACTTGCTCCAGATGTCAGCCAGCACCTGGGCTTGCTTACAGCAGGCTGCTCTCTCTGCGGCCAGGGAGGGGGCCAGCGTTAGCACAAAAGGCTGAGAAAATCAGGCATCTTGCTCTACAGACAGCTAGCAAGCAAACGTGCAGGATCCACAGCGTTCATGTACATTTGCTTTTGCAGACAAATGGTGCAAAAATTGGCCTTTAAACCAGACAGATGGTGTTCAACTTGGCTCACTGTCCAGGCAGAGGTTTTTCTTGTCTATGGCTAAAGTTTTTGCTGGCAGACCTATGTCGTTCAAAGATTATGAAGAATTCAGACTGCTAAACAGCACATCTATGTATAGAAGGTCCTTTAATAACAGGAGTTATTTCACTGGAAATTGAATATTTTTTTCCCCTTCCTTTAATTTCCAAGTACTTTAACGTGGCTTAGTGTTTCTTAGAATAAGAAAGTGTACAGGAACCTTATACGCGCCAAGGGAAGTTTGCCAGCTGAGCTGAACTATGTAGACATGCAAATCCTCTTAGTGGAGACACAGTTCAGAAAGACAAGGGAGATGTGCATCTAAATGGCCCAGCTCATGATAGCAAGCTCCTTCTAATGCAGACAAAACTACTGTTTATTTTGACATTCTGATAACTGCTACCCCATGATAAAATACTAAATTATGAAGTACTAAATATTAAATTATTAAGGTTTAAATATTTTAAATACTTTAAATTATTAAGGTTTAATTTCTGCTTGCTCTGCCACTGGATAGAACAAATCTTCACAGAGATCCCAATTAAGAAGAGAAAAAAAAATATTAAAAAATCAGGCACCAAAATTTGTTAGGGTTGCAAACTGGATGATCTTTGAGGTCCCTTCCAACCTAAACCATTCTATGATTCTGTGAAATAAGAAGCAAGCTTTCGGTAGTTTGGGAAACTTCCCCTCTCCCAATTAGAGAATACAGCTGCTGGAATAGTGTCATGTCTGTTCAGCAAGAACATGCAAGCACTTGTAGCATCAATAGGGACTATTGTTCATTAAATATTGCCATTGAAATATTGCAAATGGAAATAGCACAAACTTGACATTCACCTCTCCCTGTCACACTCTTGTTTATTTTGCTGTGCTGTCTGAATGAAAGTTCAGACTCTCATATGCTCCCCGGATCTGTAACACCTAACAAATGTTTGATTGTGGTCGCCGCTGCTCCTCCTCCTGGCTGAGCTTCATCTGGGACTTGGCCGTTAACAAAACCCCTCCCCAAATTGTCCTTTTCCTGTTGAGAATATTACATAAGGCCTATTCTTTATGTTGTTTTGTGCAAAGCCCTTTATACTGCTCTTCTACTGAGGGAACAAAAGGCATCTTGTTCGGCGGCAGGGGAGTCAAAAGAACATATTCTTTCAGGTGATGGCGCGCTTCCATCGATCAGTTTTCTCACGTGTCTGTTGCGTACTCCCATTCCCCCTACAAAAGAGAGTAAGATGTCAGATCCCGCCAGTTAATCACACTTGACTTGCTACACTCTGTCCTGAATTATGAACAGCATGAAACAACACGAGTCGCTGAAGCCGGTGCTCTTTGATCACTTCATTTCTTTTATAGCCTCAACCTTTTCCTGCTTTCCCATGGCGTTCTTGCAGACTTAGAGCGCTTTGATCTCCAATGAGCAGACTATCATTCTCTCATTGGCAGTAAACTTCCATCTCTGTTTTCACTAATTTTTAGCACTGTGGTATTTACAGTGTAGGACTGCAGATACCACTAAGAAGGTTGCACATGTGTAGGGATGATATGTGTGTACACGAGGGAAAGCCGGGAGAGAGCAGGGGATAGCTCTGTGCTGAGATGCTATGACTTGTGCCTCAAATGCTGCAGCTTTCTGTAGGTCCTGCGTCAAACCCCATTAAGTGGATGGGTCTCCTGCAATGGGCTTCAGTGGGAGGTGAATCAGGTCCAGGTCAGTTGTGGGAATGTGAAATAATGAGGAGTCTGGCCTTGGTTCACACAGTTGAGGAAAACAAGGTATGGCACACAGGATACAGGACTCTGATGCTCATAACGTGGCAACTGCCTCCCACAAGGGAGTAAGAGATAGTGAAACATCTGGTTAGAGAATAACAGGTTATCATGCATATTAATGAGCGGGGTTGTGCTTGCCTGGGTTGTGTTAATGGATGAATATTTGTAGGAGTGGTGCTCAGTACTTGGTCTGTATAAACTCGTGTGTAGAAGGCAACAAAGGGCTCCCACTAATTCACATTGAATTGCATGGAGTCCATGGAGCATCCTTTGCTGGCGCCCTGACAGTCAGTAAGTGGTGCTGACGGACAGTCGATGTGGCTGTACCCACCACTTACTCATTATCCAGCATTTGCTAAAAATAGGGAAGGCACAACTGATATGTGCATTGGAGTGTGCTCTGCTGACCTGCTGTCTGTGAAGAACAAGCTGACTGATGTGGCTGGGAAAGCACAGATCTTTTCTGACCCTGTCTTTTCTTTGGCTAACTCAGAGTTATGAAATCACAGAACCTCTGAAGGTCTATAGTCCAGCTTTCTGCTCAGAGCAGGGTAGAGGCTATGTATTGGATTAAAGCTGTCCCATCTGAGCTCAAAAACTCAATATATACTTGATTTGATTTGGAATTTTAAAAGAAGCAAACTTTAACAATAAATAGGAGGTAAGGGGAGTTACATAGGATGGGGAAAAGTGAACCAAAATACAAGGTATGGAAAATTAGAGGGTTTACAGAGGATAAAGGGGGAAAAGGGAGCAAAATACACAATAATAGAATACAACCCGTGGATGGGAGTTGGATCCAAATGCTGGAATTGATGATTTGACAGTGGATGAAGTAGGATGCAGGATTTTGATGGTGAAATGCAGTTAGAGTTCCAAAAAATGGTTGCTATCCCCATGTGTTTTCTGGAGAGCACGTGGTGATCTGCAGCAGGACAGCGAGGTGCTGGGCAAGCAGGAGGGACCAAGAGAGAGAGAGAAGACAAAATATCCACCCCTTTTATAGCAGTCTTGGCAGGAAAGGGGCTAAACACGACACCTGGGGGCAGGTCAGACCACCCCCAGGGAGGAGTCAGAGTCCAGTTCCAGGTATGCTTTAACCCTTTACAGATTAGTACAGTTTACTCAGGTCTGTGTCCAGCTGGTACTGAAATATCTACAAGGACAGATATTCACAGTCATTCTGGGCCTCTGTTTTAATCTTTTACCACCTTTGTGGAATTCATCCCACTCCCTTAGGAATTTTGATATTCTTGTATCAATTTTCCACATTTTGATTTGTGTCTATTGTTTTCCTGAGTGCCTTGAGAAGAGCCTGTCTGTGTCTTCTCTACACCCTTCTATTAGATAGCTGTAAACAGCATTAAGAACCCCCTGAGCTTTCTCCAGGCTCACAAGCCCAACTGTCTCAGCTTCTCCTCTTATAACCTGTGCTTCGGCTCCTGCTCATCTCAGTGACTCCCCACACGACTTGCTCCAGTTTGTCAATGCCTTTCTTGCACCAGGGAGCCCAAAACTGGTCACACTGCTCCAGATGCAATCTTTAAGGTGGTAAATGAAGGAAGAAAAATCACTTCCCTCCTGCTAGCTACGATTTTAGTAATACAGCCTAGTATGTCATTGCTGCAAGGACACAGAGTTCAACCAGACCCCCTGGTTCTTTTCTGCAAAGCTGCTATCTAGGCACTTGGCCCTTAGCCTGTGCTAGTGAAGTGACTTATTCTGGTCAGGGTGCAGGAACTGGCATTGGCATTTGTTGAACTTGATGAGTACTTGTCAGCTCATCTCTCCAGCCTGCCCAAGTCCCTCTGAATAGCAGCCTTGCCCTCCAGGCTATTGATTGCTTACCCAAAAAACTCACTGAGCGTGCACTTTATCCATTAATAAAGACATTAAGCAGTATTGGCCCCAGTATCAATCCCCGAGATTACACTAGGCCACGGATCACTGACAATCTAATTTTCCCCCCTCCTTATCATTCACTCATCCAGTCCATTTCTCACCACATGGGTGATTTTAGTGATAAGGTAATCATGGGCAACACAGGAAAAGCTGCTGTCTGCAGAGATGTACATGGGGGGAATTATGAGTGTTGTGGGCTAGGAAAGCATAGAAGGAAAATTTGCTTTATTTATGGTCCTATATTCCCTTTTACTGCACCCATCTGTTGGACAGTGGCGTTTCCTTCAAAGCTTAGGGAGGCAGAGAAGTAGTTCAGGAAAACAAGTACAAATCTGAACTTAACTTTCTGTTGGGGAAAACCTTCTGAGAATAATTCAAAGGCTCAGAAGAAAAGCACGAATCCTCTGTGTTTCTCAGTGAGCCTCAACAAAAGCTGACACACTTTATCCAAACATGCCAGTGCACCGAGCTCAAATGTAGTTCACATCCAAAGCTGGATTTCAAACAGAATCCCAAAAAGGTATCGTGACCAAGACGTGGATTAAATTTGCAGCTATGAGACAAGCTTGAAACTCGAATTTAGACCTGTCCTGGTGGGGCATAAACCCTTCCAAATTAGTTCAAACCCTTGCTCTCCTCCTTCTGTAGCAAGGTCTGGGGGTTGACAGATGTGAGCAAAACAATGAGAGTTTGGCCCAATAAGGCCTTGAATCACTGAATCATAGAATCATAGAATCAATCATAGAATGGTTTAGGTTGGAAGGGACCTCCAGTTCCAACCGCCCTGTGCCATAGGCAGGGACACCTCCCACTAGAACAGGTCGCACAAGACCTCTTCCAACCTGGCCTTGAACACCTCCAGGGCTAATTACTCATGACCAAGTCAGGTGTCTTGTGCTGCCCTTCAAGTGCTGGGGTGGACACCTAGGCACAGAACTTTGAATTCATTTGCCAAAACAATGGATGGTAGCACCTATTGGCCAGTTTCACCTTTCAAAATAGCGCATTTAAGGGGGTGATTTAGAGCTGTTGTTCTTCTATTCCCTGCTGCCTTTCACCAGGACTGGAAGCTATTCACACCTCTTGCACAGCTGCCACCTGTTTGCAGCTGTGCATTGCAGATTTGCACCAGCAGCGGCAAGGCAAAACTTTCCTCCTCCTCTCCCGGGACACTGTATCTCTCGCATCTGTGACTAAGGCAGGGTTAGAATTTTCCCTGTTTTCAGGTCTCTCTTTACCAAGTTCTGACTGTTTAAACTGTTTAATTATTTTGTGTTTATAAATAACCTTTGTGTGATTGCCTCTTGTCGATGGACCGACCAAAGGATCTCAGGGGATTTCCCCAAATGTTTAAATACTAATAATTTTAAAATTAATATTCATAACAAATATTATTGATAATTCATAACGGGTTATTACTAATCATAACAAGACCCCCTACAAATGTCTGCTGTCTGTGGCAGGCAACGCTTAAGCCTTCCCAAGAAGGACCTTGAGGGCTGGAGCACCTCTCCTATGAGGACAGACTGAAAGAGTTGGGGCTGTTCAGTTTGGAGAAGAGGAGGCTCCCAGGTGACCTTATTGTGGCCTTCCAGTATCTGAAGAGGGCCTGCAAAAAATCTGTGGAGGGACTTTTTAGGCTATGAGGTAGTGACAGGATTAGGGGGGATGGAGCAAAGCTGGAGGTGGGGAGATTCAGATTGTATGTGAGGAGGAAGTTGTTCAGCATAAGAGTGGTGAGAGCCTGGAATGGGCTGCCCAAGGGGGTGGTTGGGACCACATCCCTGGAGGTGTTTATGGCTAGGCTGGATGAGGCTCTGTCCAGTCTAATCTAGGGTAGAGTGTCCCTGGGCATGGCAGGGGGTGTTGGAACTAAATGATCCTAGTGGTCCCTTCCAACCCTGACTGATTCTATGATTCTATCTTGTCTCCCATTACTGTTGCAAGGGCAGATGGAAATAGACCTAAGAGAGACACTCTGATCTCTTTCCCTAAATCATCCTTCAAGCACACTGAATGGGTTGTATTAAAACCAATTCCTGAAGAACTTCTGCCTCAAAACCTTGTAAACAGAAAATTTTGTCTTGATTTTGCCACTAAAACTGATCTAAAACAGAACACAGAAGTAGTGTTTCACTTCCAGTGCCTTTGACTTTCACCCCAGGGCTTCATTTTGTGACTCTGAAGTAGTTTACCATACCAGTGCTTCCAAGACACCTGCAATTGAGACAGAAGACCTGTGTAGCAAGAATTTAAGTTATAGACACTTCAGTTTGTCCTATAGTTATAGCTACAACACCACTGCTCTCATGGCTGTGCCACAGTGCACACTCTTCACACTCAGGCATTAGCAACCCAATTGGTCCCAGAGGTCCCAGCTAGGCTCTGCAAAGGTAGCACAGGGACTGATGTGAGAGAAGGTAAGCAGCTGGACAGATCTCAAAGGTCTCTTCCAACCTCAACAATTCTATGATAACCTTTCACAGCAAAACCTTTGTCTAATTCCTGTAGGAGGAATGAGATGGGAGTCCACATGGGAGATCCAGGCAGTCCCAAAGATTCTCTCAGGAAGCTGCAGCTGTGTTTAAATCATTATGTTGACATTGTGGATGTGTTAGCATCCAGAATGGAGAAGCTGGCCACACTGGGGGCTTGCCCAGGCAGTACCTGTGTAAGAGGAGAGAGTTGGTATGTGTTTGATCAGGAGTTACACCATGCCAATAATCACTAATTTACTGAGAGGTAAGATCCAGGGCAAACAGGGCTTGCAAGTATGCACATGAGCAGTAGGGAAAGATGGCATGTAACAGATTCCAAAATAATGAGGGAGGAGCTCTGTTCTCCTGCATTCAGCCTTCTGGGACATCTTGGCCATACATCACAGAACTCTGAACCAATACATACCAAGACCCTAGGTGGCTGGGTTGGAGTGGCACCAGTTAGGACCACCATGATGGTGCAGTTCCTGGTGGGGATGCCTACCTTAAGAAGTTAAGTGCCTGCTAGCCCCGCATCTAAGGAGTTTTGCTGGTCAGTTGGTTAGGGTGTGTATAACCTGCTTTTTGATCAACAGAGTTACTTGGCATTCCTTTCTCTTTATGATTTTGGTATTTGAGCTTTAATAAAGTGTTGAAACCGTACCCATGTGTGAGTGCATTCCCTGGTCCCCAAAGAACTCACTGGAATAACCTGCTGCAGAAGTGAAAAACTTACATAAACTTCGTCTAAATACTCAGTACAAATTAGAATCATAGAATCACAGATTGGTTTAGGTTGGAAGGGACCTCAAAGATCATCCAGTTCCAATCCCCCACCATAGGTAGGGACACCTCTCACTAGAACAGGATGCTCAAGGACTCATCCAACCTGGCCTTGAACACCTCCAGGGAGGGAGCAGCCACAGCTTCCCTGAGCAACCCATTCCAGACTCTCACCATCCTCACTGTAAAGAACTTCCTCCTAACATCCCCTTTAAATCTCCCCTCTGCCAGTTTAAACCCATTATCCCTTGTCCTGTCATCACAAGACCTTGTCAATAGTCCCTCCCCAGCCCTCCTGTAGGCCCCCTTCAGTTACTGGAAGGCTACTATAAGGTCTCCTGGAAGTCTTCTCTTCTCCAACTCTCTCAGCCTCTCCTCAAAGCAGAGCTGCTGCAGCCCTCTGATCATCTTTGTGGCCCTCTTCTGGACTCTCTCC
This sequence comes from Psilopogon haemacephalus, assembly GCA_013396835.1. NCBI lineage: Eukaryota > Metazoa > Chordata > Aves > Piciformes > Megalaimidae > Psilopogon > Psilopogon haemacephalus. The sequence goes on along the minus strand of VWZI01018578.1, from coordinate 76,007 downwards.
AACAGTTCCACTTCCTTCTTGTGTTGGGGGCTCCAGAACTGCACACAGTACTCCAGGTGTGGTCTGACAAGAGCAGAGTAAAGAGGGAGAATGCCCTCCCTTGCCCTGCTGGCAACTCTTCTCTTAATTGTCCTTGAAGATGCAGAAATGATCATGTAGAGCAGCCTTTTGCACACAGTAAAGACAGTTAGGGGATGTCTTGCTCCTAGTGTAAAATAATCTAGAAAAGATCTTGACCCAGCTGAACTCCAGCAGCTGATCAGGATAGTGGTTCAAGGAGCCTCACCCAATTCAGCAGAAGACTCTGATTCAAGTAGCCTCACAACGACAACTCCATTTGGCATATGGTTAGTGAGCCAAGCATCCCATCCAACAGATAGGATTTCCCATGCCATTACCCTATGCCAAGCTAGGGATTTTCTTAAAGAAACAAACACTCTCCGCGAGACAGCAGAATTTGCACATTGGTTGTGCAGATGTCTGATACCAAGGAGTCTTAGAGCTCTGCAGTTATCTCCAGCTAGGCTTTCTTCTCCAACTTTACACCAGCAATTGTGAGAACCCTACAAATGTCAGTGGAGCATGAACCCCCTGAGCAGCTAGACTGTCTGCAAAAGGCACACTAAGACTTGTGTGTCTTGGGTCTTTTTGGCCTGGAACTGTCAGATTGTTGCAAACACTTACAGCTGTTCAGGTCTATGAGTGGTCACATTGATTTCACTACCCCCGCTAGCAGCAGGCCCGGAGAGCTTCCTGGCAGTGAAAGGAAGTTTACTACAGTATTGTATTAATAAAATTGTGTGAGTGTGTGAAAATTAAGAAATTACAAACTAAAAATGTCCTGCCACCAAATAATGCTGGTTTTCAACAAGCTGTAGCTGCTGCTGTCAAGCAGTGAAAGATCAGCAGGAGTCAAACTTTAGACTGTTGAGTGCAGCAGTGTCTGGTGCATATCCCTATGCAAAACCAGGCTGGATGAGGTCTTGAGCATCCTGATCTACTGGGAGGTGTCCCTGCCTATGGCAGGGGATTGGAATAGGATGATCTTTGAAGTCTCTTCCAAACTAAACCGTTCTATGATTCTATGAAACCTTCTCCAGGTTTTCAGACTGGGGTCCAAGACTCATCACTGCCCTGAATTGGTGGTTCCAATTGCCACGTGGGCCCCAGCATGGAGGGGGAGTTGTTTTGCTAGACTGCTCCTAGCTCTGCCATCAGAAATTCCCTATTTATATTTTACATCAGCCTTAAAACAACATTAAGAGTCTAGATCAAAAATAAAAAAAATCATTTCCATTGGCTTAAACTAACAATGTCTTTAGGAATTATGTGTTCTCTGGCCAAACATACACTGTAATTATACAAGCTTATCACTGTTATCATGAATGCATTTTTATCTCTTAGTACATGTATAGAAATCAGGCTTTTATTGTTTATGTTTTAATAATGGATTGCCACCCAGGAAAAAAATGAGAAACAGTGCTGTAGGCAACTGGGAAGCAGTCCAGAGCTACCCTCCTGTGTGTTCTTGGTGCTGGATTTCAGAGGCTCATTCAGTATTTGCATTAGCATGAAGGAGCATGTTCTGCTACAATCGTCTCCTTCTTCCCCATGTGTTTTGTCTCCTTACATGTGGTAGAACCAGACTGCCAGAGGAAGTCTACTTGGCTAAGTGACTATCCCTCCAGTTGTTTAACACGTTGTATAGTTTCTAACACTACTCATTTCAACAACCTGATTTTGATTTATATTATACAAATACTAAATAACTCCCCAATAATGAAAAAAAAAAAATCTGCAAACACCCAACCTTTGAAACACTGTTTTCCATTAAGAGTGTGTGATGGTTCAGGATTTATCTGCCACCCCTGGCCACCATTGGAGGGTAGGAGAGCCCTGCAGAGGGACCTGGAAAGGCTGAATGGGTGGCAAAGACCAATGAGATGAGATTTAACAAAACTAAGTGTAGGGTTCTACACTTCAGCCACAACAACCCCAGGCAGCACTACAGGCTGGTGACAGAGTGGCTGGAGAGCAGCCAGGCAGAGAGAGACCTGGGGATGCTGGTAGATAGTAGCTGAACATGAGCCAGCAGTGTGCCCAGGAGAGCCAATGGCATCCTGGCCTGGATCAGGAACAGTGTGGCCAGCAGGACAAGGGAGGTTATTCTGCCCCAGTATCTGGCACTGGCCAGGCCACACCTTGAGTACTGTGTCCAGTTCTGGGTCCCTAATTCAAGAGAGATGTTGAGGTACTGGAACATGTCCAGAGAAGGTCAACAAAGCTGGTGAAGGGCCTGGAGCAGAGCCCTGTGAGGAGAGGCTGAGGGAGCTGGGGGTGCTTAGCCTGGAGAGGAGGAGGTTCAGGGGTGACCTCATTGCTGTCTACAACTACCTAAAGGGAGGTTGTAGCCAGGTGGAGGTTGGTCTCTTCTCCCAGGCAACCAGCAACAGAATGAAATGACAGTCTCAAGCTGTGCCAGGGGAGGTATAGGCTGCCCAGGGAGGTGGTGGAGTCACCATTCTTGGAGGTGCTCAAGAAAAGACTGGATGGAGCACTTAGTGCCATTGGATAGGGCTGGGTGATAGGTTGGACTAGATGATCTTGGAGGTCTCTTCCAACCTGGCTGATTCTATTCTATTCTAGTCTAGTGTAATTCACCCAGACTAGACTCAGCCAGCTGGAAGTTAAGGAATGAAGCTTTACATTCAGAGCTTAGCACAATATACAAGCAGATATTTACAATATATTACAAATATTTACAGCTATATACAGAAATATATAAGTTAAAGGTAATACTGAAATACAATACCCCTCCCAGAAACCAGAGTCCCCAAGAGGGCTTCCCAACCACTTTTCCACCTTCTCCCCACCTCCCAATCTTATCCCAGAATCTGCCTTATGTGAAAGGTAAATCAGGGAGATCAGCGAGGTGGGTTAGAAGCAGAACTGATTGTTTGGGTCACACAGATCCAGTTGGAAGCCAAGGAGAGGGAGAGACTAACAACCAGAGCTCAGACACAGAGCAACTCTGTCCTATCTATGTTTGTGTCCTTGCTTTTGCACATCTCAGTAAACCCATGAGTGAAATGGACAACACCATTGTTTTCTTTTCACAGCCTATAATCTAATTCTCCTCACTAAAATATTCCAATTAGTCTCAAACCAACACAGAGTGTTTCAGCACAGCCTAACTAATATCACCTACAGAAAGACCAAACTTGTTATACAATGATGCAGAAAATTCACCTTCACTACGACCTTAATTTTAATGTGCCATCAGTGTACACATTAATGTACCCATTAGGAGTACTCATGATTCAGTCTACTCCACCTTGCCAGAATATTACTCAATATGTTCCATGCTAAGTATGATTTTTAATTCTGAGGGGCATATGGGATTAAATACATAAAAAATACATCTGGTTAGTATGTTACACGTATTAGTCCTGCTGCCAGAAAGTAGACCCTTTGGGCAGAAACAGTACCAGTGGCAGCAAGGAGGGATACACAGGATGGATAGGATAGGACAGGACAGGACAGGACAGGACAGGATAGGATAGGACAGGACAGGACAGGATAGGATAGGATAGGATAGGATAGGATAGGATAGGATAGGATAGGATAGGATAGGATAGGATAGGATAGGATAGGATAGGATAGGATAGGATAGGATAGGATAGGATAGGATAGGATAGGATAGGATAGGACCTCCTCTTGAGGTACTGGAATGTGTCTAGAGGAGGGTGATGAAGCTGGTGAGGGGCCTGGAGCACAGCCCTGTGAGGAGAGGCTGAGGGAGCTGGGGGTGTGCAGCCTGGAGAAGATGAGGCTCAGAGGTGACCTCATTGCTGTCTACAACTACCTAAAGGGAGGTTGTAGCCAGGTGAGGGTTGGTCTCTTCTCCCAGGAAACCAGCAACAGAAAAAAGGGAACACAGTCTCAAGTTGTGCCAGGGGAGGTATAGACTGGATATTAGGAGGAAGTTTTTCCCGGAGAGAGTGATTGGCATTGGAATGGGCTGACCAGGGAGGTGGTGGTCACTGTCCCTGGAGGTGCTCAAGAAAAGACTGGGTGGAGCACTTAGTGCTATTGGATAGGGCTGGGTGATAGGTTGGACTGGATGATCTTGGAGGTCTCTTCCAACCTGGCTTTATTCTATTCTATTCTATTCTATTCTATTCTATTCTATTCTATTCTATTCTATTCTATTCTATTCTATTCTATTCTATTCTATTCTATTCTATTCTATTTATCACATAATCAAGAACATGCACCATGTGTAAAAGCTGATGGGGATGTGGTTTGGCAGCACTAGATGGTGAGGAAGAAACTACATCCTGCACTTTCAGTCTCTTTACCACATTTCAATTCCACCCTGAGTATTGAGAAATGTCAGTATCTAGCTCATGTAGTAGTTTTCATTAAATAAAGTCATAGAGCTTTATAAAGGAAGTCAGCATTACTGTGCCCATTAATTGACAGGGATCCAGTGTGCCAAAAAGAATTTGTTCATGGCCACACAGCTGGACTGTGAGTTTCAAAGCCTGCAGACCAGGGCTTATTTGTTTTACACCAGAAAAGACTGACATAAAGAAAAACAAACAAATAGCAAAACACAAACAAACCACAACAAAACCCCAAACCCGCTGGCAAGCTTACTTGAGGAATCTTCCAGGCAAATGAGAGAAGTACTCAAACATCTCCCCTAGTACCCATCATGCAACAACTAGAGACTAACACACGACATTTTCGTGTCACATAACCAATGTCCTTTAGCCTTCAATGTCAAATATCTTCACAGATTTTCAAACTAGCATTTAAAGCAACTCTGTCTGTGATTTGTGAATATGATGTGTTCAGTTGCAATAGAAATCTCTGATTTAACAAAGAACTGTGGGTCCACATTACAGTTTTAGTGGTGAAAGGATCTATTGCGTGCAAGGGATCTGCTCCTGTCCTGCCTGGCACAGCTTCAGAGCCTTGCTTGGCTCTGGATCTACTTTTCTTTCAGGTGATTCCTGTCTGTGGAAAGCTAACTCATGACATTAAAATAAAAACATGCCTTCAATCTTTCCTTCCTAGACCTCCCTTACAGTTTCACCAGGGCAAATAAATTCAGTGTCTTAACTCCTCAGAGTGTAAGGTTCCCATCTTACCTAACTGTAGGCACTTTGTGTCTTACTTCTAGAACACAAGAGAAACATCAAAAAAATTCAAAAATATACCAAAGCTGATTCTCTTTTCTCTGAGATCAGATTTCCATTGCCCTCCCTGGATTTACATCTGATTTACAATGCTGTGAGAAGAGAACTAGCACAGATACTATCGGAAGCAAGGGGAGGAACTAAGCCTTTGCAGAACTCAAAAGGAAGCAAAACAAAACAAAAAAAAAAGAGGTCAATGCCAAATACATATGCAAAAAAAATCATAATATTAGAGAGGATCTGAAGGTGAGCACTGTTATTCCCAGTGTTCCAGTGATATCTTTATACTCTCCCTCTGCTTGCTGGAGCAGGCTTTATGCTTGTCCACAGTCACCCGTGCAGCACAAGGCACTTCTTGAGTAAGCCACTATGACCCCTCCAGTGCATTTCTGCCTTGCCATCAGTGGGAGTAAGATCCCAGTTGTGGGTTCATTGCTGCAGTGCAGAGCTCAGAGGGACTGCCTAACTTCTTTGCCCTCTCTTGTGATGGTGAGGTAGCAAGGTGCTTCTGAAGGGACCTCTCTCCTTGGAGTATCAAGGTACTGCTCCCAGGAGGACAGGTATGTAGGGTCCTGGAGGACTCTTAGGGGGGCCAGCATCATCATGATACTTTCTTCTCTCATGCTGGGGACTGCTCTTGAAAGACACACTTACGCTGATGTCATAGCATAAGCTCAGCATCATCTTGGCAGGACAAGTCTTGGAAAATTGCCTGTTTCCAACACACATACTCCTCTCTTTATTCTCTTCTGCCCTAGCAGACTTGTGTCTATTTCCCACCACTCTAACAGGTAGATTTATGACCCTGGGAGTGGCATGGGAAGGGGCAAGATGACCTTAGTTCACCCATGCCACGGTACAGCTCAAGGCTACAGAAGGAGCAAACTAGATTTTCTAGCCAAACTACTTTGCACAAAGGATTCAAACACTTCTGGCACCTGCACAGCAGCACATTCTCTCTCTTGCTGTGGGGCAGGTGTCAGAAGGCAAAGATGTGTGGAGAGCAATGAGCAGCAAATACCACAGAAAACTCTAGGGCAGGCAAAGTGGACCATGTCTTTAACAGATGATACATCATGAGCAGAGTATGAGGCAGGGCACCTCCAAGAGTCTTGCAATAATGCACAGGATTTTACAGGTCAAGGACATAGGCATGAAGCCTTTGGGCTATGGGGTAAAATCATCTGGTTGTAACACACGACATATCACACCCCTGCAGTGTTAAAAACAGTAGGATCAGGGAAGAACAAGACAGTAAAAACGCTTTTGTTGCTTTGACAGCCAACCAGATTAACCTGTTCCTAGCAAAAATAAAAACGAGGGCTATAACATGTTGGATGAAATTTAGGGGGCCAGCACCATTTCCCTTATTACCTACTATATATGCAAAAATCAGTTGCAATGCAGACCTCTGATCATGGCATTTAAGACACCTTGAGCTTAGCTTAGGGAGTAGGGGGGAGATTAGTATGCAAGGGATAAACTAACTCAAGAAACTGCTAACTGACGGGATAAAACTAACTGGGAATGAAAAGTTAAGAAACTAATGCTCTGCAAGAGATGTGCAAAGCAAATGCAGGACACTAAGGCAGGGGAAAAAACCTCTGCTATAGTGTCAGCACTGTAACTGTGAACATTTATTTTCAGGGTCTGGTTGGTTTAGGTCTTTCCTAAAACCGCGTGAAGCCACGGCAAGAGTTTCCAGGGCTCTGAGCTTGATCCTGTCTATTTTAAAGCGATCAGAACGGTTAGCAGGAACTAGCCCCAGAACAGAGTGAACAAGAAACCTGCTTCCTGGCACCAGCTTCTGCAATCACTTGCGACAGAGCTGTCTTTGCAGAAGGGAAGTGTGTTCATTTGCAGCCTGGCCCATAATTCCCCAGCTGTGGGAACATTTTCTCAGTTTTGCCTAGCTGACATGTGACTTGGGTAGATGCACATGCAGATTTCACACACGTACTCCTTTCATGTAGGCACAAGTAGATTCCTGCCTCAAAAAGCTGAATGTGTAAAGCATTTGCTGGCAAACAGCTAGGCATTGCTATTATTTTTTTAATGCCACAGTCTGTGTTACAAACCTGGGTATGTTAGAACCATAGACTCAGTCAGGGTTGGAAGGGACCATAAGGATCATCTAGTTCCAACCCCCCTGACATGCCCAGGGACACCCAACCCTAGATCAGGCTGCCCACAGCCTCATCCAGCCTGGCTGCAAACACCTTCAGGGATGTGGCCTCAACCACCCCCCAGGCTCTCACCACTCTCATGATGAAGAACTTCCTCACTTCCTCCTCATATCCAATCTGAATCTCCCCACCTCCAGCTTTGCTCCATTCCCCCTAGTCCTGTCACTACCTCATAGCCTAGAAAGTCCCTCCCCAGATTTTCTTTAGGCTCCTTTCAGATACTGGAAGGCCACAAGAAGGTCACCTGGGAGCCTCCTCTTCTCCAAACTGAACAGCCCCAACTCTTTCAGTCTGTCCTCATAGGAGAGGTGCTGCAGCCCTCTGATCATCCTCAAGGCCCTTCTCTGGACATGCACCAGCATATCCACATCCAGTACTCCAGGTGGGGTCTTACCAGAGCAGAGTAGAGGGGGAGAATCACCTCCCTGGACCTGCTGGCCACACTTCTGATGCAGCCCATGATCTGGTTGGCTTTCTGGGCTACAAAAAGAAAATCATCGCTTTCATAGTTGTTAAAATAAGCCATAATGCAACCTCCAAATTAATGAAGATCTTCAGACATTCTTGACATTTTCTTAACCCCACCAGCACAAATAAGTAAAAATTGCTCAGTGCTGCCTTTAAGGCCAACAGGCTCCTTTGACACTGAGGAAGGGGTGGATTTCCCAATGGAATTAGCTAGGTTGCCAGCCCATCACCAGTGATGCCTTTCACAAGGTATGACACCAGTCAGGTTAGAGGTCCCTGCAATAGGGACAACTGCATCAGGGCTGGAGTCCACCCTGCTGCATCTCAGCATGCACAGGCATAGGAGGGGCTGCCATGGGGGGAAAAAGTTGGGTTAGTTCAGGCAAGTTCCTTAGGAAGACTTACTTAAACTTGGCTGCAGCACTGTTTGAGATCACTGGAGGAACTGGACTCCCTTCCAGCTCTCTCATTACTTCTCGGGTTTCCAGCACTGGGCTTCCGACAATGGACTTCCTTCCTGTTTGAAATCTGTCTGCTGCGCTGGTTGGTGTCAAGGTAACAAGATGGGAACATCATTATCCAGGCCTGATTTATTCTAACCTTCATCATCTGAAACCTGTTCAAGGATCACAACCCCGTTTCCAATTCAACAGACTTTCAGGTGAGCTGGCTTTACGCTATCATTGCTACACCAACAATGCAAAAAAACAAAAAAAAAAAAAAAAAAAGGAAGAACGAAAGCATGAACTTGAATGTTTCAAGTGTCATTCAAAAGCCCTTCGAAAAATAGACCAGCACAGGCAGTTAGTAAAGAAGTCACAATGCCTTTATGGTTTTCCACCTGAATGCAGAATGAGAGCTGTGTTTCCTGCATTGCTGCCCGAGTGGCGAGCTTGTATACGTGGCCTTGCAATGTTTTTGCTGTCAGGAGGCCAGTTCATTTACATAAGATACAAACGACGACCTCTTCTTGGCCTGAAAACAGCAGGGAAAAAACAAGAATAGGCAGTGGTATTACTCGTTCTCCTCTAGCCTCTCTTGCAAAGCTGAGCCTGAGGAAGATCTTCAGCATTACCCCCACGACCCTTTCTGCATTGCTTTTCCTGCATTTTTGTTCTTGCCTGCACACACAGACCACAAACCCTTTCCCCTTGCTTGAGCACCCAGACATTGCTGCTGCACTTCTGACCCGGATCTGCTTTAGTGCTCCTTGCCCCAGGGGGCAGCTTCTGTGTTTTCCAAACTTCTTACTTCTTCCAGTTCACTGAATTACTTCTTGTGTGTAGCCTCTTGGTGTCAGCTGGGCCCACAGTCTCCCACAGATCAAAGAACTACTGTAGTGGGTTTGCAGTGACCTGCCCCCCCCACCTTTTAAAACCCCGGCTAAAACTCAGAGAAACACACTGGAAGTTAATAAATGAAGCTTTATATTTACAGCAATGCAAATATACAAGCAAATATTTACAAGATATAACAGATATTTACAGAAATATACAGTAAAAAAGGAATACAGACACCACACCCCTCCTGGAGACCAAAATCCCCAAGAAAGGAAAACCAAACCTCCCTACCACCTTCCCCCCCCTTCCCCCAGCTTTATCTCACCACTTGATGATGCTGCAGATAAGCTGAAGATCAGGGAGATTAATGATAGGAGGAAAAATTAGTCGTTTTAGTGATTTAAACTCTGAATTAGTTCAAAGGAAGAGAGACAAAGGAAAGAAGCTGTTGAAGCCAGCACGGACCCAGGGCCGACTGCCTCTGCAAGCACACTGGCTTATCTGGATGTTTTGGGAACATTTCCCAAAACAACCTTCTTTTCTCTGTCTCAGTGAAACTGGGTGAAATGACACAGTATGTTTAATTCTCCCTCTCAGGCAATAGTCTAATTTCTCACTCAAATTCTCCAACTAGCTCAAACCAACACAACTGCTTAAGAGCAACTATTAGCATTGTCTTGCCTAACAATTCTGTCATACAGCATGAGTGAAAGAGGCCCTAATCTAGTCCATGCTTTTACATGCTGCTAAAACAGAAATGGCAAAAGGTCATTATCTGACCTGTTTGATAGGGTCCACTTTTCACAGCAGACCCTGCCAGAAAGGCAAGTGATGAAAAGAGACTTCTGCCAAGCTTTTTCTGTGCTGGAAGCCTTTCTAGCAACTAGAGTACCAAGTGCTCTGTCCGTCCCACCATCCATTCTAGCTTCCACGCAAATAGTCACAGAGAATATTGCAATTCCAGTGTGAGTATTTACAGATCATGTCAGGAACATCCCTGTGAAGGGAAGCTTGTAGCTGAAATTAGGAATGTGCCTTCTGCCATGCACTGGAAACCACTAGAGATCAGCAGCTGACTTTGGTACTACAATTTTCTCTGTTGCAAATCTGAGCATTCAGTAGTTGCACACACAATTAAACACTTGCTGTTATCTTTTGTTCCTGCTTCTGCTACATGAACCTGCATTTCAGAAACTACCCTTGCAGGTGTGACCTCAGGCAAGGCTGTTGGTTGGCAGAGAAGTCTCACCCTTAGTTCAGCAGCCAGAAGTTGCTCTCGCAGTGCACAGACTCACAGTGCACAAACAGAACTATGAGCTTGCTCTCCTAGGACAGGGAAGCACAGACAGCAGGTATCAATCACACTGTCTCCAGGTAGAGAGACAGTCTGGGACACTGCAAGTATTGTGCCTTTGCCTTAACATCTCTTGCACTATCTTCTTTATATTTTCAAGATTCAAGTGTTGCTTACGTTTTTGTACAGCTTGAAGGTGGGGAGAAACAGAAAGAAGGAGGCAAAGAAGACTGCTACAAAGAATTTTTTTCATAGCAGGGACCACTGTACCAGATGCTGGCCCTGGGAAACTTTATTGCTAGAATGGGAAATGAAAATAACTGGAGCAAGCACAACTCTCAGATACATGTGGTGCACTTACCTATGCAAGGCAGCTCCACGGGCAAGCCCACTGGAAAATGAGACACAGAGAACACAGGTGAATGCACACTGTACTGAAGAAGAAGTGTGAAGTATGAAACATTTCCTTTGCTTTCTCCACCACCTTTTCAGAAACCACCTGAATATTATTTTTTCCCCAGTAATTTTTCTGAAATCGCTTTAAAATGTAGAGACACATTTCCATTAGCAGCAGTGCTGGCTCTTTACTAATTCACCAAGGAAAAATACGAAGAGCTGACCCCTTGGGAAACAGAGATGCTCAGTTTTATAACTTGAGCTCACATCTGCATGGGAATGTGAGTGCTCCAACCGCCAGCATTGCAACACCTGAGTTTTGCACCCCTGTCCTTTCCTCCCCATCCTTCTCTTGGCTGCCTGGAGCTGCTGGAAGAGAACAAGCACACTCATTCATTATGCCAGGCACCTGGGAGTGAGATTTAAAAAAAACCCACCCAAAACCACCAACCCAAACATGCAGGGTGTTGCACATGAGGTACCTAAATTAACTAGTGAGAAACGGTGGAGAAAAGGGTGTGTTACAGATTGGTTCTGTCTCGGGTTTAGGTGCCGTGTTCAGGTTTAGCGGGACATGCTTCTTTTCACTCTGGATTCCCAGCCCTGAAAAATTAATTACAGCTTTTCACCTTACATTAATTAACATGAGAAATGAAAAGACTTTTCTTCACTCGGCTTTTTCTCCACCCACCCATTATCCTTGAATAACCCATTGCCTGTGGGTTCCACTCTCCCCCCGGGCAAGGTTGCATTCCTTCCAGGGAGGAGGGACCCACGCAAAACCTGGGTGAGGCTGCAGATGAAGGAGGGTTGAGTCCTCCTTCTGCTGGCTTTTGGATGTGTTTTGTGTGCTCCAGTGCAAGAGGCATGGTCTGAGAAACCATCATCAGAGATCATAGAATCATTGAATGGTTTAGGTTGGAAGAGATCTCAAAGATCATCCAGTTCCAACTCCCCTGTGCCATAGGAAGGGACCCCTCCCACTAGATCAGGATGCTTAAGACCTCGTCCAGCCTCGCCTTGAACACCTCCAGGGAGGGAGCAGACACAACCTCCCTGGGCAACCTGTTCCAGTGTCTCATCACCCTCACTGTGAAGGACTTTCTCCTAACATCCCGTTTAAATCTCCTCTCTGCCAGTTTGAACCCATTCCCCCTCATCCTGTCATTACAAGACCTTGTGAATAGTCCCTCCCCAGCCTTCCTATAGGCCCCCTTCAGATACTGGAAGGTTGCTATAAGGTCTCCCCAAAGCCTTCTCTTCTCCAGGCTGAAAAGCCCCAACTCTCTCAGCCTGTCCTCATAGCAGAGGTGCTGCAGCCCTCTGATCATTTTCATGGCCCTCCTCTGGACTCTCTCCAGCAGTTCCATGTCCTTCTTGTGCTGGGGGCTCCAGAACTGCACACAGTACTCCAGGTGGGGTTTGACGAGAGCAGAGTAAAGGGGCAGAATCCCCTCCCTTGCCCTGCTGGTAATGCTTCTCTTGCTGCAGCCCAGCACACAGTTGCTGTCTGGGCAGCGTGTGCACACTGTTGGCTCATGTTGAGCCTCTCATCCACCCAGACCCCCAGGTCCTTTTCCCATATATAGGGTCCCACCCACACTGAGGAGGTGAGCCCCAATTTGTCCAGACCACTGGAGCACTTGTGTGTACCTGGGAGCAAATCCTTGTGCCAGAAACAAATGGTGTTGCTTTAGAGAGGAGCAAGATGCCACATTTAGGGGCCTACGTGACTTGTGTGGCCAAAACGTATGGGATCAATTACCTCACTGGCCACTGCAGCCTCCTCAACCTGTCGCTCCCATGTACAGTAAGTGGTCCAGAACTCCTGAAGTTTTCAGCTCAGCTTAGAAAGGAGCCAGAGCTTCTTTGCAAGGAGCAGAAACCAAGGCAGTTTCTGAGGTATTTGGTGTCTGTAGAGTCACATCACCATGGGTCAGCACTTCCAGGTGTGCTGGTGTCATCCCCAAAACCAACAGTGTAAAAGTGTTGTCCTCTCTGGTGCCTAAGTTGGAACCTCAACCCCCTCATCAGCACCACATCACTCCCCAGGAGGAAAGTAAGCACGAGAAAAATCTGCAAAATAAGCACCGTGGCCTCCATGAGCCTTACATTTTTTTAAACCAAAAGGCAAACAAAACAGTTTCAAAACGTGTAGAAGTATGCATGATATTCACCTACCACCTTCACCCTGCAAAGCTGTAAAACAGCTTGGATTCTACTTTCATACGGTTGAAATTTAACTGCCTTTGTGCCACCTATTAAAGACAATTCACTTTGTAAAAGATTTCCTGGTCCCTTCAGCACTAAATGTCAACATGCCCTCAAATGAAGAAGGTGACTCCAGTGAGGAGGCGGTCCCACGATGTGTCTGTGAGAGAGGCAGGACACCATAGTCTCAAACACATGATCATGCACACTTACACTCACACAGAGACACACACATGTGTATACACAGATCCACCCACACATGAACAGAGGGATGCATGCACATGCAGGCTTACACACAGAAGTATGCAAGCACACTTGTGCTCACACACAGGCACACACACAAGCATGCTCACACACACATAACATAGGCTCATAGAATCAGCCTTTGTTGGAACTGACCATGAGGATTGTCTAGTTCCAACCCCTCTGCCATGGGCATGGACACCTCACACTAGCTCAGGCTGTCTAGAGCCTCATCCAGCCTGGCCTTAAACACCTACAGGGATGGGGCTTCCACCACCTCCCTGCACAACCTGTTCCAGGGTCTCACCACCCCATGGTGAAAAACTTCTTCCTAATATCCATATGTAGGCACACACATACACAGGCACACAGGTGTGCTCACACGCACATATGCCGGCACACAGGTGTGCCCACACACAGGCACACACACACACACATAGGCAGACACACAGGTGTGTTCACACAAGCGTGCTCACAGACATATGCAGGCACACAGGTCTGCTCACACACACATAGGCGGGCACACAGGTGTGTTTACACACACATGCAGACACACAGGTGTGCTCACACACACATAACACATAAGCAGGCACACAGGTGTGCTCACACGCACATATGCCGGCACACAGGTGTGCCCACACACAGGCACACACACACACACATAGGCAGACACACAGGTGTGTTCACACAAGCGTGCTCACAGACATATGCAGGCACACAGGTCTGCTCACACACACATAGGCGGGCACACAGGTGTGTTTACACACACATGCAGACACACAGGTGTGCTCACACACACATAGGCAGACACACAGGTGTGTTCACACAAGCGTGCTCACAGACATATGCAGGCACACAGGTCTGCTCACACACACATAGGCGGGCACACAGGTGTGTTTACACACACATGCAGACACACAGGTGTGCTCACACACACATAGGCAGACACACAGGTGTGTTCACACAAGCGTGCTCACACACAGATAGGCAGACAGACAGGTGTGCTCACACACACGTATAAGCAGGCACACGAGTGTGCCCACACACACAGAGGCAGGCAGGCGGACACGAACACACGCAC
>VWZI01018578.1:24165-61604 GCA_013396835.1 Psilopogon haemacephalus | reverse complement strand
GGGGCCGAGGGCGGCAGCGGGGCGGCGGCGGTGCGCACCGCCTTCACCGACCCCCCGGAGCAGGTGCCGGAGGTGGTCTCCAACAAGAAGCGGTGCGTGAAGGTGCTGAAGCAGGAGATGGGCGGGCTAGGCATCAGCATCAAGGGGGGCAAGGAGAACAAGATGCCCATCCTCATCAGCAAGATCTTCAAGGGGCTGGCGGCCGATCAGACCCAGGCCCTCTACGTGGGCGATGCCATCCTGGCCGTCAACGGCACGGACCTGCGGGATGCCACACACGACGAGGCGGTGCAGGCGCTCAAGCGGGCGGGCAAGGAGGTGCTGTTGGAAGGTAGGGACTGGGAATGGGGCGAGGGACGGGGCGGGGGACGGCGTGTCGGCCGCTAGTCCTTGTCCCGAAGCGAGAAGCTTTGGGGCAGAGAGGTGGTGGAGCCGAGTCGGGCGGTGAAGAGGTTGCCCTCGTACGTCTCCTATACTCCTCTTGGAGTCTTTCCAGCGGGGAGAGTTTTCTCTCCCTCACCCCGAACCGTGCCGAGACTCCCGACGGCACGCTGTAAGGATGGAGCCGGTCGAGAAGGGACGAGTAGGCAGTCAGGGAGCTGAGCTTGAACTTTCTTCCCTCCTGTACGCCGCGCGAGCCCTCCCGCAGCCCCTCCATGCGCGGCTGCTGGAACCCCCTGCAGCAACTTCTTGTCTCGGCGGCTGAGGGCTCACCATGGGAGCTTGGCCGGCGCCCACCAGGATAGGGATCCCCAGGGACTTCCAGATGGACGTTTTCGCAATTTTTCAGCCGAAAAAAGGTGGGAGGAGTTGGGTGCCGGGAGCGGAGAGGATAAAGTCGCAAAGGACCTCCCTCGGACCGTTAGCGAAGGGCTTAGGGGACTTTTACCGAGCCAGCTCGAAATGCCCCATACCTCCTGCTGTCAGATCTTTCCTTGCCCCCTCCTGCAGCCCACCGCCCCGCTAGGGAAGAGGGGAAAAACGAGACTTGAATGAAGCTGGCAGTGCTTCACTGACACATTAACTACCCCTGAAAAACAGGGTCTTTCCTTTCTCAAGGGGGACCGAAACAGCTTTGTAAAAAGTACCCTTAGAAATTGTGCAGACGTTGCTCTGTGTGGAGGAGACTCTCCACAGGATGGGTCACGTATTGGGGAGGCCATGAGGAGAAGCAGAACCGGGTTCCCCAGGACAGCAAGGCATTTAATCCTTGTCTTCTCACAAGGGCTGATTTACATGCTCCACCTGAGAGAACGAACAGCTTCAGAAATGCCCTTGGCGTGCGTTTGATAAAGTGATTACATATTTGCCCAGAAGTTCATTTAACCAGAGGTCAGTGGCATTTGAGGCATGCTGCGGTGCCTCCTTCCCCTATGCCATCACTTTGTGTTCTGTAGCCCTCTTAGCGCCGCACATTTTTTTTTTTTCACAGGTGTCATTTAGGTAATTCTGAGGAGCGGAGGGAGGGACTGCTACTGGTTAGGAGGTGCAGATGAGGAGCATCTGTGCATAACCAACTAAGGCATAAAGTTATGCAAAAAGTTTAAGGGGAGGGAAGGTGAGAAAATGCCTTAGTGCGTGCTGAGAAGCTATTCAGTGTTGTCCACTGGGCGGTGAAAACTGCGGAGTTTGTGCCCCGTGAGGGTATAAGAAGCTGAGGGACAATTGTGTCGCCCCTCCTTGCGTGCTGTGCGCTGTTGGCGGGACCAACCTGCGTCTCCTCCTCCCTTGCTGCAGCCGAAAACCCGTAAAATCTGAACGTGAACTCTTTGAGGTCTGGACTGAGGCTGTTGCCTCTAAACGCTGTGAGTGGTTTACGCAGTTGAAGCCCTTCCCGGGGTGCCGACCAGACAGAAGCTGACCTTTGGGTGTGATCTGATGAGTGATGTGTGGTAGCGCTCGCAACGGTCTCCCGTGCTCTGTGGAGAGCCTGCAGTAACAGCACCTGAACACGCTGCTGCCGTACGAGCCTGAAAAAGAAAACCAGGACGTTTTCTTCTTCCACCTAGGAGGAGAGATGAAGCCTTTTTCAGCAAGGACTCTTGGCACTCCTCTCTCCGCTCCTTTCGTTGCCACGGCTGTTTTCTGGCATGATTTTTTGCTCCGTGAAGGTGTATGTGTGCCAGTGGTTGTTTCTGCAACTGAATTTGGAAATCCGCAGCGTGTTTCAGTAGTAATCCCTATGTGGAGTTAAAATGTTCTGTTGCTGAGCTCAGTATTTTGTCTTGCCTTTTTCTTGCTATTTCCGTAGAGCACCCAAAATGTGAGTTGGCCTTAGCGTCGCCCCCAGAGATTCTACTCCTTCGGCAGGGAACCTCTCTGTATGAATGCCTTGTTTGAAATGGTAGTTTAAAACAATTCTCTGCAATTCAGTTTCCCACTTTGAAGCTCCTTCTTCAGTAGCACAGTCTGAAACAATCTTTTTATTACTGAAAGAAGGAAAATCCAAAAGGTGGTGGTTTGGTTTTTTTTAATTCACCTTTAAGGCAAAGGAGGGAGAGCCTTGAATTTTCCTTTGCTTACAGGCAGTAGGAATTTGCTATTTTCTAACTTATTAGAGAATATGTACTGCAAAAAAGCAGCCTGTGCTGGGGCAGGGCAAGACCCCAGCACAGCTCTTCTCCAGGATCTTTTCTCCAATTAAGAGCAATGCCAGCATGTATTTCCAGGGTCAAAATGTAATATTTACATTTGCAGGGAGATCGACTGACTTCCAGACTAGGACAGATGAATTTGCAAAAGCACAGCAAGGTGGGAAGCCTGAGGGGCCTTTAACACAGAGCAACAGGGCTGTGGGTATTGCCCAATGCATTGTGCATTGCTGGAAAGGGTCTTATGGTTGAGTATTTCTTGGAGGTTATCAGCAGTGAAGATATAGTCAGTATGGCTCAACACACTCAACATCAGAGTGCTGGAGTCTCTCTGTAATATAGTCTCCCTCCTAAAATTGCTTGCTTAGCTAGATGAGGCATTTACCAGCTCAGCAATAAACTGTAGTCTCTTCTGCATTCCTCTGTGGGGAGGAAGGGAGCAGGGAATCCATCAGAGCTTGGACATGGGTTCAGGGGAGCAAGGCAGCCAGTGAGCAGGGTAAGAGGAAGCTGTAATTCTGGACTTACTGGCATGGCTTCTTGGGTGCTCAGCACATCAGGGCAAAACTCCTCACCAGTGTTCAGGAGCACAAAGAAGTTCCCAATGTGAGAGATGAGACTGCCTCCTTAAACAGTGCATATTGACAGATGTGGAAGGCAGCAAAAATTAACATGACAGCTATTGTTTGTGCACATAAGTGCCCTGTGGTTAAATTGGGTCTTCTTAAATAAGCACTTTGGAAAATCCAGCCACCCCCTCCTGCACTGTGTAAGGCATATTACGTTCAAGAGACTCTGAAGACATAAAAGGTGTTTGTTTTCATCAAAGCATCCTACGTGAGAGCAGTCCCTTGGCATGCTCTGTAACCAAGCTGGTTGTGCTTTACATATATTCTCTGTGTGTTTAGTGAAAGAATGAACAATTGAAGTAGCCCATGGCAATGTCAGGCAGGACCCCTCTGCAGGAAGCTGTATTTGGATGTGAAGAAAAGCCAAACATTACTGTGTGTATTTTGCTATCTGGCTGCAGGATGTTTTCTTCGATTGCATCACTTCCTAACTTGTTAAGTGTGTGCAGATGAGCTTCTGATGATGGTGGAAGGTAGGTATCAGGAAAGGGACCATCTTACTGTGTGCAGTTCTGGAGCCCCCAACACAAGAAGGACATGGAACTGTTGGAAAGAGTCCAGAGGAGTGCCACAAAGATGATCAGAGGGCTGGAGCAGCTCTGCTATGAGGACAGGCTGAGAGAGTTGGGGCTTTTCAGCCTGGAGAAGAGAAGGCTTCCAGGAGACCTTATAGTAGCCTTCCAGTATCTGAAGGGTGCCTACAGGAAGGCTGGGGAGGGACTACTCACAAGGTCTTGTAATGACAGGATGTGGGGGAATGGGTTTAAACTGGCGGACGGGAGATTCAAACAGGATGTTAGGAGGAAACTCTTTACAGTGAGAGTGGTGAAACACTGGTTGCCCATGGAGGTTGTGGCTGCTCCCTAGCTGGAGGTGTTGAGGGCCAAGGGTGATCGGGCCTTGAGCAACCTGTTCTAGTGGGAGGTGTCCCTGCCTATGGCAGGGGGTTGGAACTGGATGATCTTTGAGGTCCATTCCAACCTAAACAATTCTATGATTCTATATGACTATCTTCTTCGTGTTGCTAGAGTTTTTAATTGGTTTTGACCGATTCCCAGTTAAGCTAACAAAATTGCAAGGTAGGGCTCACAGCTGCCTTGAGAAGTGGCTCTTGCAGCCTCTCTGGGTTTGCAGAAGTTTTGCCCAGAGAGAGGCAGCCCTCTCAGCGTTGTGAATTTTAGCACGTGGACTGTAAACTATCATCATCTTCTGTGTTTCTCTTGGGAGCACCCAGAGATTATAAAGCAAGCTTAAGAATAAACACGATGCACTCGGTACTGTAGCAACAAATTCCAAACAGTATTTCTGTAAGAATTGCAAGGATTCTCCCCGTCCTACCCTATTAATTTTCCATGGGTGAAGCAGAGCAATTCTGCCTGCGTGAATTACAATTTGAAATGGCATAAAATAGACACAGGCTACGTATTGGCTGCATTTTTCTTATCTAGGTTTTTCGTGTTTATTTCAGTAATGTAGTGACAACAGGAGATTTCTGGGGAGGTTAACAAAATACAATATTTATCCAAGAAAGTCTGTCTCTGGGAAAGTGTTGGGGGAAAAATGAGGCACCGAGCACTCAGTAAGTGCTAACTGCAGTCAGGGCTGTTAATGACTGCAAATTGTATGCAGTTATTCTTTACACTTCCAGTAAATGTATGGAGCACACACAGTTGGGGCTGTTCAGTCTGGAGAAGAGGAGGCTCCCAGGTGACCTTCTTGTGGCCTTCCAGTATCTAAAGGGGGCCTACAGTAAAGCTGGGGAGGGACTTTTTAGGCTCTCAGGTAGTGACAGGACTAGGGGGAATGGAGCAAAGCTGGAGGTGGGGAGATTCAGACTGGATGTGAGGAGGAAGTTCTTCAACATGAGAGTGGTGAAGCTCTGGAATGGGTTGCCCAAGGGGGTGGTTGGGGCCACTTCCTTGGAGGTGTTTGCAGCCAGGCTGAATGAGGCTGTGGGCAGCCTGATCTAGGGTGGGGTGTCCCTGGGCATGTCAGGGGGGTTGGAACTAGCTGATCCTTGTGGTCCCTTCCAACCCTGATTGAGTCTGTGATTCCTTTTGGGCAGTTTCTTTGTCTGGGAGGGAAATGGAATTTCTGTATTATTTCTCATTTGCATGGAGTTGTAAATACTTGTAAATATATTGTGTATATATGCTTGTAAATTTAGATTTGCCGTAAAAAGAGCTTTATCTTACTTCCAAGCCATCTGATCTGGTCTGGCAAATTTTAACAGTGGAAGTGAAGTTCCTAACCCACCACACTGATGATACTGGAGAAAAAGTGTAATGCCTCAATAGGAACCTCTGGCATGCTCTCCCGTTACTGATACAACAAGATACACCTTGAGTCTCCATCCTTGATGGATGGAGATTCTATGATTCTGCTTTGCTTTGGGGTTGGTTTTTGTTTTGTTGGAGTTTTTTGTTGGGGTTTTAAAATTTCTTTGTTTGGGTGGTTTTTTGGGGTTTTTTTTTGTGCCAGCAAATATTCAATTAGGGGAATGCTCTGTACTGGGAGGCTAATACAGCATTTCACAGCCTGTGTAGCTGCCCTCAGCATGTGTCAGTTTAGAAGTGAAATCGAAAGGGAAAGGAGCAGGAACTTATTCTCGAGAATATGAGGTCTAAGCAGTCCCCGAGAATCTCAGTTTTGATCGTTTCAGCTGCCTCTGCCTGATGGTGAAACTTGAGTGGGAACACTTGGCTGTGTCTTTCATTGATCAGATTAGATTACAGGCCAATTTAGCAGTCCAGACAGCCTGGATCACCGTTCACAGTTAAGAATCAGTACATCATCTTTGCAGCAAATTGGGTACAAGTCCTCTTTCTCCATTACTGTAAAGAAAATAAGGCAATTGTGGGCAACGCATTCCTGGATTTATTTGGACCAAGTGCAGCGTTCTCCCTCGACTCTCATCCTCCCCCAGCTTGGAAATAATTCTTCTTTAGGACTTAGTACCAGTTCCTTAAGGGTGCTTAGAAGATTAACTGTGTCTAGGGGATCTGGGATTCAATTGCACCGTGTTAAGTATGATTAGAAAATCTAGGTGTTAAGCATGATTAGGAAAAAGCAGCACATAGTAAAAAAAAATCCCAGCAGTAATTCCGATGTGGAAAACTAAATGGAAAATTTGGTATAATGCTTCAAAAAAAATCTTTAGGGAGTAAAGAATCTTTTCAGAGTAGAATTAAAAGCCCAAGGCTTTTGCTATAGTTAATGAAAGTGTTTGTATCTTAATATTGCCATGGAAGGAGTCTTTGCAGTGAAGGTCAGTCCCACCCTCTCTGGAAGTCATTTCCACGTGGATGACCACCAATAGCACTGGCCTCTCCATATCCCTGATACCCACTGAATATGTGTTAGAGAGAGTTGCTGCACATCTGTCCTGAGGGAGCTGGTGATGAGTCTCCATAATGCAAGACACAGCTTGGGTTTGGGACAGATTGGTACAGGTGCTGATCTCAACAGGTTGGAGATGATTTTCCAGGTGTAGATTGGGAATTACTTTCCCCCTGCCCAGTTTCCTAATCTCACTGTTTTCATCATATGTGGTACAGAGCTTCTCCTTGGAGTAATTTGTCTGTAAATGTGAATTTTAGTAATAGCATCCATTTGTGTGCACTCAGAGTTTATAAGTGTTGGAGAGTTTACTACAGCTATTTGTAATCTCTTCCCAGTGGTGACTCCCTTCCAGGGCTTTAAGAACCTGTGATTTCCATCCCATTTTTCTAATTTAGATTTCTGATTGTAGGATTATTTTGCACCTTATTCTGCAAGATTATGTTGCCATGGCTACTTGGTAGAATTGGTACAGCTACTTCAGTAGAAGGGAAATCTGAGGAAGCAGTAGTTCAAGAGAGCAAGAGCATACATAAATGAATAAAATATGATGGGAACAAAGCTGTCCCAGTACTGCACTGAAGACTGGCTTTCCAGCCTGAAAAAAAAAAATCTTTAACAATTGAAGAAAAATAATTGATGAAGAAGAGATGCTGGTGGTGCTTCTAGAACATGCAAAAAAATCTCTTAACTGTGTGAGATAGAATCATGGAATCACTTATTTTCCAGAAGAGCTTTAAAGTCTTTAAATCCTGCATCTGGATTGAAGCAATCCCAAGCACAAATACAGGCTGGGCAGTGACTGGCTGGAGAGCAGCCCTGAGGACAGGGACTTGGGGGGTGCTGGTGGATGAGAAGCTCAACATGAGGCAGCAGTGTGCTCTTGCAGCCCAGAAAGCCAACCAGAACCTGGGCTGCATCAGGAGAAGTGTGGCCAGCAGGTTGAGGGAGGTGATTCTCCCCCTCTACTCTGCCCGGGTGAGACCCCACCTGGAGTACTGCGTCCAGTCTTGGAGCCCCTATTACAAGAGGGATGTGGACATGCTGGAGAAAGGCCACGAGGATGATCAGAGGGCTGCAGCACCTCTCCTATGAGTACAGACTGAAAGAGTTGGGGCTGTTCAGTTTGGAGAAAGGGAGGCTCCCAGGTGACCTTCTTGTGGCCTTCCAGTATCTGGAAAAAAGCTGGGGAGGGACTTTTGAGGCTCTTAGGTAGTGACAGGACTAGGGGGAATGGAGCAAAACTGGAGGTGGGTAGACTTGACGTGATGAGGAAGCTCTTCACCATGAGAGTGCTGAGGCCCTAGAATGGGTTGCCCAGGGGTGTGGTTGGTGCCACAACCCTGGAGGTGTTTAAGGCCAGGCTGGATGAGTCTCTGTCCAGCCTCATCTAGGGTAGGATGTCCCTGCCCTATCCTAGGGGGGTTGGAACTTGATGATCCTTGTGGTCCCATCCAACTCTGCCTGATTATATGATTCTGTAAATCCAACTACTGTCTAACTCTACCATCTGATTCTAAACCATGTCCCTTAGTACCACATCTGTGCATCTTTTAAACACCAGCAGGGATGATGATTCACAGAGTCACAGAATTGTCAGGGTTGGAGGGGACCTCAAGGATCATCCAGTTCCAGCACCCTTGCCATGGACAAGGGTACCCCATATGATGAGGTTGCCCAGAGCCACATCCAGCCCAGCCTTAAAAAACCTTCAAGGGATGTCTTGATGCAACCCAAGCACAGCTGGCTTGGTGGCAGCTCATATTGAACTTCTCATCCATCACCATCAAGAGCACCTTCCTATTCCAGTGTTTGAGAACACTCTCAAGTGAATGCTCATATCCAGCCTAACCTTTCCCTGGTGCAACTTGAGGCCATTTCTTCTCATCCTGTCACTTGTTACCAGGACGAAGAGGCCTAACTCCCACCTAGTTACAACCTCCTTTTCAGGCAGTTGTAGAGAGCAAGGTGGTCTCCTCTTAGCCTCCTTTTCTCCAGACTAAACAACCCTGGTTCCCAGAGCCACTCCTCAGATGAGCATGTAGGGTTTGTGAGTAGCCTGTATAATGTGGTTTTGCTGGCCTTGGTGCCTGAGTAGAGGTGAGTGCAATTCATCTCTCTTATGGTCTCCTGACACCCTGCTGGTCTCACTGCAGCAGCTGTAGCTGGTGTGAAGTGAGCTCCGCTTGGCCTAGCTGCATCACTTCTCCAAACCGTAAACTCTGAGTAAAGTGCTGTGTCAGCACAATCTGTGTTTGTGCTAAGGGTATTCGCCAGGACATCTGTATTTAGAGCAGTTGGGGAGAAGCATCATGTTGTTAGGGTGGATTGGGAAAGAGCTAGAACTCTGGATAGTGGGAAGAAACAGTCTTTTGGCAGGGCACAAAAGATGGGAAGGGGCATCAGGCGAGTGGCAGCATTTTTAGATTCATAGAATTATAGAGTGGTTTAGGTTGGAAGGGACCTCAGAGATCATCCAACTGCCTGCCATAGGCAGGGGCATCTCCCACTAGAACAGGTCACTCAAGGTCTCATCCAACCTGGCCTTGAACACTTCCAGGGAGGGAGCAGCCACAACCTCATTGGGCAACCTGTGCCAGTGTCTCACCACCCTCAGAGCATCACTGCAAGGATGGAGTTAGAGGATGTTTGAGGTAGGCATGACTGGTTTGGGCTGGTGTGGTGGTTTAGCAGTTATCTGCCCACCCCTCACTTTGAAATAACCCAGGCTAGGATTTAGTTGGCTGGAAGTTAAGGATTTAAGCTTTATATTTACAGCTTTGCACAATATACAAGCAGATATTTACAATGTATAACAGATATTTACAGATATATACAGTAAAAAGGTAATATAGAAACACCACAGCCCTCCCAGAGATCAAATTCCCTAAGAGGGGTTTTCTAACCACCCCTACCACCTTCCCACCTTCCCCAATCTTATCTCACCATCTGTGTCATGCAGCAGATAGGCGAAAGTAGGGCAGCCATGGGTATTAGCATCAGCAAAGAAGTTAGTGAAATTATTGAGATCCAGCTGCAAAAGGCAGGGAGAAAGAGCCATGCAAGAGCAGCTACAGCCTGAAGTGGTCTGAAGCAGTCTGACTTATCTGTGTTTGGGTTACAACTCTTAACACGTTTTTTTTTCTTTCTCAGTAAAGCTATGAGTGAAGTAGCATCATCAGTGTTTACCTCTCTCAGCTTGTAGTCTAGTTTCTCATTCAAATCCTCCAATTAGTTCAAACCAGCACAGCTGGACAGGGTTCTGGTGTAGAGTACTACTTGTTGCTCATGCTTCATGTTGGAAGGTGTGTTGTGAGCCTCCTTTATGCACTTAAACATACAGCTGTCAGTTGCTATTTTGCAATATCAGGGAAGCAGCTCTATGAGGATTTGTCTCCATGCTTTAAAAGGTGGCTAACTGCCTGATCTTGGACTTCTGGAAGAGAGAGGGTCCATTGAATTTACTGCATCCAGCATCTTACAAGTTTTGAGTCCAGCAACACTAAGTAATGAACTATGGCACAGAAGGTTTTTCTAGGAAAAACTTCTCCTGCTTGCAGGAGAAGTTGGGAAAAGACCAGATTGGTTTGTCCATCATCCACTTAGCTATCAAAACATCATTTTCTCCAGAACATAAGTTAACAAATTTGCTTACAAAAGGTCTAATCAGCTGTGACTAGTGCTTCAAATTGCTTCACCACCAGATATTGCCTTGCTGTTAGGTTAAGTTTGTTCCCACACATAGATTAAATTAAAGGACGTAATTTCTGTGTAACTCTAATGTATGCTTGGATTTCTGACTGCTGCTGCTGTTCACTTCTGTTGTGGTCTGGCTTTAATTTTGTCTGTCTAGAACTGCTGAACTGGTTACAGCTTCTACTGTGCATATACTAAGGGCATGGTGGAGAAGGTCACTGCCAGTGGAGCACATCTATATTGTAGCTGTTGGGTAAAATGTAAGTACATTAATGTAAGAACAGTATGTAAGAAATGTACAAATGCAAGAAGAGCAGATGTGGAGAAACTGTCTCTTATTAGGAATTATTAACATACTTCCTAAAACTGTTATGCAGTATTTTGCTGAGATGTTGGAAGCTGCATTTGTTGGCACAGCTCTAAAAGTCATCAAAACTATTCCTCACTGTTCAGGGGTGTTTCCACCTAATGATGACTTGTATTCAACCAGAATCTCAAGATGTTAGGGGTTGGAAGTGACCTTAAAAGATCATCCAGTCTAACCCTTCCTTCTGCCAGAGCAGGATCATCTAGAGCAGGTTGCACAGGAATGCATCCAGGTGGGTTTTGAATGTCTCCAAAGAAGGAGACTCCCCATCCTCTCTGGGCAGCCTGCTCCAGTGTTCTGTCACCCTCACAGGGAAAAAGTTTTTCCTTATGTTCACTTGGAACCTCCTGTGCTCCAGCTTGCACCCATTGCCCCTTGTCCTATCATTGAGCATCACTGGAGCCTGGCTCCATCCTCCCAACGCCCACCTTTCACATATCTATAAACATTACTGATATCACCTCTCAGTCTTGTCTAAGCTAAAGAGACTCAGCTCCCTCAGCCCTTCCCCATAAGGAAAGCACTTGAGCAGTGTGTCTGCTTCTGGGAGTGCACAGGTGACTAAGGTGTGGGCATGTGCATCTGTCTGACCAGCTTCTGTTCATTTCAATGGCACGCTAACAAAAAAAAAAAAGGTGGAATTCCTGGTACAGTGCAAGTATCTGAGAGTTGCAGGCTTACTATAACCAAAAGGAAAATTGTAAAACACTTTTTTTTAAGGACACTTTCAGGATACAAATTCTCTTCTGGCAAAGGAGGTACAGTTTAACCAATTTGCTCCAACAGCTAATATGATCTCGTGAGACTATTTATCAGCCTCCTGTGCCCTTTCAGGGAAATAGCACCATTAGTTAAGCTTTATGTTCCATTTCCCATAGTCATATTCTGCTGGTGCAATACCTGTTTTGACTTTTAACATAATCAAATAGTTAGGAGAGAATATTGATAGCCTTATCATGGAAATAACATACCTCCACTCTAGCCTAAGCTGTTTCAGTAATACCTGTTTCCAGGATGATTTACTATACTAACGTGTGTTAACTGCCCTTGGCTCTAATTCTGCAAGGGGAGTAAGAAGCAGCAGCTGTGTGAAGCATGTACCTTAATAGGCTGCTTTAAGCTAATAGTTTTAATGCAGATAGTAATAGTTTATCTATTTATCCCAGAGCTTGGGCTTTAATCTCTGTGAAACAGTCTGGAAGGAGAGAGCTGGTTAGTGGGGCTGGCAGGACAGCAGTGACAGATGAAACTTCCCTTATAGCAGGCAGCTTCTCTTTGGTCTTGCTCTTTCCAGGCAGGAGCCAGCAGGATTCTGCTCTTGCTGATATGAAGCCAAAGGAGGGATTTAATTACTGGATGCTCCAAAGTATTTTCCAGGAATGAGGTGAAGAAGAGTTGCCTTCAGTACTAGCTGTTTGAATTCTTGTGTGGTTTTTTCTTTTTTGGCGGATGGTAGTATTTTTGTTTTGAGTGATTCTTTTTTGATGTTGTTGTTGTTTTGTAGTTGTTGTGGATGGGGCAGGGGGAAGCT
This sequence comes from Psilopogon haemacephalus, assembly GCA_013396835.1. Lineage (NCBI taxonomy): Eukaryota > Metazoa > Chordata > Aves > Piciformes > Megalaimidae > Psilopogon > Psilopogon haemacephalus. The sequence continues at coordinate 49,451 of VWZI01018578.1, read as the reverse complement.
TCCAAATTACTGCAGTTTCCCAAAGAACTCATTATCCTTAGTAGCTATCTGCTCCTATTGACTTGTCCTGTCTCATGCAGTGGCAAACAGCCTTCTCCATCAGCAGTGTATCTCCAGAGAGCCAGTGGGATTCCTAGAGGATTACCTACTGTATTAATGAACACCTAGGCACAGGGACATACACTGTAGGACATATTTACGTACATACTCCTGTAATGAACGGCCTCATCAAAAGGCCTTCCTTCTTTGGGACTTGACCTTCAAATGTACTTGAAGCCAACATGGTTGTACCACCTTGAAGCTGCTGGAGCTTTGCCAGGTCTGGAGAGGCTGCTGAGATCCCTGTGTTAGCTGTTGGGTTGCTCCGCTGCAAGGGTGCTGTAGTGCCCTGTCCTTGCTTCAACACTGCATGGAGTGACTTTATACTGTGCACTGCTGGAAGGCCTCTTCCAGAGCAGGGACTGAGCCCTGATTCTGAACAAAAGCAGGAAAATGCTGTGCTGATTCGAGGCTGATTGGAATATTTTAATAAGAGAAATTAGGTTATAGGCTGTGAAAAAGAAAACAGTGGTGGTGTCTACTTTGTTCATAGGTTTGCTGAGATGTATAAAAATGAACACATTGATAAGACAGAACTGCTCTGGCTTTTAGTGTCTGTCCCTCTCCTTGCCTGCCAGCTGGATCTGTGTAACCCAACTAATCAATTCTGCTTCTAAACCCCCTTGCCAATCCTCCTAATTCACCTTATGTATAAGGCAGATTCTGGGATAAGATTGGTGGTTGGGGGAAGGTGGAAGGGTGGTTGGGAAGCCCTCTTGGGGACTCGGAGCAGTGTTGTATTTCTGTATTCCCTTTTTACTGTATATAGCTGTAAATATTTGTAATATATTGTAAATATCTGCTTGCATATTGTGCTGAGCTGTAAATATAAAGCTTCATTCTTTAACTTCCAGCCAGCTGAGTCTAGTCTGGGTGATTTCAAACGTTTGTGGGGGTGGGTAACTCCTGAAACACCACAGATGTGCTTCCTGCAAGAGAAGGGAAGCAAGTTTCAAGCTGGAATGACTTGGATAATGATGGCAGGCTCTTTGTGACAGGCTCCAGGTGTTATTATTGTACTTTGCCTACATTAAGCTCATCTAGATTTTGAAAGCTCAGGTAAATGGCTGATCAAAGAGTTAACACAATTTTTTTCAAGCATCTGAGGAAGTCTTGAGCAGGCTGGCAGAGAGAGGCACGAGCAACATTTAAACTTGCCAACAAACCTCAGGGTGCTACAGATGTCACAGCTGATCTGCTTGAAGCCGCTGTTGCTCTCATGGCTTTTGCTGCCCTCTTGTTTGCAGGGGTTGCAGGGTGACACCGGGATGTTTGTACACATGGCTCTTATCTAGCTCTGGGGAGGAAATCTTTATTATTCCTGCCTTAAGAAAAAGTTTTTAAAAAACCCAAACAACAACAAAAAAAACCCAAAACCCCAACAACAAACTCTTAGTAACTTCAGTTTTATTCGTGTTTGTGGATGTGCCTGGCCAAAAAGGCAATAAAAGAAAGCAGCATTTTAATTCAGGAAGAATACAAGTGAAAGCAATTAGTTTCAAGAAGTTCCCAGTCTAGTCAGTGAATGGCTATCTGTATACATAAGCCAGACTTAAGGGATGCATAAAGAAGGCATTGCAGTAACAGATTAGTGGAATCTCCACTTAACACATTAGAATCAACCTTGAGAGGCTCCATTAAGGAAGGAAAGCCATAAATAGAAGTTGTAAGAGAGGGCATATAAAGCATCCCTGAAAATAAAAGTGATCCTCTGTCAGATATATGTTTTCCTTTCAAACTGTTATATCTATTTTCATAAACGTGTGGGGTAGACTATCAAAACATCAGCACTTTTCCTGTGAAGTCTTGAGGAAAATAAACAGTGAGTCTGGGCACATTAAAAAATTCATCCAGTAAAAATAACCTTAATTGATTCCAGGCTTTCCTTGTGTAAGGACTACTGTACTAGGACCATTCTGTGTTGATCTAGTTTTATATAGATATATTAGGCATACCCTGAAATGTTGGTATTTAATGCCTGAGTTTTCATTACAGTGCTGCCAGAGCTTTCAGTCTATGTGGATAAATAGTATTAAGGCCTTATAAAGGTTTCAAAGTTCATTCTGTTAATAAAATATTGAGGAACAGATACTTTTTGGCTTTTCAGGGAGGAAAGGAAGAGTTGAATTTGAAACATATAACTTTCTGTGGTGATTTTTATGATATTTCAATTTGATTTTTTTTTAACATCTTTTTAAAGAAAGCACTTTGCTTTCAAAAGGCTGATTTGAACTTGCTTTTAAAAAAAACTTTCTTGAAGTAGAATTCTCTACGTAGAATAGCAGAGAATTACCCAACGTACCTTCTCACCTCAGAAAAAAAATCATGTCACATTTCTTAACAGGAAATTTTTGTGGCTGAAAAGATTTGACCAACACAGTGCAGTAGATCTTTAGAATCATAGAATGGTTTAGGATGGAAGAGACCTCAAAGATCATCCAGTTCCAGCCCCTCTGTGCCATAGGCAGGGACACCTCCCACTAGATCAGGATGCTCAAGACCTCATCCAGCCTGGCCTTGAACACCTCCAAGGGGGGAGCAGACACAACTTTCCTGGGCAACCTGTGCCAGTGTCACCCTCACTGTGAAGAACTTTCTCCTAACATCCCATTTAAATGTCCCCTCTGCCAGTTTGAACCCATTCCCCCTTGTCCTGTCATTACAAGACCCTGTGAATAGTCTCTCCCCAGCCTTGCTGTAGGCCCCCTTCAGATACTGGAAGGTTGCTATAAGGTCTCCTCAAAGCCTTCTCTTCTCCAGGCTGAAAAGTCCACCTTGTTAAAATATGTTGTTCATTTCTGTATGTGTGCAGGTATTTACTCTGTTCTTTGGAAACTCTTAAGTGTGCTGTTGCCTTAATGACTTTGTGCTGTTAGTTTTCTACCAATGCACGCATTGTACAGAGTTGGGGAGGATGTACATTTGGTGTGAGCCAAGGCAGACATCCTTCCAAGGGAGAAGTCACAAGTGATGTATTATGTGAATTCCTGTAAGGCAGATAGGTTTGATCTCTTCAGTTAGTCGTAGTTCCAGGTTCATGCTTCTTTGTTTCTGTGAAACTCAGTAGAATGTTTTAATACTGAGGGAAACAAAGGAAAAAAAAATTCTCAAGCTTCCACAACATGCCTAAAATAGCTCTTGGTGTAATTTTAATATCTCCTCAGTGCAGCTGTAAATTAAACTGGCTCACTACTTCTTTAACTTCTGCTCTGTTAAAGACTTTGCATAGAGCTCTGCAGAACCAAGAAGTGCTCATGAAGCCATAAAGGGAGAGGAATTATTTCGGTGGGATGTGTGTGATGCATTATTTTGTTTCTTTAATTACCCTTTTCTCGTGAACCAAAAAGTGCTCATGAAACCATAAAGGGAGGGGAATTATTTTGGGGTGCGTGTGTGATGCATTATTTTGTTTCTTTACTTACCCTTTGCTTGTGTTCTGTTGACTACTGAGTTAGCTGATACTGTCTTAGGGATGCCTGTAAATGTAGCTGTTTAGTTCCAGAGCTGCTGTGGGTAAATGTCTTATCCAACAATATTATATGGGCATAAGGTACAAGGGAATAGACAGATACAGCATAAGCCATGAGCTTGCATGTGTGTTGTATGTGCATTTGCTCATACCCAAGGCGGACTTTGTTTGTTGTCCAGTGCTACATAGTTTAATTTTTCTGTGCAAATGGAAATAAATAGTCTTGATTATACCTGCACTGAAGGAGTCTCTGGGTTGATTTGTTTGCTGGAGTGCTTTCCAGGAGCCTGCACCTGCAGTTCTGTTTTTTTTTCTCAGGGTCTGTGTTTTCTACCTGGACACCACTGTCTGTGTCCAAGTCTTGAGCATGTGATGGTCAGGCTAGAAGGGGCAACTTGCTGTCAGCTCAAGACTGCTATGCAAGGCTGAAGAGAGAACGTGGAACAGAACATGTGAGAACAAAATCCACCTTCTCTTCAAGCCAATGTGAATTTTCTCATTGATTTCAGTGGTTTGGTTTTTTTTTTTTTTTTTAAGCGAGTAGCATTGACACACAATCACTCATGGGGAGGAAAAGATTCTGATCCGTCTTTAACCTGTCTCTGATACCTACTGCATTAATTCTCCTTTAAAATAACGTGGACAGTTCTTTGGTCCTTACTGAATGACTCACTTCGCTGGCTGCCTGTATGACTGAAAGCCCTGCTCACAAACTTGAGGCTGTTTGTTGATGTGCTGCTTATACTGTGCCTAGCAAACCAGACTCCGTGCTCCCCCTCCACAATCTTTTCAGCTTGTCCCTCCTCCATTCCCACTCCCGCAAAGACTGATGAGCAAAAGCATTGTGAAATAATGTGGCAGCAGATCAGTCTGCGAGTTCAGTCATTTTGTGCAGCAATCATTGATTAAACAACTGCTGTTTCTTAATCTACTGTGCAGTGCTAATCACAAAGGGTAAGTAATTTGGCACAACCAGAATCTGTGCCTGAGCTGTGGGTCTCAAAGCAGGAAAGCATCAAAATACTGCTTCTGCAAATTTTCCCAGTCTCTCTTAAATTCCAGGGTGACAGATGCTGTAGCAAGAGCTTTCCAAAGGATGTTTCAGAGTTTCTTTCGTGTTCAGGGCTAAGCTAAGATCTGAACTCTGCAATAGCAGAGACACACTAAAAATAATGTTTAACTGGAACACAAAGCAGTTATTGTTTGTAGAGACAACAAAAATGTAGTTTCAGGTGAAGGGTGGTTTTTAGAACTATGTTTTCTCAAAAAAACCCTACACCCAGTAGATATCTGAGCTCCTTCCTGTTGAAAGTGAGGTTTATGAGTGCACTTCTGCCCTATCTGTACCACTCTCAATGCATAGGTGTGTTCTACAAGAGAAGTTAGTTTGCTGCTTTACTGCTAATGCAATGTATGATGCCATTACTGTACAGGCATCAGAGATACTCCAGGCTTGCAGAGTATACCCAAGTCCAGAGTTTCTACATTATCTTACCCCTGACCTGACAATACAATGCTCTTCTCCTCTGCTGATTTTTCTGGATATCATTAGCTTCTTTTCTGGCTTCTGACTGCATCATTTAGGATGTGAGGCAACACCAGAAAAAGTTTGATGCTTGTCAGCCTAATTATGCAGGAAAACCTGCAGTTGTAGCTGAGCAAGTAATTGCATAATCAGAACATTAGCTCGACTTGATCCTGGCTGATTTATATATCTGAACACTGGCAAATCCCTGCTGGGGATGAGCACTCTGTTGGGACAGGCTTCATCAGTGGCTGATGGCCACCTGGTCAATGACCAAAGGTGATGGTTTCCTTTATCTCCAAGGGGGTGCAAAGTTGCAACCAGTTTAAGAATGACTGAAAACCGACAGAATTGGAATCATCACAAGGCAGTACATAAACCGCAAGTGTGCTATATCTTGTGTCTGAGGTGTTGGGAGAATTTAGGTCAGTTTAGAAGCTCGGAGGTCTATGGGCCTGGAAGGCAACTCAACTATTTCATGTTTTCTTTCTTTTAGATACAGGCATCGTTAGGAAATGTGGTGAGTTGAAACTACCTCCTAGGTTCATTTCAAACCTGTAGTCATAGCTTTGGAAGAAAGCTCTTGCAGTTTATTGCATGAAGAGTACCCAGATAAAGCATAATAAATGGTTCAGAAAAGTTGAGTGAGAGACAGCTCTGCAATAAGTCATCCGTGTGTTTTGAACATTGTCTCCTTGCTAAATCATAGAATGGTTTAGGTTGGAAGGGACCTCAAAGATCATCCTGTTCCAACTTCCCTGTGCCATAGGCAGGGACACCTCCCACTAGATCAAGTCCCTCAAGGCCTCATCCATCCTGGCCTTGAACACAGCCTTCCTGGGCAACGTGTGCCAGTGTCTCACCACCCTCGCTGGAAAGAACTTCCTCCTAACATCCAGTTTAAATCTCCCCTCTTCCGGTTTAAACCCATTACCCCTTGTCCTGTCATTACAAGACCTTGTCAATGGTCACTCCCCAGCCCTCTTGTAGGTCCCTTCAGATACTGGAAGACTACAATAAGGTCTCCTCAAAGCCTTCTCTTCTCCAGACTGAAAAGCCTCAACTCTCTCAACCTGTCCTCATAACAGAGCTGCTGCAGCCCTCTGATCATCTTTGTGGCCTTCTCTGGACTCTCTCCAGCAGTTCCATGTCCTTCCTGTGCTGGGGGCTCCAGAACTGCACACAGTGCTGCAGGTGGGGTGTGAGGAGAGCAGAGCAAAGGGGCAGAATCCCCTCCCTTGCCCTGCTGGCAATGCTTCTCTTGCTTCAGCCCAGCACACAGTTGCTGTCTGGGCTGCACTCACACTGCAGGCTCATGTTGAGCTTTTCATCACCCCAGACCCCCAGGTCCTTTTCCTCAGGGCTGCTCTCAGCCATTCCCCACCCAGCCTGGAGTTGTGCTTAGGATTGTGCCGACCTAGGTGCAGGACCTTACACTTGGCCTTGTTGAATGTCATGAGGTTGGCTTGGGCACACCTCTGCAGCCCGTGCAGGTGCCTCTGGATGGATCCCTGCCCTCTAGCAAGTCAACTGTGCCACACAGCTTGGTGTCATCCTCAGACTTGCTCAGGCTGCACTGATTCCTCTGTCCATGTCACTGACAAAGATGTTAACCAGCACTGGTCCCAGTCTTACTGGGGAGTTGGGGGAAAGGGGATAAAAAAGGAGTCTGATTCAACAGACACTTTAGCTGCTGTGCCCCTGATATCAGCTCCTCTGGGGTTCAGTTGTGGTTGAAGGAACCCTGTGGTGCAGCCTGAGCCCTCTGAACAGTCACACTTCAGGATGCTGCATTTGAGCCATAGTGGCCAAGGAGGCTGGAGAAAAGATGGCCTGCTAGTTTCAACTTGGTCTATGTAGCAGGGCTTGCCTCTGTCCCAGAATCCTCCCTTACCATATCCCTGTTTAGTAGGGGAGGTGGTGGAGGGGACTGAGCTGTGAGAGGCACTGGCAGGTCCCCATCCCAGACCAGCCTTCCTCACAGCTGCCTTGCATTGGAAGATCCACATGGCTCATATGCACAGGTACCTCCTGAAAGTGCTTGCAAAGCAGAAGTAGGTCACGCTCTCTCTTCAGCCTTTAAAAAATTATTGTATAATAACAATATGTGAAAATAAAAATATACCAAAATAGATGAAAGTGTTCCATTTTGCAGACTGAAGCAAAGTAGAGAGGCAGCAAGGTCAGGCAGAATGTGGGTGGGCTGAAATTTAGTGTGTATAGGTACCTTGCTCTGTGTCCTGATTCTGTGACTACATGGATGAGGATGACCTTTGCACGTGCAACATGTCTTAACTGACTTTGCTGAAGCTAAGTTTGGGTAAGGCTGAGACTCTGGAATGGGTTGCCCTGGGAGATGGTTGGGGCTACATCCCTGGAGGTGTTTGCAGCCAGGCTGGATGAGGCTGTGGGCAGCCTGACCTAGGGTAGGGTGTCCCTGGGCATGGCAGGGGAGTTGAAACTAGATGATCCTTGTGGTCCCTTCCAACCCTGACTGATTCTATGAAGACTAAGATCCTTGATTTTTGTTTTTCCTCTCCGGTGGGCATATGAGTGCTGATTGCACTATATAAAGCTGCTTGCTGTTGAGGCTGTCACCCTTCAAGGTGAGGAGAAAAAGTGTTCCTGTTTTTATTACCATTCCTCCCTCCTGACCTACCCTGCAACAAAACAAACAAGCAAATGGCAGCGATTGCCAAGGAGAGAAGAAGCCTTTTGCAGATCATAGCTTTTCCTGCTGGAAAAACACATAGCCACGTTTAACTTCTTTTTAAAGAGCAGCAATGTTGAATATACAAGTTGAACTTTGATTCACACAGAGGAGATCTTCACCAGCACTTCACACAAGTATTCACAATGTGCAGTGTTTGGAAAGAATGACATTTGCTAGCAGCAGTCTTTGGGGACATGGGACAGTGCTTGCATTATCACCCTTCCCCCTTCGCCACCAGCCAGTGTCAGGCCAGCGGTGGGAGCCAGGCAGGAGGTCTGTGGCCAGCTCTGAACAGATCAGCTTTGTGTCCCCAGCACAAGTATCCCTCTTCTTTCAGAGGGAAAGGGCAAAACGGGTTCTGCCCCAGCACAAGCGGCTGTTTGTGGCTTGGCTGTCAGCAGGAGAGAAACTGCCTCTACTGTGTCCTTTCTAAAGCCCTGCTGCAGAGCCAACTGGCCAGCAGGCAGTTAAACAGTTCACATCTTTATAAGCCAAAGTTTAACTTCAGCCATAAGGTACTTCAGCTGTGTCACAAGGCTGCCCAAGTTGCACTGAAGAGGTTTTCTCCTTTGGTTAGAGGCTCAGAGCTGCTTTTCCGCTGCTGGAGCATGGAGCAGTGCAGAGGTGCGGTGGTTGCCCAGCAAAGCCGCTGCTGGTTGTTTCTTTTCTTGGCAGCTTAAGGCTTCAAGTGTTTAGTGGGAATGCTTCTTGTGGGAACAAGTTAGCAATGACAAAAGCCACTAATAACCTCTGGCATAGTTTGTTACTTCAGAAGATGTGCCTCTGTGAAATACAGGAGAGATGGTGTTGATGTAAACAGTCTAATTCTGCCCTCTTCATGTCTGTGACATTATTAAAGTGCTTGGTATTTGTAGTAGTCCTATGGAGACTGTGTTCAACTTATTTCCCAGGACCCAACAGATATGCACTGTTATCCCTAAGCATAGCGTAGCTTGTAATGTCTCTTACCTTCAGCAGCAGAGAAGTGGGATGTTTGGGACTGTAGTTTTGGGCTCTGCCAGTGTTGTTTGGCTTCAATTACCCCTCAGAGCAGGAGGAGGAAAACTCTTAAAAACAGTTGGTATTTGGAGCACTGCCCAGCTGCTGCATCAGCTGGGATCCCCTCTGTCCTCCATGCTCCTGTAAGCTGCTGAGGTTAACCACACTGAGCCTACCTATAGCAAAGCATGGAGTGTTTCCCTCACTGGACTGAGCCTACCTGTGACTATAGCAAAGCATGGAGTGTTTCCATCACCGAACTGAGCCTACCTGTGGCAAAGCATGGAGTGTTTCCATCACTGGATTGAGCCTACCGGTGGCAAAGCATGGAGTGTTTCCATCACTGGATTGAGCCTACCGGTGGCAAAGCATGGAGTGTTTCCATCACTGGATTGAGCCTACCGGTGGCAAAGCATGGAGTGTTTCCATCACTGGATTGAGCCTACCGGTGGCAAAGCATGGAGTGTTTCCATCACCGCACTGAGCCTACCTGTAGCAAAGCATGGAGTGTTTCCCTCACTGGACTGAGCCTACCTGTGGCAAAGCATGGAGTGTTTCCATCACTGGATTGAGCCTACCTGTGGCAAAGCATGGAGTGTTTCCATCACCGAACTGAGCCTACCTGTGGCAAAGCATGGAGTGTTTCCCTCACTGGACTGAGCCTACCTGTGGCAAAGCATGGAGTGTTTCCATCACTGAACTGAGCCTACCTATAGCAAAGCATGGAGTGTTTCTATCACCGAACTGAGCCTACCTATAGCAAAGCATGGAGTGTTTCTATCACCAGGACTGAGAATACTTGTAGCAAAGCATGGAGTGTTTCTATCACTGGACTGAGCCTACCTGTAGCAAAGCATGGAGTGTTTCCATCACCAGACTGAGCCTACTTGTGGCAAAGCATGGAGTGTTTCCATTACTGGTGCCAAGGCTTTTCACACCTTGCCTGCCACGTAGGGAGCAGGATCTGATTTTTGTGTTCACTACTTGTGCTGCAGATCCTTCTGTTTCAGTTAATGGTGTGGAGCCGGGCTTGGGGTATGGGCGGCAGTGAAGCTGAAGCTTACAGGAGATGTGATCGTCACCTCTATGTGTTCTTTTTATTTGCAACAGTGGTGATGGACTGTGAGAGGTGAGCCCAGCAGCTGCCTGTCAGGGTAGGCAGTATTGTTAATGTGCAGTGACAGTGATCAGAAATCAATAGGAGTCAAGTGCTGAAGAAGCTTTGTGCTGGAGCCGGTGTTCATTCTTTGTCCCTCTAGCTCACTTGTTCCAGACTGATGCTTGTCTGCTTTTACGTGGTTGTGTTCTGGGATGGGTTTCAGCAAATAAAGCCAAAAGAAACATGTCTTTTCAGGCTTGGTTAGCTGGCATGTTCACTTCTGGGTCGTGTTTTTTTTTAATGTTCATGCTGTAGAAGTAACAACAGAGGGGAAATGTCGTTCTGATGCCTTGGTGTGTGTGGTTCTGGAATGATGCTCCCTCTGGGGCAGAGGAACACTGAGCCAGCAGAGTGTAAGACAGGATTGTGACTGGGATGCTACCACTGATGTTTATTATATCCTGTAGGAGAGGAGGGAGAATGCCCTGCTGATACCATTCCTGTACCACAGCTGCCAGAAAAACCTCTCACCTTTTTAGTTTGCTGGGATACCTGGCAGCATCCTCCAGCCAGACCCAGGCTCCTAGGTAGACTTCAATCTACTTTCAAGAGCTATCATATTAATAGCTTAAGTTTTGTTTTTGTTTTTTTAAAGGACCTATGAAGGGGATGGCATTATTGTAGCACTTAAAGTACAGGAAAAAAATCCTTTTACCTCCTGAATTTTTGACATTCTCAAGTAATTGTGAGATGTGCTATCAGGAATGTGTTTTAGCAAGGATGCAGAGCTAGAGGCCACATGAATTGGAATTTTAATCTAGGCTCCTGTCAAGCTGTAAAATGGTATTTGACTTTGCTATGAGGGGTAATGTATGGGATTAAATATTTGCTCTTAAATGAACATTATCTGATTGGTTTGGGCATTCAGTTGAAAGGATTAATTATGCCTCCTTTTCTTCTTTTTCTATTTTTTTTTATTTATAAAGTGGACTTCTTGTATTTTTGAGTGATTTCTTTTACTGACTGTGTAGGGACTTTTTTTTTTGCCATCCCCAAATCTTAACTTCTAAACCATGTTTGTGATTTTGCTTTTGTTTTTCCCCTTCCATGGGTGTTCAGACCTTTAGAGAGGATGTGCAGCAAAGAGAGAAACAGGCTGCGTGGTTCTTGGGAGTTGCCACTCTCTCTCCTCACTTACTACAGGGATATTAGCTTGGCTTCCAGTTACACCTTGTAGGTGATTAAAGTTATGTGACATAGATCCCTCCTATAATGTTTCTTCAGCTTCCTTGTAAGTCAAAAACTGTTCCTTATTTCTCAGATCTCACCCCATTATATGTTTTTCAGAACTGGATTTTGAGGGAAACCAAAGTTGTGCAGAGCAGGATACAATCCAAAGAGCAGAAGTTAGTTTTATATATATATATATATATATATTGGTTGCAAGTAATATATAAACAAAGTGTAGATACTGCTTGAGAATCACAGGATGTTGGTGGTTGGAAGGGACCCAAAGAGATCACTGAGTCCAACCCCCCTGCCAGAGCAGGATGATTCTATCTTAGGTCACAGAGAAATGCATCCACACAGGGCTTGAAAGTCTCCAGAGAAGGAGACCACACAACCTCTCTGGGGAGCCTGTTCCAGTGCTCTGTGACTCTTAGAGTAAAGAAGTNNNAATCAAAAGAGCAAAAGTTAGTTTTATGTATATATATATATATATATATATATATTGGTTGCAAGTAATATATAAACAAAGTGTAGATACTGCTTGAGAATCACAGGATGTTGGTGGTTGGAAGGGACCCAAAGAGATCACTGAGTCCAACCCCCCTGCCAGAGCAGGATGATTCTATCTTAGGTCACAGAGAAATGCATCCACACAGGGCTTGAAAGTCTCCAGAGAAGGAGACCACACAACCTCTCTGGGGAGCCTGTGCCAGTGCTCTGGGACCCTTACAGTAAAGAAGTTCCCTGTTGTGTTGAGCTGCAACCTCCTGTTGTGCTGTTTACACCCATTGCTCCTTGTCCTATCCTGGGCAGCAAGTGAGCAGAGCCTGTCCCTCTGCTCCTGACCCTCAGTCCTCAGATATTTATAAACATTTATTAAATCCCATCTCAATCTTCTCTTCTTCAGAGTAAAAAGCCCCAGGTCCCTCAGCCTCTCCTCATCAGGCAGTGCTCCAGTCCCCTAATCATCCTCGTACTTCTCTGCTTGACCCTCTCCAGCAGATCCCTGTCCCTCTTAAACTGGGGAGCCCAAAACTGAATGCAGTGTTCAATTTTAGGTCTCACCAGGGAGAGCAGAGTGGGAGGAGAACCTCCCTTGATCTGCTGGATGCACTCCTCTTAACACACCCCAGGATCCCATTGGCCCTCTTGGCCAATATCAGTGTGTAATTGTGTTTTATGTTGGCCTTGGCAAGGAACATGTGTAAGAAAGGCCTCTCCTGTGCCGCAGTTCACCTCTTTGTGGTTGCACTGATTTAACTGTGTGCAACACCATGCCAGAAGCAGATTAATTTTTTAAATTACACAGGCTAAAGGTATGTCCCAGGAAAGAGATGATCTCTGATGCTTCTTTTCTGGTGATAGAGTTTAGAGTGGACTTGAAAGCATTTATGCTGGCAGGAGGGAGTCGTGGACTCCAGCACCAGGCAGAAGTGCTGAGGTGGATGGAGGACCTCAATGAGGTGGTTTTGTCACTGAAGCCGACCTGTTGTGGAGCTTCAGCCTGAGCTGAGAGGGACTTCCCTGCTCTCCTCCTGCCTCGACAGCACATTCCTGCTCTTTCACGCAAGCTCTGTGTGCTGTTGTGCTCCACGTCCCCAGGCTGGCTGCCTTAATGGCAGCAAGGTCAGGGGAAGCATGAGTCATTACAGGCCCCTTTTTGGGGACAGCTCATTTAAGATCTGTGTGGAGCTGTTGTGCAACTACACCTGTTGTGCCGAGGCTTGTCTTCTTGTTGTCAACATGCAACGGATGAAATCTGGCCCCAGTTAAACCAACTTCAAACACTCAGTGATGGAGCAGGGCCAGCATCTCTCTTAGTGTTGCAAACTGTGCTGCAGTTGAGAGGAAAAAGAAAAGAGAGGGGGGAAATAAAAAAAAAAAAGCCCTTTATTTTGGAAAGCACTACGCCTGTGTGTGACAACCCTGAATTTCCAGTGTTAATTGTATCACCTGCGAGTCAAAGTGCTTCAAAGCTGCTTTGTATTCGGCGCATCCTGCTTTTATATAACCTTCTCTTGCGGCATAAAGGATTGATATAAATCTTTCATATAGGCTGTCTCCTGGATTGGCGTGTGGGAGTGGGGAAATTCTGCAGAAGTTAAAAAGTACCTGTCCTGAACAAAGGCTGGGTTGATTTGCTAGCAAGAGTAATGATCTTACAGTCTAAGTGAGGAGCAAGAGGCAGAAAATTAGGTGCCCGTCACTACCTCTGATCGTCGTGGCCAGAAGCAGAGCACAGACTCCACTGAGCCTCCAGAGTTTATGGTCAAGTGTGGGGTTTTTTTTTTTTTTTAGGTTAGGGCAGGAAGGGACACTGAAGTGCAGCAGCTTTAGTTGTATACACTTGGCTTAGGGAAGAAATGAGTATTATTCTTGAATGGGTTTTTGTACAGATAACCCTTCAGCTTCATGGTGCTGTCACTAGCCATGCATAGGCATCTCTTTAAAACTTCAAAGTCATCATGTTCCTGGGCATGCTAAATATGGTCCATACTGTGCAGCTGAACACACTGTAAATGATGGAGTCTTTTGATTTTTTTTTTTTTTTAATTTTTTTTTTTAGTGCTTGCAGTGGTTTTGGGTCTAGGTGACTCATTCTGTGCTAAACCAAACCACACCGTATTTACTCTGCCTTGAGGACATTTAATTACCTTGACTTTCCTACCCATTTCACAGAGCTTTTTTAGATGTTTGAGTTGCTTTCTGAGCTGTACAACCTTTCCAAATGCTCTATTTTATTTGCATAATTTTTTTTTTTTAGTATACTATTTCCTTATGTATTCTGCCCTTGACCTGTTAGGACTTTTTCAGCTTGTTGCTTATCGCTGCTGCTGTTTACTTCTCCTTCCTTCTGAGTCTTGATTACTCCAACCTAAGTGTGCTGTTTTTTTGCACCTCCACCAGTATTTTGTTCCATTGCATGCTTTTCCAAAATATTAATTAATCTGGCAGTGCTGCTGAGATATTTGAATGCTTGAAGACTTCATTTCTGGGGAAGAAAAAAAAAAGGTTTTATTGAAAACAAAAAATTCCAAAACCATCCCCAGAATTGTAAGAAGCTTATCTTCATTAGCTAAATTGGAAAACTGGGAAGTGTTGCAAAGAGACAAGAAAAAGAAAGTCACAAAAGATTGGGATTATCAGACTCTGAAAGCTCTGAAGGGATCTTGGGAACTTGACTCACTACTCTGATTGTGCAAAGGGGTCATGCCCCTTAGCTTTGGTTGTGAGGCTGATTGCCTAATGCCTGCAGGATGGCTTTATATTTTCTTGCTCAGGAGTTTCATCTTATTTTTTATCATGAGGCTTCTCTCCCAGTCCTTGCCCTGGCTCTTGCAGGAGGCTGAGTGCTGCACTGTGGAAATGCAATTTTGCATGATCTAGGGGCTTTAATGTATTGATCTCGGTTGCTGTTGTGCCTCTGACCTGCTTCCACTCCCCAGCTGTGTGTTCTGACTCTTCTTGCCATGGCTCAAGCATTTATCTGAGTTTCTAGGGCTCTGGCCCACAGAATTAAACCAGCAATTAAACTGGAGCTATTGCTGTGACCATGCAGCCTTGAACTGACCCTAGATGAATTCTAGTGTTTTTGTCAGGGAGTTGCTTTGCCCAGCTGAAGATGAGGAATGTGGGTTTGTGTTATTTCATCAACAGGGTAAAAGACATTCCTTACTCACACATCATTTCATGGAATCATAGAATGCCAGGAGCTGGAAGGGACCTCTGCAGGACATTGAGACTAGACCCCATGCTGAAGAAGGGCAGGCCACACAAGGATGCATCCAGCCAAGTTTTGAAGGTCTCCAGAGAAGGAGACTCCACAGCCTATCTGGTCAGCCTGTTCCAGTGCTCTGTCACCCCCACGATAAAGAAATTTTTCCTCATATTGAGGTGGAACTTCCTATGTTCCAGGTCACCTCTGTTGACCCTCTTCTTGTCAGAGGGCACCACTGAAAAGAGCCTGGCCCCTTCTTGACACACAGCCTTCAGATACCTGTAAACATTAATAAGATGTCCTTTCAGTCTTCTGGTAATGGGTTCAAACTGGCAGAGGGAAGATCTAAACGGGATGTTAGGAGAAAGTTCTTCACAATGAGGGTGACGAGACACTGGAATGGGTTGCCTGGGGAGGTTGTGGCTTCTCCCTCCCTGCAGGTGTTCAAGGCCAGGCTGGATGAGGTCTTGAGTGTCCTGTTCTAGTGGGAGGTTTCCCTGCCTATGGTGGGGGGTTGGAACAGGATGATATTTGAGGTCTCTTCCAACCTAAACCATTCTATGGTTCTCCAGACTGAACAGCCCCAGGTATCTTAGATGATCTTTCCTCATAAAACAGATGTTCCAGTCCCTTAATTCTCATCCTTTAGCTGCTTCTAGCCTGCCTGCTTTATGGCCAGAGTTACTGAATGGCCACTTTATATGATCTCTTCAGTAGTTTCTCCCCCAGCACAGTGCCTTCAGCACAGCAGAGTGGGTGGTAAACAGTAATTCATGGGTAGGAACAAGAAGTTGGCTTGGCACTTCTTAAACCTGCTAGGGAAAGAACATTTACATCCTAACCAGTATCAGCCTGCAGCTGGAAAATACTGTTCCTGAGCAGTCACTGAATCCATTTTGGTGGCAGCAGCCTTCTTCACGTGCTATAATAGATTGTTTTGATTTGGTGGCTTGGTTTTGTTTTTTTTTTTTTTTTTTAATGCTATCTGAAATATTAAAATTTTGGGAAAGTATAAGAAATAAGAATCATTTTCTGAAACAGTGACTCCTTTTGGGGGGTGGCAGGGGGGGAGGTTATTTGAATTATTAGATGTGACTGAAAAGCACTAGGCTGGGGAGGCTATGGAAGCCCCTTGTTGACAGATGGCATCTCTCCAAACTTGCTGTATGGATAACCAGATGTGATGCCTCAGATGGCCCTTTCTGGGCTGTTTTATTGTGTTTTTTTTGAGAAACAGGTACAAAACCTTGCCCTTAGAGAGAGGACTGAACTGCATCAACCTTTTCAGAGATGGTCTCAGCAAGGAACTAGCTGTTTTCTGCAGTTTTCTGTGAAGGCAATAAGCCTGGAGATCAGAACAGCTACATGGAATGGTTTAGGTTGGAAGGGACCTCAAAGCTCATTCAGTTCCAACCCCCTGTGCCATAGGCAGGGACACCTCCCACTAGCACAGGTCCCTCAAGGCCTCATCCAACCTGGCCTTGAACACCTCCAGGGAGGGAGCAGCCACAACCTCCCTGGGCAATCCATTCCAGTGTCTCACCATCCTCATTGTAAAGAACTTCCTCCTAACATCCTGTTCCTGGGATTCACGTTACCTTTTAAACATCCCTAAAAAGCATTAGCACAAGTGCCAGTGAGAAAGTACACAGTGAGGGCAGTCAGAAAAACTTCAGGTGAATGGTGGCACTGTGTGAGTTTACCTTAGCACTTGATACAGCATAATCACTTTGTTTTCCCCTCCTCTCTCTCCTCACCATCTATCCCTGGTCCCCACTGGCTGATGTGATCTGCCAGAATCCCCCTTTCTTTCAGAGTGTGCTGGTTTGAGGTTAATTGGAATATTTTAATAAGAAAAATTAGATTATAGGCTGTGGGAAAAAAAAAAAAGCAGTGATGTCTGCTTCACTCATAGATCTGCTGAGATTTATAAAAACAAGAACACAAACATAGATAAGGCAGAGTTGCTCTGGCTGTTGGTCTTTCCCTCTCCTTGGCTTCTAGCTAGATTTGTGTAACCCAACTAATCAATTCTGCTTCTAACCCCCCTCAACAATCTCTCTGGTTTATCTTGCACATAAGGCAGATTCTGGAATAAGATTGGTGGGTGGGGGGAAAGTGGAAGGGTGGTTGGGAATCCCTCTTGGAGACTCTGGTTTCTGGGAGGGGCATTGTGTTTCTGTATTACTTTAAACTTGTATATTTCTGCATATAGCTATAAATATTTTTAATATATTGTAAATATCTGCTTGTATAATGTGCTAAGCTGTACATATAAAGCTTCATTCTTTAACTTCCAGCTGGCTGAGTATAGTCTGGGTGATTTCAAAAGTGTGTGGTGGAGGGGTGGGTGGATAACTCCTGAACCACCACACAGAGATGCTGTGGGGTGGTGCTGGTGATACCAGGATGTAAGGCATGGCACAGTATGAATGTAGAGAACCAGACTGTTTAGTTGTGCTTGATGTTATTTTTTACTTCCTTTCTTTCTTTCTCTGTCAAATCTTCTACACTATTTCTCCACATGTGTTCCTGTAGTTGTTTTTCCAAGCTCTTTTACTTGGTTCTGTATGCTAGTTTTTGTAGACCTCACAAGCATTTGTCTGTCATCCCTCTTTCTTCCTTACACTTTGCTTTATTCTTCCTTTTTCTTCCAGTGAATAAGCTGCCCATGCAGCAATTTTCAATACAAATATTTGTCTCTTTGTTTCCTTGAAGTTGCAACTCCCCGAAAAGCGACTTGAGCTGATTGAGTTCCGTGCCCTTTCCTGGAGCAGGGACAGGCATTTGGCAAAGTCTTTTCCTTGGCTTGTGAAATTTGTGCAGAAACTCCTCACCCAGTTTTAGTGGCGGGGCAAACCCACGCCTCAGCTTCAGTGAGGGCAAGCTTAATTCTCAGCTCCTTGGAGAGGGTGAAACTATTGAAAGTTCAGCTCTTCAGAGCCAATCTGTTTTGCATGGGGCACAGATGATGAGAGGATTTGGCATTTTTCTTGCATCTCCTGCTGCCATCGTTGTTGCAAAATGTGAGACTCAAAGCATTTAAAAAAATTACATTGAAAATAAAGAAGCTTGATTTGGAAAGGAGTTAAGGTATTAGTCTGCTTTAAATTGTTCCTGATAAAATGTAAGCCCTCTTTAAACCAGTAAGGTTCCTGGAGGAGCAGCATGCACCTTAGAATGTACATGGACACAACTCTTAGTACTGTACAGTACAGTTTTGTGTGCTGTAGCAATGTGAGTCTTTCAATTTTGGGGTGAGCAAGCTTAGCATATACACTAATAAATGTGTCAAACATCAGCATCTTTGTAAATATTGATGTTTACTGCTGCTGATTAAATCTAGATATGTTCTCCTTAAGTGAAGGTGCAGGTGGAGAAGTGGTAAATGTTTTCTTCATACAGAGTCTCTGAGAAAGTAAAAAAGTCCAAAATCAGTAGAAATTAGAGAAGAGAGATTTTTCTTCCCCTGTACTGGTCAGGCCACATCTTGAATATTGTGTCCAGTTCTGGGCCCCATGATGCAAGAGAGATGTTGAGGTATTGGAATGTGTCCAGGGAAGGGCGACAAAGATGATGTTGGGCCTGGAGCACAGCCCTGTGAAGAGAGGCTGAGGGAGCTGGAGGTGTGCAGCCTGGAGAAGAGGAGGCTCAGGGGTGACCTCATTGCTGTCTACAGCTACCCAAAGGGAGGCTGTAGCCGGGTGGGGTTGGTCTCTTCTCCCAGGCAACCAGCAACAAAACAAGGGGGGACAGTCTCAAGTTGTACTGGGGGAGGTATAGGCTGGATATTAGGAGGAAGTTCTTGACAGAGAGAGTGATTGGCATTGGAATGGGCTGCCCAGGGAGGTGGTGGAGTCACCATCCCTGGAGGTGTTCAGGAAAAGCCTGGATGGGGCACTTAGTGCCATGCTCTATTTGACTGGATAGGGCTGGCTGCTAGGTTGGACTGGATGATCTTGGTGGTCCCTTCCAACCTGGCATATTCTATGATTCCTGGCCAGTTTCCTTCATGCACTTCCTTCAGCATTTCTGCAGGATACTAAACTAAAAATCATAGAATCATAGAATGGTTTAGGTTGGAAGAGACCTTAAAGATCATCCAGTTCCAACCCCCTGCTAATCTGGTTGTTTTGAGAACAGTTCTTAAAACAACTTTTTATTCTCTCTCAGTAAAACTTGGTGAAGTGACACACTGTGTTTTATTTTTCTCTCAGCCAATAGTCTTAATTTCTCACTCAAATTCTCCAATTAGCTCAAACCAACACAGTGATCTGCGAAACTCTATGAAGTGAGCTGTCATCCATGTGCAAGAAAAGCCCCATGATCCTGCTTTGCCTTTTCACTCTAATGTTCTCTGGGTCACCATTGCTCCCTCTTTTTTTTTTTTTTCTGGTTCTGTGTCCTGTGTTTTGTGTGGTGCAGTGTCCTCATCTCAGTGAGCTCTCATTGTCTCTTCGACACTCAGACATGATTAAACAGCCTCTGGAGTCTGGGCAAGTTGCCTGCACAACTGCAGTGGAGCTTTTGGGGAGTTTTGACTCAGATGAAGTTGAACTGCTTAACACACCTATTATTTTGGCCCTGCACTTTATGGATTTTTCTTGCTATTTCTGCTCTCCGTTTGCTTCGCAGTAAATATATGGTTAGCTTTGCCTTTCACAAAGCTACAAAAGTGCAATTTAAGGACCCAGGCAGGCTATGAGACTTGGGGCTCATCAGCCTGGAGAAGAGAAGGCTTCAAGGAGACCTTGTAGTAGCCTTCCAGTATCTGAAGGGGACCTACAGGAGGGCTGGGGAGGGACTATTGACAAGGTCTTCTAATGACAGGATGAGGAGTAATGGGTCTAAACTGGCAGAGGGGAGATTTAAACTGCATGTTAGGAAGAAATTCTTTCCAGTGAGGGTGGTGAGACAGCAGCACAGGTTGCCCAGGGAGGTTGTGTCTGCTTCCTCCCTGGATGTGTTCAAGACCAGGCGGGATGAGGTCTTGAGCGACCTGATCTAGTGGGAGGTGTTCCTGCCTATGGTGGGGGCTTGGAACTGGATGATCTTTGAGGTCCCTTCCAACCTAAACCATTCTATGTTTGAGGATTGGGCCCACTGCAAGCTGCCTGAGAAAACTGTCCTTATTGTTGAAGCAATGATGATTTCTACTCTTTTTTTTTTTCTCCCTAGTATCTCAGTTGCTGAAAACAATGAGGACAATATTTCCATCAAAGCAGCATATTACAAAACGGTATTTATTGAAGGACAAAGTTTTTCATACAGGTATTTGTGCACTTCTGTGCACAGTTTAACACATTTGAAGCTGAGCCACATAAATTTGCCCCCTTTTTAAAACCAGTAGTTGCTTTCAAAGATGTTGATTTCAGTTGCAGTGAAGCATGTTGGGGGTTCTCTGGTGGAAGATGAATGGAAGCAAGAAATAAGAATCTGCAGAAGCCCTTCTGGTCAATCCTTGTGTCTTCTGGGTTTCTAATAGTGAAATGATTCTTTCTTAAGGGAACAAATATTATGGTGCATTTGAAAGGGATCTTTCAATATGTGTCAGTATAAGTGTTAATGTACTTTATTTGCTGTAAGAATGGGTTTTTTTTTTGGGGGGTTTGCATCTTTAGCAGAAGATAAATTCAATTCCTTTGAATGTACTAAGAATATAGGAAATTAAAAATAAAATAGTAGGTGTATTTAATTGAGTCTCAGTGAGGCACTGGAACCTAACACAAAGCTTTTCTTGATTTGATGAGTAGAAGGAGTTTTTTTTTCATTGATTTCAGGTTTCTTTGGATGAGTCTTCAGGAAAAAAAAAAAAGACAATATTTTTCTTGTAACAAATATGCAAACATAAATGATGTATGGAATTGGGTTTACACCTATGCATTTTAGAACATTTTGATTTTCATTTGGATTGTTAGGAGACGAAGAAGTAAGATTTTTAATTCTGTCAAAACTTGTGCATTTTTCAGGGAATTCTCCTTTTGTTGAGTAGGATTTTGTCCTTTTCTTTTTTTTTCCTGGTGGCCTCCAAACAGACTGTTGGGAGTGTGACACCCTAGTTCCTTGGCAGGTTGAATGTTCTGAACTTCCAATCAAAAGACCTCATGAGACTCTTCTGGGTTTTTTTTGTGCAGCTCTTAAACTGAAGCAAGTTTTGAACAGCTGGACTTTTGCAAACTTCCTCTATTTACTCAAGAAAAGCTTTTCTTGGGAAATAGCCCATCCTTACGTGGAGCTGCTAGGGGTATTGATATTTCAATCATCTTTATGGTGGGTAGAAGAGTACTAATTGCAAGACCAGTCTGATGGATCTTGTCAGTGCTTTTTCACTACTTGAAGTAGCAAAGGCTTATTTAGGACTGCAGGTGAGGTAGGAAAAAAAATGTCCTGCCTTGCAGCAGTTTTTGATGCTACTGGGAGATCTGAAATGTGTGTTTGACCCAGCCCAGCAGACAGAGCAGAGATGTATTTTGTCTTGATCTCATTATTGTGAAGGTACAAGATTACCTCTGAGAAGAAGAGAGCTGGAGAGAAAATTAGTCTTGGGGCTTACTTAGCCAGTCTATCTCCAGCTGAGTCATTTATATCTGTCACTACAGTGTTGCCTTGGGGATTTTTTTTTTTTTAACTTGTTAAAAATAAAGACAAATCTCAGAGGGGTGGGGAGCCTGGACAGCATCGCATTGGGGTGTGGGAACAGCGTGGGCATTTGGCCTCCTTGCGACATCCTGTTTCCCCAAGTTATCACAGCAAGCCTGTACCCTTTCTCCAGCCTGGCTTCCTGAGTGCCTCCTGCCTTTTAACTCTTTTTCTTCCTTCCTTGGTCAGGAAGAAGGAGGACTTGGCTGCTGTGTGGGTAGCCGCTTGCTGCTGTTCAGTGTGGTCTGCACGGGGATCAAGGATGGAGGCTGAGGACCACTCCTGGAGTGAATCCAGAAAATTGTGGTCTGTCAGGCTGCTATCAAAGCATGGGAGATGGCAGATCTCATGTAGCTGTGCTGGCTGTTGGTATCACATCTTTCTGTGGGGACAGCAGTTGACAAGAATCCCTGGAGAACATGAATGGCTGAGGGTTTTACTCCTGGCCTGAGATAGGGTGGTGAGCACACCTCCAGCTGCTGGATTCTCCCCCTTTGCTCTGGTCAGACCCCACCTAGAGTACTGTGTGCAGTTCTGGAGCCCCCAACACAAGAAGGATGTGGAACTGTTGGAGCCAGTCCACAGTAGGGCCATGAAGATGATCAAAGGGCTGGAGGACCTCTGCTGTGAGGACAGGCTATGAGAGTTGGGGCTTTTCAGCCTGGAGAAGAGAAGGCTTCAAGGAGACCTTATAGTAGCCTTCCAATATCTGAAGGGGGCCTATAGGAGGGCCGGGGAGGGACTACTGACAAGATCTTGTAATGACAGGACAAGGGGGAATGGGTTTAAACTGGCAGAGGGGAGATTTAAACTGGATGTTAGGAGGAAGTTCTTTCCAGTGAGGGTGGTGAGACATAGGCACAGGTTGCCCATGGAGGTTGTGTCTGCTCCCTCTCTGGAGGTGTTGAAGGCCAGGTTGGATGAGGCTTTGAGTGGCCTGTTCTAGTGGGAGATGTCCCTGCCTATGGCAGGGGGTTGGAACTGGATGATCCCTTTCAACCTAAGCCATTGTATGGTTCTGTTGGCAATGTGTAGGGAGTGTGCAGGGCTGCTGCTGAAAGGCAAGCTGCTTTCCAAAGCCGTGCTGAGGGTGTCCTTATCCAGCAGTGTTCCCCTGGGCTGAGATCACCCTTGTAGCCACACTACAAGTTTGTTTCTGTGTATGGACATAAAGATCTGTATAGGATGTGGCTGGATGTCTGCCACCCCAGGTTTCTCTCTCTTACACTGCCCAATTAAATGGTGTTTAGGAGGAAAAGTATAAAAACACTGCCTGAATGTAAAGAGCCTCTTCCCTTTGTATCACTTTCTACCTGTGGATAATTGGCAGCCAGGTGTTGTACCCCTAACTACTGCATGTTGTAGCCACCACCAGCCTAACCCCCATGGGTCTGTTTGAGCACCTTTTTTCCCTTTTTTTTTTTTTTTTTTTTTACCTTTGTGATTCCCAAAGCTATCTCTGCATTATCTTGCAGCAAGAAAATGTATTACATGGGCAAAATGCTTCTCTCTTAAGCCCCTAGCTGATAATTTCACAGCATGCTCATTAGTTCTCTGCTAGGAAAAACGATGAATACTCAATGTTTTCTCTGTCACCTCTATCATCAGACACATTCTTTCAAGGTGTCCATGTATATTTCATCTCCTGATACATCTGGCAAGCGGCAGGCAGTTACAGAAATTCTTTTTTGACTTCTAGGTGCCTTTTCTTGTTTTTCCAAGTCCTTTCTGAGATGAAGTGACCAACAGTGAATGCAGTTGTGAACTGTGTCACTGTCTTTCTGCCTCTTCCAGACCTGTTTCTGAAGTTCACTGACCCTCTTCCACTGCCATATTCAGGCTCCTTCACAGAGCTGAGACAGCTAATGTTAGTCTCATCAGTAATCCCTTACAGGACTGTCTTGATGGGCATCCAGATAGGTTTAAAATAACCTCTGAAGATTTTTTTTTTTTTTTGGTCTGAAATAGGACTGGGAGACATAGGACATAGAATCAGTTAGGGTTGGAAGGCAACACAAAAATCATCTAGTTCCCACCTCCCTGCCATGCCCAGGGACACCCTACCCTAGATCAGGCTGCCCACAGCCTCATCCAGCCTGGCCTTAAACACTTCCAGGGATGTGGCCCCAACCATCCTCCTGGGCAACCCATTCCAGGGCTTCAATACTCTCATGATGAAGAACTTCCTCCTCACATCCAATCTGAATCTCCCCACCTTTGCTCCATTCCCCTTAGTCCTGTCACTACCTGAGAGCCTAAAAAGTCCCTCCCCATCCCTCCCCATCTTTTCTGTAGGCCTCCTTCAGATACTGGAAGGCCACAAGGAGGTCACCTGGGAGCCTTCTCTTCTCCAAACTGAACAGCCCCAACTCTTTCAGTCTGTCCTCATAGCAGAGGTGTTGCAGCCCTCTGATCATCCTCATGGCCCTTCTCTGGACATGCTCCAGCATGTCCACATCCGTCTTGTAATAGGTGCTCCAAAGCTGGATGCAATACTCCAGGTGGGGTCTCACCAGGATGGAGTAGGGGGGGAGAATCACCTCCCTGGCCCTGCTGGCCACACTTCTGATGCAGCCCAGGATCTGGTTGGCTTCCTGGGCTGCAAGTGCACACTGCTGGCTCATGTTGAGCTTCTCAATGTCTCCATTGAGAGCTGGCAGAGGGAAATTAGGGGAGATTAAGAGTGAATTCGTCAATTTGGGTTTAGAGTAGATGATCTCCAGAGATCCTTTCCAACCCCTATTACTGTGTGATGCTGTACTCTGACTATCTTATGAACAATTGCTGCCAGCTCTGTTCGATAGACATGTGAGAAATAATATATTTTTCCCTTCAATCCTGGCATAACTTCAGTGGCCACAGCGTAAGGCACATGGGGAGGTTTCCCCTCCCATGGTGTGACACCCTCATGTACTTCTGTCACTGATTTCCCAAGATCAACCCTTCTGTCTCTGCCCAGGTCCTTTAACTCTGACATAAACCCATTCCCTGATGATGTGACAGTGCATTTGTCCTTTAGCTGTATTTGAGCATCTAAATAACACCCAGAAGAAACTGCTCTTGAATTCATTGAGTTGCACGACACAATTTCACCTTCTGTGTCTGAATTTCATGGGGGACAAGGATGGATTAGGAGGGATCTGAGATGAGCTGAGGTCCTTCAGCAGACAAGTGCGAACAGAGGACCAGGTTTTGAGGGCTGCTGTCTGCTTTAACCTTCTATCTGATTTCCAAGTACAAGGCTTTAAGGCTATTTACTTCAAGCCCCCTTTAAATTAGGGTTTTTAATTAATCTCTTAATCTAACTGAAGTGAGGAGGAGGAGGCGATACAGAGCTGGGAGTTGAAGGGGAGGAACAGGAGTACAGTCTCTGGAGGCCCTGATGTGTGTGTGTGGGCTGCTTGTTTGAAGTTGCTCTTTGTGTAATTGGAACAGGATTTAAAAAAAAATATATATAATTTTAATTTAACTTATTTGGAAAATGTGGAATTTAAAATGAGTCTCCCCAAAACTGGCATTCTGTGCTTTCTGCAGAAGTTTTAAGGAGGCTCCAAGTGTTGATGTGGTGGTGGTTGCTGGCTTAGAAACCATACTAATCAGATGCTGAGAGCTTTTTTTGGGTTTAGGGTTGCTGCACTTACATAAAGCACTGCTTTTCCATTCGTCATGATGAGAGGGATGGAGCACCTCTGCTATGGGGACAGGCTGAGGGAGTTGGGAAGGCTGGAGCCTGGAGTAGAGAAGGCTTTGAGGAGACCGTATTGTAGCCTTCCAGTATCTGAAGGGGGCCTACAG
>VWZI01018578.1:0-24021 GCA_013396835.1 Psilopogon haemacephalus | reverse complement strand
TGGGAAGGCTGGAGCCTGGAGTAGAGAAGGCTTTGAGGAGACCTTATTGTAGCCTTCCAGTATCTGAAGGGGGCCTACAGGAGGGCTGGGGAGAGACTATTGACAAGGTCTTGTAATGACAGGATGAGGGGTAATGGGTTCAAACTGGCAGAAGGGAGATTTAAATGGGATGTTAGAAGGAAGTTCTTCACAGTGAGGGTGGTGAGACACTGGCAGGCACAGGTTGCCCAGGGAGGTTGTGGCTGCTTCCTCCCTGGAGGTGTTGAAGGTCAGGTTGGATGAGGCTTTGAGCGACCTGTTCTAGTGGGAAGTGACCCTGCTTATGGCTCAGGGAGGTTGGAACTGGATGATCTTTGAGGTCCCTTCCAACCTAACCCATTCTATAATTCTGTGATCTGGTGCTAACTTCTGACCCTGTTTGGCAGCTCGACTGGTGCTGGTTTGGATTGTGGCAGCTGCCTAAGAGACCTGGTGAAGCTTGATGTGTGTGCATATGAATATAGGAAGGAGGTGTGCCCATGTTCTGAATAAGCAAGACCAGGGAGAGAGGGAGGGTGAAGAATCACAGCGTATGCACAAGTGAAGCAGTGTGTGCTAACTCTGTGTTAGTTTCACAGCTGTTTGGTATTTTTCATCCTTGCCTTATGGCTTTAGCCTTCCAGTTACAGACTGCAGGACCCACCTAGCAGCTGGTGTTCCACCTGCAGCTTTTGTGGGAACAGATAAGGCCAGAGGTGGGTACAGTGCCTGCAAACTAGGAAGCAGTCACCCTTCTCTTTTGGCTGATGCACACTGCATATCTGTGCTTGCAGTGCTTGGGACTTTGAAGAAGAAACTGATCATTCCTTTTCTTTTCAAGGCTTATATGCTGCTGGGCAAATAGAATGTCAGTGGTGGAATTACCTCTAGTTTGGGTTTGCCTCTCCTCTTTTTCCTTTTTGATGATTACTAAGTAATGGTTTGAAAATTGAGACTCCTCAAAATTGCTTTTTTCCTCGCAAAAAATTGCTAATAACAGAAACTTGGAAATAAGCACTCAAATCCCTTCTCCCAGGACCTTTTGCAATTGGAGCACATAAATAAACTCCCCGGATGCACTCTTGGGCACTGAGTAAAGTAAAACCCACAGGTCTATTCAACTTAAATTTCTAATCTTGCTTTTACTTATAACTGTTTTAATTTCAGTTTTTCTTCATGGGAATCCTAGCACGATGGTGACCACTTCTGTTTTGGAAGGATGTGCCAAAAATAGAAATGAGGATTTTATGAGGAAGGTGCGTTGCCCCAGCCGTGTTCCCAAAGGACTTGTGAGGGTGAATGCAAAACTTGGTTGAGCAGGCAGCTTAGGACTAAAAGATGCTTGAGTGTCTGTGCTTGCATACACTGCTAATTTGACAGCTCTAGAAGGTGAGGACTTTTACCCATCAAAATTGTATGTTATGATTGAAATGTGAAGATTGTGTACTGTCAGACCTTCTGTCCCCTAACCCAAAATGTTCAGTTCTCAGGGTGCCAGCAACCTTGAGAGCATTTGCTGGTTTGGGCACGAAACTGAGAATGCGAAAAAATAAAGCCTCCCACTGGTATTTGAAATTCAGTCCATGTCAGTAGTGTCTGAATCCTGTTATCTGATGGCTGTTCAGTGACCCTTGCAAATTAATAGCTTGTTGGGTTTCATTGTAGTTCTTGGTGGCTAAATCCCTGTGTTACATGAGCTGCTCATTTGTGATAATTTTCTGATTTGTCTTGGGGTGCTGGAGTGTGTTTTGGTTTTCTTTCTTCTCCCTGAGAGATTTTACCTGTTGTTTTTTTTTTTTTTTTTTTTACTGCTGGAGAGAAGTGATCATTTGAATTCAGTTTTAGGAATGGCCTCCTTAAAATTTGCTGAGCCATAGTGAGGCAGTGTGCTGAAGTGCTGGCAGCATTAGCAGAGAGGGTCTGTTGAGGATCACAGGACATTGGGGATTGGAAGTGACCCAAAGAGATCATCGAGTCCAACCCCTCTGCCAGAGCAGGACCATACAGTCTAGCTCAGGTTACACAGGAAGGCATCCAGACAGGGCTGGAAAGTCTCCAGAGAAGAAGACTCTGCAATCTCTCTGGGGAGCCTGTTTCAGTGTTCTGTGACCCTTACAGTAAAGAAGTTTCCCCTTGCGTTGAGCTGCAACCTCTTGTGCTGCAACTTAAATCCATTGCTCCTTGTCCTATCACAGGAGCAGGTGAGCAGAGCCTGTCCTCCCCACTCCTGCCACCCCAGCCCTCAGATATTTATAAACATTTATCAAATCCCCTCTCAGTCATCTTTATTCCAGACTACAAAGCCCCAGGTCCCTCAGCCTCTCCTCATCAGGCAGTGCTCCAGTCCCCTAATCATCCCTGTAGCCCTCCACTGGACCCTCTCCAGCAGATCCCTGTCCCTCTTAAACTGGGGAGGCCAAAACTGAATGCAGTATTCAAGACGAGGTGTCACCAGGGCAGAGTAGAGGGGGAGGAGACCCTCCCTTGATCTGCTGGACACACTTCTTAATACACCCTGGATGTGAAACACTAATGCAAAACTATGATCCTGCAGAGCACAGGACAGGTGGGGGACAGTACCAAGTCTCAGGCTAAGGAAAGTTTAATTAAAGTTGTGCTGGCTTGGAGGGAGGTTAGTGGGCTGTGTGAAATGGGTTGTGGGTTTTTTATGTTGTTGTTGTCGGTAGGTTGGTTTTGGACAGGACTACTCTGGGGATTTTTGATTCTCAGGCCTTTATTCCTGCCAGTTGCAGCCATGCAGCTTTATTTCCCTGTCTTTTTTGAACCCAAGATGTGTCCAGATGTGTGGTTCCTTTTCCAGTCCTGTTTGCAGCTTGCCTGCTGCCTGCACTAGCTCCCTGCTCCTGAAGTGCTGGCTGGATTATTCATAGCACAGAAAAGCCCTGTTGTTGGAGCGTAACAGGTTATGTAAGGGTTTTGAAAGTACACCCTCTAGCACTTGAAGCCTTTCATGTGTTTAAAAGTTAAAAAAAAAAATAAAAAATTACAGGCTTGCTGAGTTTTCTTGCCAGAGCCTTTTGTATATTAAAAGGTATGATTGTTGGTAGTGTGGCATTCTGCCCTCCCGAAAGATGAGTGACCAAGCTCATTCCACAGCATTGATCAGTGATGGCATAAAAAACCCAGAGGTTGGTCCTATTACAGGTGCTGCATAACCTAGACATGAATTACTTAGATCTGTCAAGTCATTCCAGATCTAAGTCAAATTTTTTTTCATTATTTTTTCAAGACAGAACTGGAAATATGAAAATTAATAAGAACTAAATATTCTCTTTTACCTTTTTTTTTTCTCCTTCATAAAGTTTTGTAGGATTTTTTTTTTTTTGCCTGGGTATAGAACTTAAAATGTAGTTTAATTCAGCCTTGTGGCACAAGAATCATAGAATGAGTTAGGTTGGAAGGGACCTCAAAGATCATCCAGTCCCAAACCCCCGCCATAGGCAGGGACACCTCCCACTAGAAGAGGTCACTCAAGGCCTCATCCAACCTGGCCTTGAACACCTCCAGCAGCCACAACCTCCCTGGGCAACCTGTGCCAGTGTCTCACCACCCTCACTGGAAAGAACTTCCTGATATCCAGCTTAAATCTCCCCTCTGCCAGTTCAAACCCATTACCCCTCATCTTCTCATAACAAGACCTTGTGAATAGTCCCTCCCCAGCCTTGCTGTAGGCCCCCTTCAGATATTGGAAGGCTACTATAAGGTCTTCTCAAAGCCTTCTCTTCTCCAGGCTGAACAGCCCCAACTCTCTCAGCCTGTCCTCATAGCAGAGCATTTTTGTGGCCCTCCTCTGGACTCTCTCCAGCAGTTCCATGTCCTTCTTGTATTGGGGGCTCCAGAACTGCACACAGTACTCCAGGTGGGGTCTGACGAGAGCAGAGTAAAGGGGGAGAATCCCCTCCCTTGACCTGCTGGCAACGCTGCTCTTAATGCACCCCAGGACATGGCTGGCTGCCTGGGCATATTGTGTTTTCAAATGAAAGGCAGAAGTTTAGGAGGAGAGAAACAACTTTAGTACAACCTGGGGAAAAATGGAAAAAATATATTAAAAAAAAAATCAAACCTGTTTTAGCTATTTGATTACCTGCTGTATATTTTATTTAATGTGTTTAATATGTTTATTTATTATATGTTTTATTTAATATGTTTAATTAATTTTTCATGCACAATCTTCATTTCTCAAGTAGCAGGTGATTCTTTCTCATGCCTTGGCTGCAAATTAAACTGTGCTGGATTTTGGGGTTCTTATACCACGATTTCCTGTATAGTCCTGATACTTTTCCTATGGTCTGGTGTAGTGGTTTAGCAGTTACCTGCTTCTCCCCTCCCGCCCCAATTTTAAATAACCCAGGCTAGGACTCAATCGGCTGGAAGTTAATAAATGAAGCTTTATATTTACAGCTATGCACAATATACAAGCAGATATTTACAATGTATAACAGATATTTACAGATATATACAGTGAAAAGGTAATACAGAAACACCACTTCCCTCCCAGAGATCAAAATCCCTAAGAGGGGTTTCTAACCACCCCTACCACCTTCCCTTCCTTTCCCCAGTCTTATCTCACCACCTGTTTATGCAGCAGATAGGCGAAGGTAGATCGGCCAGGGGCAGTTAGCAGTAGGAAAAGGAGTTAGTGGAATTATTCAGAATCAGCTACAAAAGGCATGGAGAAAGGAGCCATGCAAAAGCAGTCACAGCTCAAGGAAGTCTGAAACCATCTGACTTACCTATATTTGGGTTACAACTTTTAAAACAATTTTTTTTTCCTTTCTCAGTAAAGCTCTGAGGGAAGTAGTATTGTCAGTGCTTTCCTCTCTCAGCCTATAGTCTAATTTATAATTAATATCCTCCAATTAGTTTAAACCAACACATCTGGTAATAGAGAACACCACCAAGCTATCTTTCAAAATGGTCCAGTTCCTGCAGGTTGCATTGCAGGCATTGTTTGGTCAGGAGTATGAGACCGGATAGACCTGATGAACAGTAGCCATGCAGTCAGAGTGCCTGTGGTGGCCGTTGGCTTTGCAGAATAACAGCTGTGCCCTGCAAGTGTGTAGGTCTTAATGAATGATGAAATGCAGCTGTTAATGTGGTTGAGGGACAAAGAAATCCAGGAGCTGTGTTTCATGGAGGTCATGTTTTGCCTGTGTTACTTGGCCATGCATGTTTCTTCCTCTTTCCTGCTTTTCTGTTCATGCCAATGAGATGTAGGTTCAGGGAGAACCTTATCTGAGCCGAGTTACTGTGTGTTCTGGCAGTTTAATGCTGCTTTCAGTCTATTGTAACCTTTGTGTACGTGGTGTACTTTAATAATCTCCTATTGCAAGGTGAATTTCTCATAAGGGTTAGAACAAGCAAGAGCGAGTCCCAGATCTGTGGTTCCTGTTCCCTAAGTCTTGTTTTGTGACCTCAAATTACTCTGTTAGCCTCCTTGTGATCAATTCTGTCTGTCCATCTTGAGGTGAAGTGTGCTGCTTTGAACTAATTGGAGAATTTGAGTGAGAAATTTGAGTGGCTAATGGCTGAGAGAGGAAAACAGACGATGCTACTCCTCTCACCGCTTTACTGAGAAAGAAAAAAAAAATTGTTTTAAGAAAGTGTACCCCAAACATGGATAGTCAGATGGTTTCAGGCCACTCTGGCCTGTGACTGCTTCTCTTGCATGGTCTCCTTTGTCTCTGCCTTGGTAGCTAATTCTCAGTAATACTACTAACTTCTTTCCTACTGCTAACCCCCCTGGCCGATCTACCTCAGCTTATCTGCAGCATCAACAGGTGGTGAGATAAGATTGGGGAAGGGGGGAGAGGTGGTAGGGGTGGTTGGTTACCCCTCTTGGGGATTTTGATCTTTAGGATGGCTGTGGTGTTTCTGTATTACCTTTTCATTGTATATATCTGTAAATATCTGCTTGTATATTGTGCATTGCTGTAAATATAAAGCTTCATTTATCAACTTCCAGTGTTCTGAGTCCTAGCCGGGGTTTATATCAAAAGGTGGGGGGGCAGGTAACTGCTTAAACCACCACAGTGAAGATTCAAGATGACTGTAGTGAAATTTGATATAATGAAGAGCAATCCAAGATGAGATCACCAAAAGCCATTATTGGGCATGTTTCAAATCTGAAAGAATGTATTTTACTGTTCATATTTGCAAGTGTCAAATCCTAAATAGTGTATGTTGCTAGTTCGTGTTTGCATGTTTCAAATCCTAAAGAGTGTATTTTGCTGCTCATATTTGCATGTTTCAAGTCCTGAAGAATGTATTTTGCTGTTCACATTTGCCTTATATAAAAAAAACCCCAAAACTGAGAAGTTTTCTGGAAGGCTTTCATGTCTGCAAAAGTTTTTCAGGGAAGGTAATCAGTACTCTTGCTGACTCTGCACATCCTTTTGTACTGAATTTTCATCTTAAGGGTGATCTCATTGACCTGTTAGCATTTAAAATTGCATTTGTTTAACCAGTGTAAGAATACTAGACTTAGGCAGTGATGTTTTTGCAGGCCAAAGACACGCTGGTACTGTTGTGCTGCTGTTGTTGGAGTCCTCTGGTAAAAGAGGTGGGACTTGAACAAATGGGCCGATGACTTCCCTTTGGAGGAGCAGACATTGTTATGTTGTTATAGAAAGGAGACTAGGCTCATTAGATGGAATCAGTTAAGTAGGCTTTTGATGTTTATTTTTTGTTTTGTAGGTGAATGTAGCTGTGGTTTTTGCTTTAGTGAACCAGTAGTGTGACTGAGCTGACTAAACTATTTCAGGTTTATTGTAAAAATGATTTAACCAACTGTAACAGAGACAACTGGGAGAAATACCAGATAATCCTATCACATACAACCTCAATCTGTGATACAGGACTTGTACTAGACCTTCCTGATGGAAATGAGGAGAGGAGCAAACTTTCCACGGCTGATTTACACAAAC
Source organism: Psilopogon haemacephalus (assembly GCA_013396835.1). NCBI lineage: Eukaryota > Metazoa > Chordata > Aves > Piciformes > Megalaimidae > Psilopogon > Psilopogon haemacephalus. The sequence continues at coordinate 17,056 of VWZI01018578.1, read as the reverse complement.
TGATATACAGTTTATATATCTGACAGTCTTCCTGCTTTGGCAATTAGCTTTTAAGATTGCCTTGCTTATTTTCACCCATTCTGCAATGAAGGAAAAAAAAAAAAAATCTAATCTTTGGAGGAAGTAGAACTGTCAACTGATGTTGTCTTGAGATAAAAATATACTGGCATATTTTACTTGAGTCATCATTACATCAGAAATTGCCAGCAAGCCATAGACCTGCTGCCTTCTGATATCCAGGAAGCACTTGGCTTGCAGCCTGCATAATTCAACAAAACTTTTGAAGATGTTCAGACAAACTCAAAACTTTCTTTTTTCTCTGTCACACTGTTGACCAGCATCTGCTTGCTTTCCTTTTTAAATTTACCTTTTTTTTTTTTTTCCCCTTAAAAAAAAATTAAAAATAGTTGCTCAGATGAAAAGAGAAACATCAGGGACAAATTTAATGGCTCAAGCAATGCAAAAGCATTTCCTGAGCTATTTCATTGCGTCTGGTAATTCTTTGCATAATCTCCTCTTTAGAAATCTTATCTAACCAATGGTATCCAGGCAACATGTTTTTAGCCTTTAATCTTCAAAATCCACAGTGTGTGAAACTTAAAAATTTCCTAAAGAGTGGATTAGTGATAGAATTTGACAAAAATGCAAATAAAGCAGATGCTCCTTGTGGCACTGACCCAGGCTCCAGGTTGGAGGCATAGGCAGAAGTTCCCTGCACCTTCAGCTGAAGCACCTGGGACATCTGTGGGAAAAGTGGGAATGGTCATGTGGGTGCATCTCCTCTACTTACCTTAGCAACCTGTGGATGTAGATGTTAATTAAGTCCCTTTTTTTTTTTTCTTTTTCCTTTTCCTTTCTTCTCAGTTCTATTTTCCCATCTCTTTACTGAAGAGCTGGGATATGCCAACACTTGCCTGTGGTTAATATTTTCTTAATTTTGCAAGTTGAAACAAGGGAAATTCCGATTCAATATAAGGCAGAAAATCTTCAGCATGTGAGGTCAAACATTAGGACAAGTTGCCCAGGGAGTCTATGTAATTCCTGTCCCCAGAGGAATTCAGAACTTGCTTGGGCAAGACCATGAGCCAGCTCTCTCTTGACTTAGAGGTTGGCCCTACTGTGAGCAGGGCTTGGACCAGGCGACCTCCAAAGGTCCCTTTCAGCTCTGTAATGTTTTTGTTCAGTGATTAATAAGAGTCTTCTAAAGGCTGTCAAAATGAGTCCAGGGTAAGGAACACAAATGTAGGTTATCTGGATTAATTTATTAATACTTTCATGAAAAATCCAATATCTTGCTACTGGTCACAGAAGAGGTTTTCAAAGAAGTATGCATGAAACATAAGGAGGCAAAAAAAAAAACAAACCCAAAGTTTTTCCTTTTGGTAATTTGCTGGGAACCCCTGAATATTGCAAATGGTGCAGAGCCAGGGAAAAAGACTAATTATCTTCCTAGAAACTTGTATGTGGTTTTATTCAGCTTTTTTTTTTTTTCTTCCTTGAGATTGGAAGTGTTTCTGTAATTAGATTCTCTGTGTCCTGACCATTCTTTGTGTCTGTGATTTTGGTAAGCAAACCCATGCCTGGCAGCAGCCTGCCCATTGTATGCGCTAGCAAAGGCTGTATCAAGAGGATATTCAAAGTCTTTAATCTTGTAAAGAAGTAGCTTACAAATGCATGCCCGAGAATTCCAGCATGAAACAGCTGCATTTCCCCTGCAGACTTGTTTGTTTGTGGCAGCTCAGCTGGGTTCTCCTTTCAGCTGGGGTTGTGACAAGGTTCTTTGTATTAGAAACACATCCAGCTATTTTGTGACCTTCTGGAATCAGTGGTTTGGTTTTTGGGTTTTGTGGTGTTTTGTTGTTGTTGTTGTTTTTTTTGTTTTCCTCTTCTCTATACACTTTCTCGTTATTGCCCTTGTATAGATTCAGGATAACTTTCTTCATCTGTAATGTTTAAGGAAGGGGTCTAAAGCAGGCTTTACTGAATCACAGAATCAGCCAGGTTGCAAGAGACCTCCAAGATCATCCAGTCCAACCTCTCCCCCAGCCCTATCCAATGGCACTAAGTGCCCTTTTCAGTCTTTTCTTGAACGCCTCCAAGGATGGTGACTCCACCACCTCCCTGGGCTCTACTGTTTAATAGTATCACCTTCTTTGGTAACTCTGGGACAGAATTAACAAAGAAGTTGGTACTAATTATCAGAATTAACAAAGAGGGTGGCTTTTCTTTCTCTTTTATGTCCTCTAACCTCAGGAGAGAGCAAAAATTCAGTCCCTAAATGACAAATTGATAATCAATGATGGCTCAAATGGCCACACTACTTAGCTATATAGCTCTGGGTGGCTGTAGGGGGCTGAACAAGGTGAGAGGGAACCCAGGAGTAGAGCACATATCAACTCTTACCAGCTGCAATGGATTTGTCCCTGTGAAATGACACCGCATCTGCGAGGAGAAAGGCTAAGCAAAGCAGAGAAGGTGAATTAATTTTGGTTCAGCATCCTCATTACATCCTCATAACTGATGCTTGGTCAGCTGTGGTGCTGTCAGCATGGCTTTCAGAGAGCACCAGGAAGGGGGTATAGGTTTTGATTTAGCCAAGGCATGTAGCTCTCTGTTGGAGATTAACTCTGATCTTGTTTCTATTGTAACAAAGAGACTGTCTCAACAGAAGGGCTCAATGGGCACAGAGTACATTTGCTTCATTGTTGGAACAGCTTTCAGCCCCTGAGTTTCTCCCCTGCAGCTACTAAATAAGTGCCTTTTAGTTCTGTGTTTCTCACCATTATTTTTACCACGCGTCCTTGACTGAGATTATGGCAGAGAGTTCACTGCACTATTCTTAATACCAGGAAATTAAAAAAAAAAAATAAAAAAANGACCTCAGCCAGTAGCAGCTGCCATCAAAGACTGGTTATTTGTGAAGAGGAAGTTGAACTAAACTTGATGCAAAGGTCAGATTCAGAAAACTGTGAATTAAAAAGATATGTGAGAAGAGTAACTTTTTTTTTTTTTTTTTTTTTTTTTTTTTTTTTGGTGTATTGGATGTTTAAGGTGATTTTTTTTTCTGTGTATTTTTCCCATAGCTTCACTTTTTTTTTGTTTTCATTTGTTAAGCAGCCATGTAACTACTTAGGAAATATCGAAGTTCAGTGGTATCCCCTTCTACATAACACTTCTTACCATTTGGAAATAAAAATGCCCAAGCAACTTGGTTCATAATCCATATAATTGCAACCTTGCCTGCAGATACCAAGTCCTTAAAGACTTCAACACACAGCTTTAACTTTCAGCTTGTACCTTGAAATTGTGCATATCAGACTGGAAAACACACAGCAATGTGAACCTGAGGAATGAATGTGCTGAAGAGCTTGGACATAGGTGCCAGTTGTCTAATATGGCTGTTCAGAACAAGGCTCCCATGTGGACACTTGATTTTTTCAGAGAGTGAGTTGACTCTGCATTGAGGATACAACTCAGTACACTTGGATACCAATTCAGCCTACATTTTGATATAACTGTGTTCCAGACTACTGCTTACAGTGGACAAAGTTATTTTAAAAGAGGGACTAAGGTAGTTCAGTTTCTCCTGTCTAGTTAAGTTTAGGTTGGAAGGGACCTCAAAGATCATCCAGTTCCAACCCCTCTGAGCCATAGGCAGGGACACCTCCCACTAGAACAGGTCCCTCAAGGCCTCATCCAACCTGGCCTTCAGCACCTCCAGGGAGTGAGCAGCCACAACCTCCCTGGGCAACCTGATCCAGTGTCTTGCTACCCTCACTGGAAAAAATTTCCTCCTAACTCTCCCCTCTGCCAGTTTAAACCCATTCCTCCTCATCCTGTCATTACCAGACCTCGTGAATAGTCCCTCCTGTAGGACCCCTTCAGATACTATAAGGTCTCCTCGAAGCCTTCTCTTCTCCAGTTTGAAAAGCCCCAACTCTCTCAGCCTGTCCTCATACCAGAGGTGCTCCAGCCCTCTGAGCATCTTTGTGGCCCTCCTGGACTCTCTCCAACAGTTCTGTGTCCTTCTTGTGCTGGGGGCTCCAGAACTGCACACAGTATACCTGGTGGGGTCTGAGGAGAGCAGAACAAAGAGGCAGAATCCCCTCCCTTGCCCTGCTGGCCACACTGCTCTTGCTGCAGCCCAGCACACAGTTGCTGTCTGGGCTGCACTCACACTGCAGCCTCATGTTGAGCTTCTCATCCACCCAGACCCCCAGGTCCTTTTCCTCAGGGCTGCTCTCAGCCACTCACCACCCAGCCTGGAGTTGTGCTTGGGATTGCACCGACCCAGGTGCAGGACCTTACACTTGGCCTTGTTGAATGTCATGATGTTGGCCTGGGCCCACCTCTGTAGTCTGTCCAGGTTCTTCTGGATGGATCCCTGCCCTCTAGCAAGTTGACTGTGCCACACAGCTTGGTGTCATCTGCAAACTTGCTGAGGGTTCACTGAATCCTCTGTCCATGTCACTGACCTCTTGCTTTAAAAAAATGGAATAGGGTAGTAGCTGATTCAGGGAGGGAGGAGGGCTTGGAGAACAATTCAGATTTTATTTTTATATGTAATTAAAATTATAAACACCAACAAAAAATAAAGCACAGTCAGCATATTATCTGACTTGTGGCACTTGGTGCCATGGTTTAGTCGATTAGATGCTGATGGGTGATAGGTTGGACTTGATGATCTCGAGGGTCCTTTCCAACCTGCTTAATTCTATGATTCTGTAATTCCTATAAACTTTTCCTTTAATTTCTTTCATGATAATATTAGATTCTAAGTTTCGTTCTTCCCTGGAGAGAATCCTTACAGATGCAAGTGCCAAAGTTCATCAGCCTCAACAGTAACACACTTTGCAGCAGCAATTGGTGGCAATTATAGAGGTTAGCTTAGTTAAACTTGCGGAATTATGTTTGACTACACAGTGTTTTGACAGCTCTGTCTTGAGTTTTAATTCTGGGTAACTTCATTGGAAGTGTCACTGAGCAAAGCAGTGGGGTGAAGGCAGAAGCTGGAAACCCACTGATGGGACTGCCTCACAATTGTGTTTTACTTGTTCAGGTTATCAGGTGTAAGTAACATATTGCTGGTGCTTTGTTTGCAATCTTTGATTTGTGAAGACACAGAGCAGGACCTTTGAAAGCTCTCAGGCTTCTGTGAGGCTTCCAAGGAGAAGGTGGCACTACTGTAGGGGTTGTGTGGTGGTTCCTGGACCAGCTGGAGGTCTCCTTTTTTTCTCTTTCCCCCTTCTTTTCTCTTTCCCCCTTCTTTTCTCTTTCCCCCTTCTTTTCTCTTTCCCCCTTCATCACCCCTCCCTCATAATTTGTCCATGATGCCATCAAAATAAACCTGTCCAGAAGAACTCCTGTATGTCTGTGTCCCATCTCTGTCTATCCAGCCTCCATGTCGGAAACACAATAATCCATACCTTCAATTTGCAGTGTTTTTGAGGAGGGATGAGAAAAGGAGGGATGGATGGTTTTGAGCTACCATTTTTTAAGATCACTCATTTGGGGCTTGCAAAATGTAATGAAGTGCCTTGTCGTCTCTAATTATGTATCTGCATGTGATTTGGGTATGGTAATGTAATAAAAAAGAAAACAACTTACGGAAACTCCAGAGCATTTATTTTCCCCTCTCCCAAGTCTTTCGGCACCACTTCAGCACTTAAAAAAATTATAACTGGATGATATAACCTTGGCTTGAAAGTAATGAATTTGATGCAAAATCAAATGCAAGTTGCTCAAGTGGGGTCTCTTGGTCTTCTGGGTGCAGTTCATCCCTCTGAACTTCAGCTAAGTGCTTTGACAGCTAGCTGAGACAAAATACTGACTCTTCACTCTTGTTAACAGAAGAAGGGAAAACCTGGCAGCTCTGAGAGCTGATTTCTTCCCACTTTACTCCGTGAATTGCCCTCTTGAGAGGTCTGTTTATCTCTGAACTATAGAGATTGCCAGTTGCTAAGGTAGTAATTTAAACTCAGAGGATGCCTCCCTTTATGCTACATTGACTGTTCTCTTCAGTTTTGATTTTAAGTTGTGTTAGATCACATTGAGGGCCTCCTTCACTCTCCAGACTTCTCATTTTTAGTCATTTGATTTTGCCAACTTGATCACCAAGGGAATAGCAGCAGCTTGTGTCTACCAAAAACGAGCTGTGCCAAACCAGCAGAGACGATTAAATAATCTCCCGAAGTCTTGGGAGCTCAGCCAGTGCCTGGTTCCTGCTCTACAAGAAGACTTCCTTGTGTTTTTCATCTTAAAGATCAGTATCACATGGTTGGTTAAGTACGGTGATTGATGATGCTGGTGACTCAAATCCTGCAGCATCTTAGAATCATAGAATCAGACAGGTTGTTCTGTTTGCACAGTGTCTGAGCCCATCATGCCTTGGTTCTTCGTTAATCCTCTTTTAGTAGGTGCCTCAGTAGTAAATCTGGCAAATAAATTTGAGATAGAACAGAACAGAATAGAATAGAATCGAATCGAATCTGCCAGGTTGGAAGAGACCTCCAAGATCATCCAGTCCAACCTCTCACCCACCCCTATCCAGTCAACTAGACCATGGCACTAAGTGCTCCATCCAGTCTTTTCTTGAACATCTCCAGGGACAGTGACTCCACCACCTCCCTGGGCAGCTCATTCCAATGCCAATCACTCTCTCTGGGAGGAAATTCCTCCTAATATCCAGCCTATACCTCTCCTGGCACAATTTGAGACTGTGTCCCCTCATTCTGGTATGGCCTCAATATCCCCTGTGTTAGGGACAGGTCCCACCTTAATGGCATTGCCTGGTGACAGGGTGGCTATACTGCACTTACACTGATGGAAAAGCAAGGTTTGTGCCACGTGTTTGGAGGCTCTGCTATGTTTGCTGTGCAAAGCATTGCAGTTAAATCAGGCCTCCTGATGGCTGTTTCCAAGAAGGCACAGTTGCCCAGGGGCATTGTGGCTGCTCCCTCCCTGGAGGTGTTCAAGGCCAAGCTGGATAGGCCCTTGAGTGACCTGTTCTAGTGGGAGGTGTCTCTGCCTATGTTGGGGGGTTGGAACTGGATGATCTTTGAGGTCCCTTCCAACCGAAACCATTCTATGAAATCAATTGCCTGTTTTGAGGCTGCTGAAGAACTGTAGAGTATTAAACAGGGCAATGTATAGAAGAATAAATAGGACAATAAATCATTATTTGTGTCTGTTTCTGATCTCTTCGTGTGTGATAGACGACTGGAGTGTGTGACAGTACTGAGCATGTGGCTGTTGTGTCAGTAGTTGGGGCTCTTCTCACTGCATGCCCAGGATGGTGAGCAGGGAAGCCTGAGTGGACCCAGGCAGTGGGACCTCTGTGTGTGCACAAACTGTTTCCTCCTGCTTGAGGAGCAACTGTTCAGTTTGGAGGAAAACAAACCCAACAAACTAAACCCCAAACAAACATATAAAAAAAATCTAAACATGGTAGCATGTGCCAAAAGGAGCTGGCCACTTCTCCTCACAATGCAGGTTGAGATGCTTGACTTCAGGTAGTTCTGTTTTTACAGTACAAGGGTGAGGTGGAACACAAACTGCAGAGCTGAGCCACTTATTCCCTGTGTTCTTGGCCCTTCCTTTGGCAAATAAGAGGCCCTGGGTCTGCAAGACAAATCTTAGGAGATTTTAGAAATGGCAGTTAGTCAGAACTTCAGAGTCAGGTTGGAAAAGACCTTCAAGATCATGAAGTTCAATCTATCATCCAACATTATCTAATCAATTAAATCACGGCATCAGGTACCACATCCACCCTCCTTTTAAACACTTTGAGGGACACGAACTGCAGCACCTCCCCAGGCAGCCCATTCCAATGCTAATCTCTGTGTGAAGAACTTCTTCCTGACATCCAACCTAAGCCTCCCAAGTCACAGCTTGAGACTCTGTCCCCTTGTTCTGTCACTGGTTGCCTGGGAGAAGAGACCAACCCCCACCTAGCCACAGTCTCCTTTCAGGTAGTTGCAGAGAGCAATAAGGTCCTCTTTGAACCTCTTCTTCTCCAGGCTAACCAACCCTTGCTGTCTGAGGTGGTAATGCAGCTCCTTTTCCTCTCAGCCCTGTCATTCAGGAGACTCTTGTCTACCAGAAAGAACCTAGTCACAAATGTGGTGATGTAACTGCACGTTCCTGAGCTTCATAGGCAGCTGTCAGCCACACACTCCCTACTGCATATTTAAAACTCCGATTGTTTCTGGTCTTAAGAAGGAAATAGCAAGATCACAGGAGCTGGGAGAGGAGCTGTTTGTGCCCATGGGGTTAGTCTTGCTGGAAGGTGAAACACAGCTTAATTACCTGAGGTTTCCTGTTTGGTGGTTTTTTGTTTGTTTGCTTTTGGGGGTTTCTGTTAGTTTTTTTGTTTGTTCATTTTGGTTTTTTTTTTGGTGTGGGTTTTTGTGGTGGTGTCTTTTTTTTTTGTTTTTTTGGGTTGGTTGGTTTTTATTTCTTCTTCTTCTCCTGAAGAGCCTGTCAGGCTTTCTATCTTCTGAGCACAGCAGGCATCTGTGCAATTACTGCGGCATGATGCGAAGAGGCGAGGGAAGAAAGCATCAACTGGGAGATCCTGGCAAACATCATTTAAGCCGTTGGAGAAGTGCAGCAGATTGACTCCCCAGCCGTCACTGCCAATAATGCTGCTAGTAGAGCTTGTCAGCATTCCAGCTTCACATTTTTATAACCATTTAATTACTGCCTGTATTGAATATCGCAGCTAACGCTCTGGAAGTGCACTGTAGACTGTAAGCAAGTGGGGAGCATCAGGGAGGCAGCCAGGCTGTAATGAGTTTGTTCATCCTATTAGGTAACATCTCTGTAACAGCCCCAATAATCATTCTGTTTGTTCTGTGTTTGGGGTTTGCTTTGTTGTTGATTTTAGTTCTGTTTTTTTTTCCCCTTAGGATTCTTTGTCCTTCGTTGGACAAAGTTTTCTTTTCCTTGAAGTCCACAATCCCTTTCTCAAAACTTAATTTGAGACTTAATGTAATGTATCATTAAATGTATTTTCATAGAATCATAGAATGGTTTAGGTTGGAAGGGGCCTCGAAGATCATCCAGTTCCAACCTCCCCTCCCCGTAGGCAGGGACACCTCCCACTAGATCAGGTCACTCAAGACCTCATCCAGCCTGGCCTTGAACACCTTCAGGGAGGGAGCAGCCACAACTTCCCTGGGCAACCTGTTCCAGTGTCTTGCCACCCTCACTGTGAAGAACTTTCTTCTAACATCCAGTTTTAATCTCCCCTCGGCCAGTTTGAACCCATTCCCCCTCATCCTGTCATTACAAGACCTTGTGAACAGTCCCTCTCCAGCCTTCCTGTAGGCCCCCTTCAGATACTGGAAGGTTGCTATAAGGTCTCCTCGACCTATTTTGTCTACATATATTTTTTTCCTAGCATCCCCTGCATGACAGAGGGGCGATAATGCTGGGCCATGCCATGGTTTGGCAGTTGCACCCCAGTACTGCTCTGTCTGAGGCTTCCCTTTGAGTGAAGGGGTTGGGGAACAGCACAGACTTGCTCCCACAGCTCAGTCCAATGGTGGTGAGTGCTGACCTGCTGTGAAGTGATCTGAAAATACTGGTGCACAGCAAATGCTCTGAGAGCTTTGAAGAGATTTAGTCAGGGAGGCAATATTTTTTATGTAATGATAGCTAGTTTGAATTTCTGACATGAGCCTGTTGGCATCCTTCATCATATTTCAACACGTAGTTCACAGGAGGCTTCTGCCCTTTCTGCTGTGCTTTCACATGGGTGCAGCTCTGCAAGCTGCAGAGCACAGCCTGGGTTGTGTTTTACAGCAGCTGCCCCAGCACAGAGTGCTGCCACCCCGATGAGAGAGGTGCTGGGGTCTGCTAGCAGCTGCTGCTTCTTGTGTGCATGGGCAGGGGCAGTCTGGCCCAGCAGCAGTAGTTCTCTCTGGACCTCTGTTTTGCCCTTTCTTCCTCTCTTTTGCAGTAGAGTTTAGAGGCTGCTGCTCTGGGAGGGAAATGGGTAAAGGGGACAGTGAAGTGTTTTGGGCTGAAGGAGAGATTGGTACTGGTTGGTATCAGAGGGATAAGGATGTGCACTGTATGCCCATGGGAGGGAAGCAGGGAAGGGGCTGGGGCAGATGTTGGTGCAAAGGGGAGACTGCTGATAATTAACTCTTGGCAGCAGTGTAAGTACAGGTTTGGGCCCAGGGTTTGTTACTTTGATCAGGTAACAGCTTCTGGAGGAATAGAGAATGAGAAGTCTCTCTCTGTATGACAGCATCCTAGGACATGGCTTGTGTCAAGGTGATGCATAAACATGTATATATTTGCAAAATTCTCTGTATTCCCATTTTGGGTTTTGTTCCTATAGCTGCTTTCTTGCTACAGAATTATTTTGTTGCCATTTTTGTTGAAAAGGGCTTGCTGGTCGTTGATCGTTAATGTCACTGCTCGCTAAGCACAGACTCCCTGTGCCAGAGAGTGTGAGCCAGATCTGGTGGTTGTGTGCGTAACTCAAGTGCAGGGATTGTGCTGTCAGTCTGCAAGAATCTCTGTCAATCGGGAAGAGTCTTCTAGTCCTGACACTGAAGGAGATGATGATTTTGGCCCTTTGAGTTGAGAGAAGACAGTACAAAATAAATGGTGTGAAGAACAGTCTCGAGGAAGTTAAAATAACCTAGAAGCACTTTTATTTTCTGGCACATAACTTCCGAACTGCTCTACCTTCTTTGCAGTTAACAGGCTTGTACATTCTCTATCATCCATCTAACAAAAGAGTTACAGAACAACCCTTTGTTAAACAGAGAGTGTCTACAGCACTCCAGTGTTCTCACCTCCTGATTTCTTGTACATAGAATCATAGAATGGTTTAGGTTGGAAGGGGCCTCAAAGATCATCTAGTTCCAACCCCCCTGTGCCATAGGCAGGGACACCTCCCACTAGAACAGGTCGCTCAAGGCCTCATCCAACCTGGCCTTGAACACCCCCAGGGAGGGAGCAGCCACAACCTCCCTGGGCAACCTGTGCCAGTGTCTCACCACCCTCACTGTAAAGAACTTCCTCCTAACATCCAGTTTAAATCTCCCCTCTGCCAGTTTAAACCTATTACCCCTCATCTTGTCATGACGAGACCCTTGTGAATAGTCCCTCCCCAGCCCTGTAGGCCACCTTCAGATACTGGAAGTCTACTATAAGGTCTCCTGGAAGCCTTCTCTTCTCCAGGCTGAAAAGCCCCAACTCTCTCAGCCTGTCCTCATAGCAGAGCTGCTCCAGCCCTCTGAGCATCTTTGTGGCCTCCTCTGGACTCGCCATTATATGCAAACTCAGGGAATAAGTTTCTGGCACTTCCCGTGGCAGAATGGCATAAATATCACTGGCAAACCTCTGTCCAGTTAACTGGCTTAAAATTCTCTCCCAGCTCCCCATCTGCTCTTCTTAAATGTAATAACTAACCAGACTGATAGGCTTAGGGTTTTGCCTGTCGCCAACTTTATTTCAGTCTCTTACGGTGTCTGCGAAGGGAGCAACAGCAGAAATGGTCTTTAAATGGCTGGAGAGGAGCACAGTATAAATATTGAATTGTTTGTCAGCTTCTGACATTTGCTGAAATCTAGAGTTTCAAAGTTGTCCTTTGAAAAGTGGAGCACAAGCCTGCTGTGGCAATAAGCCCAAAGGTCAGCTAGCATACTTCTGAGAGTGAGCTCTTCAGAGATGCATTGACAGTGTTCTGGTGGCCTTTGGTGTGCAAGATGAGAGGAGAATTACCCTGACTGTGGTCACACAGACAAGCTGGTGTTCAAAACTTTTTTCCAGTGGTTCTGCTGGTGAAATCTCTTGGTGAACTGGGCCTTGGTGAACATCTACTCATGCAGCTGCCTGCCAGTGTTAGTTTTCTCCCACTTCCCATTCTTTCCCTCTTTATAGCATTCAACTTTTTGGCTTTGACCATTGGACCTGAGATCAAAAGCTCTTTGAGGTAATAATTGGATTTCTTTTCTTCTTTTTCTTTTTTTTTTTTTTTTTTCTGTGCCTATCAGTGCCACTGTATTAAACAAACAGGAAAAAAAAAAAAACAAACAAACCACCAAAAAACCCCAAAACCAACAAAGAAAACCAGCAGCACTGATTGTGCTCTCTGCAAGTAGCAAGGTAGACCTGCCCTTGAACTAAATAAAACAAACAAGCCTCAAGCAGATGGTTATCCCCAAGCCCCTCTGAAAGCATAGATGATCTGGAAGTGAAAGCTGTGCTTTCAGCTCCTCTTTTCAATGGTGCTCCTCCCACACTGGAGCATAAAGAAAACCAGTTCTGTTAATTGGCAAGGATGCACATGGCACCGTGCTTTGCTCCCAGGCTGCTTTTGCCTCACAAGCTTGTTTATTTCCACAACAGAATCATTCAGAGGACTTGCAGGACAGATATGCAAGGAGGAGTTTTTTTTCCCCTTTTTGTGGACATTGACCTGAAGATCTGAGGCCATGCCAGCAGGTCGTGAGGCAGGACTACAATTAACCTGCAGACATTTTGAGGGCTTTCCTTTGCATTAGCTGTGCCTCAGATCCAGTCTACAGACTACAGTCCAGTCCAGACTACATTTAACCTGCACACGTTTTGAGGGCTTTCCTTTGCATTACCTATGCCTCAAATCCAGTCCCCCTGTCCATGCAGGCTCTGGTGAGCAGCCTTCTCTGGCCACCTGCTGCCCTCGTGTCAGACAAATGCTCCTCTATCCTTATGTGCAACTAATCTATCAGCAGAATCTGAGCTACAACTCCAGTGCAAAACCCTTCCATGTCTGGGGTAATTCTTGATGGAATTACCTGCATGGGAAACGGCAGTGATAACACCACAAAGAAAATGCAGTCCTGAGGAAAAGGACCTGGGGGTCTGGAGTGATGAGAAGCTCAACATGAGCTGACAGTGTGCAAATGCAGCCCAGACAGCAACTGTGTGCTGGGATGCATTAAGAGAAGCATTACCAGCAAGGCAAGGGAGGGGATTCTGCCCCTTTGCTCTGCTCTCCTCAGACCCCCCCTGGAGTACTGTGTGCAGTTCTGGAGCCCCCAGCACAAGAAGGACATGGAACTGCTGGAGAGAGTCCAGAGGAGGGCCATGAAAATGCTCAGAGGGCTGGAGCAGCTCTGCTATTGAGAACAGGCTGAGAGAGTTGGGGCTTTTCAGCCTGGAGAAGAGAAGGTTTCGAGGAGACCTTATAGCAGCCTTCCAATATCTGAAGAGGACCTACAGAAAGTCTGGGAAGGGACTGTTCACAAGGTCTTGTAATGACAGGACAAGGGGTAGTGGGTTTAAACTGGCAGAGGGGAGATTTAAACTGGATGTTAGGAGGAAGTTCTTTCCAGTGAGGGTGGTGAGACACTTGAACGGTTTGCCCAGGGAGGTTGTGGCTGCTCCCTCCCTGGAGGTGTTCAAGGTCAGATTGGATGAGGCCTTGAGCGACCTGATCTAGTGGGAGGTGTCCCTGCCTATGGTGGGGGGTTGGAACTCGGTGTCCTTTGAGGTCTCTTCCAACCTAAACCATTCTATGATTCTGTGCTTCTTGCCACTAATTGTAAAGGCATCCTAGCAACTGTATCGCCCTACTTGTATTTATTTTTCTTCCTCATTTCCCCCAGTGTTTTTACAAACAGCACCTGCTACAGCTGCCTCTTTCACAGAAGAATACAATAGAACTGTAACAACACTGGGAGATTATATGCATGATTTTTGCTGTAGGCCTCTTCTGCCTGCTTATTTCCTTGTCATGTCCCTATTGTCTGTCAACTTGCACTTGATTTCTAAGCTCAAGCTGGGAGGGGACCAGCTTTTTGTTCTGTTTGCACAGCATCTGAGCCCATCATGCCTTGGTTCTTCGCTAATCCTGTTTTAATAGGTGCCCCAGTAGTAAATATGGCAAATAAATTTGAGATAGAATCAAATAGAATAGAATAGAATAGAATAGAATAGAATAGAATAGAATAGAATAGAATCTGCCAGGTTGGAAGAGACCTCCAAGATCATCCAGTCCAACCTAGCACCCAGCCCTATCCAATCAACTAGACCATGGCACTAAGTGCTCCATCCAGTCCTTTCTTGAACACCTCCAGGGACAGTGACTCTACCACCTCCCTGGGCAGCCCATTCCAATGCCAATCACTCTCTCTGGGAAGAACTTCCTCCTAACATTCAGCCTATACCTCTCCTGGCACAGCTTGAGACTGTGTCCCTTGTTCTGTTGCTGGTTGCCTGGGAGAAGAGACCAACCCCCACCTGGCTACAACCTCCCTTCAGGTAGTTGTAGACAGCAATGAGGTCACCCCTGAGTCTCCTCTTCTCCAGGCTAAACAACCCCAGCTCCCTCAGCCTCTCCTCACAGGGCTGTGCTCCAGCCCCCTCACCAGCTTTGTTGCCCTTCTCTGGACATGTTCCAGTACCTCAATATCTCTCTTAAATTGAAGTGCCCAGAACTGGACACAGCACTTAATATGTGGCCTGAGCAGTGCCAAGTACAGGGGCAGGATAACCTCCCTTACCCTGCTGCCCACACTGCTCCTGGTACAGATGCAAACAAATGAATATTCTTCTCACCAATTAAAACAAGTAGTTTTCTCTGTGGTGTTTTGCAGTTCATCTGGGAATTGCCAGTTTCTTTCTCCAGCCTCTGTTATCAGCCTCCTTTACTAGTTGACCAAAAAGTACTTGGCAGGCAGTTTTGTGGACTCTGAAAAACAATAGGTTGTCCTTTTTTAACCTGGCTGTGACCTAACCTGGAAAGGTCAAAACTGGCATTTGACAAAAGTGAGCAAATGTGTTTTGGTGTGCCAAGTAAACTGATCAGCAGCTGCTGGGAGTAACCTGCATCTGAATTGTCCTACAGAGAGATGGAGGGGACCATGCTGGCCCCAGGATTGCTGTGGTACCAGGCAAGTCTCAGTAATTCTCTGTAATAGGACTTGAATGAAGCAGGGAATTACTTTGCCCTTAAATCAAAGATTAATGTGATTTTTTTTTCTTTTTTTTTTTTTTTTTTTTGGGACAGAAAACATTGCTTGTTTTCTGGAAGGATAAAGTGTCCACTGAAACAGGATTATATTTACATTATTATTGCAGGGTGATCTGTGAAATAGGCTTTCTGTACCACAGTAAAGAGCCATGACCCCTCACAGAGTTATCTTTTAAGCTGCATGCTAAACCCACAGGGGCTTATGGCTCAAAGCTAATGGGGATTTAGCTTCTCACTGAAAAGAATCTGAAGCCTAACCCTATTTAGATGCTCTTTGCTCTTATTGATTAAATGCTCAGTCCACTGCAAGAAATCTAATGGAGCCCTAACTATATGAATTTTCCATCTGACAAAATGGATGCCAGGGGACACTCCATGCAATGTTTATTAGAAAATTAGTTTGATCTCAAAAAGATATTTTAAATCAGCATGTCAATACAAAGTACTATTTTGTTTGTGGAGAAGTAAATTCATTTGAATGAGAATGCCTTTTTCAGAGCACCCCACAAACCCATTAGTTTCTGCATTCAGGATTTTTATGAGAGTTTTCACTGCTTCCCTTGCTCCCCGTGTTCACTAAATTCATTTCTGAAATTCTTTCTGCAGAAGAGTTTTAAATAATGCTGAATAAAGCTAATGAACCTGCACCCCCCAAAAAAACCCTCAACCAAACAAAAAAATCCCACCAAAACAACAGCAACAAGAACAACAAAACTCTACAAAAACAAGCAAAACCCAACCTTAACAAAAAGCAACCAAACAACAACAACAAAACCCCAAAACCAACCAACCAAACAAGAAGTCTTTCCTTTAACCCCATCACAGGATCACAGGATATTAGGGGTTTGAAGGGACCCAAAGAGATCATTGAGTCCAACAACCCTGCCAGAGCAGAACCATACAATCTAGCTCAGATCACAGAGGAACACATCCAGACGGGCCTTGCAGGTCTCCAGAGAAGGAGACTCCACAACCTCTCTGGGTAGCCTGTTCCAGTGCTCTTTCACCCTTACAGTAAAGAAGTTCTCCCTTGTGTTGAGGTGCAACTTACACCCATTGATCCTTGTCCTATCACAGGAGCAAGTGAGCAGAGCCTGTCCTCCCCAACTCCTGCCACCCAGCCCTCAGATGTTTATAAACATTTATCAAATCCTCTCTCAGTCATCTTTACTCCAGACTACAAAGCCCCAGGTCCCTCAGCCTCTCCTCATCAGGCAGTGCTCCAGTCCCCTAATCATCCCTGTAGCCCTCCACTGGACCCTCTCCAGCAGATCCCTGTCTCTCACTATGCACTGGTTTTCAGAGATCATTGGCATTTTTTAAGGTATATGATGAGAACAGAAGAGCTATCATCTTGGTAGGAGGCTTTGAGTTGCAAAGATCAGCACATGATGCCATGGTGCTATAGTAGCACTCTTGGGTTGCAGTCATGGTCTCTTTGCGTGCTTCAATTCTGGGAATTTCCTGTGTTCAAAGTGCTGCTGCTTTCTGAATACCTTTTTGCCAGTGCTAATGACTACTGTCATCATTCTTTAATTGTTGCAGAGCAGTGCTAGGGTTTTGGTGGCTTATTCTGAGAAGAAGTGTAATCCCTGGGAGCAGAGTGCACCATTCCTGTGGAAACCCAAGTACTGAGGCACAGGGGTGCAGCTTTAATGTTTCGTTGCCCTTCTCTTTTCATGGCCATTACTGGACATGCAGTCCTGATTTCTCTGCTGTTTGAAATACAGGGAGTGGTGGCATGTGAGGTCTCATCTCTCTTCCAGTGCCTCAGCAAGCAATCTGTCTGCTTCACATAGTTTTCTCCTAGCCTGTAGATCAGCAAGAAGACTGATGTGGAGCCAAGCATCATTTCAGGTCTGCCACGCTCTGGGTCATCTCACAAATGTCTTTAGGTAGAAAAGAGGCAGTTTGAGATCATACTTGGACTTCAGAACCAGAGAAAGTTGGACTTGAGCTATTACTGAAATAAAAATAAAGTTATATATTCTGCCCACCTCTGATCACAAAAAGTCATCTCAGTTCTCCATGATGCATTTCATAGAATCATAGAATCATAGAATGGTCTAGGTTGGA
>VWZI01018577.1:31187-104018 GCA_013396835.1 Psilopogon haemacephalus | reverse complement strand
TGTCTTTTGGGTAAGAATGGAAGGGTCTGGTAGCTGTCTTTTGGGCAAGAATGGAAGGGTCTGGTAGCTGTCTTTTGGGTAAGAATGGAAGGGTCTGGTAGCTGTCTTTTGGGTAGCAATGGAAGGGTCTGGCAGCTGTCTTTTGGGTAAGAATGGAAGGGTCTGGCAGCTGTCTTTTGGGTAAGAATGGAAGGGTCTGGTAGCTGTCTTTTGGGTAAGAATGGAAGGGTCTGGTAGCTGTCTTCCTGATTTCTAGAGTGAGACTTACATGTTAGTTAATCCTTGGGCATCTCTGCAGTTGAATGCTGCTATGTTCAAACTGACCACTTATGTGTAAGGTAATGGCTAATTAATATTTTTTGAGAGACCTCCTTGGCTGCTAGAACTTGCTCTGTGTTTATTCCCATGAGCTGATGACCATCAGACTGTGGAAGAGGCAGAGTTGGGGGAGTGCTGCCAGATAACAGCGTGGAGAGGTCTTGTGGCCAAGATCATGTAAGACTAAATCAGAGATCTGAAGTGAGTCAGAGGTTTCATTTATTTAGTTCTAAAATTAGAGCCGAGTTTCTGCAAGGGGAAGGCAGGGCAGCAGGAGGGAAGGTTTGGGGGCATGCTTTAGCAGTGAGAATTGAGTAGCATAGACTAGAGCTTTTTATAACAGAGTAATAGCAATGTCTTGTGGCCTTTAATATATCTAATAAGCATGTTTCATACACAAATGAGCGTGCACAGCTCAGTATTGCCATTCAGTGTATAACTTAGGCCAGTCAATTAATTTCTGGTTTTGTTTCCCCATGCAAACGATGCTCTTTTGTCTTCTCCCTTTACAGTTTCCACAGAAAGAAAAATTGCCTCTTAAGCAGGTGCATATTATCCAGTATCTGGCACAATGGCACCAGGCCTTGTAGTGACTGCTGCAGGGTAAATAATCAGTAATAATGGTAGCTCATACACAAAGAAGGTGCCAATACTCTTATTTCTGGAGATTTCTCTTTAACTTGACCTTTGCTTTGTAAAGTGGTTTGCATATTCGTCCTGGTGAAGGAGACAGAGGTTAATGAGCTGCTGGTCAAGGACATGACCTTAACATGTCTTGCTGGTCAGTTAAGAGAAAAACCAAATTTGGGGGTGAAAATGGCTTTGTGGATTTTCTGGGCAGGACATTTTAACCTTCCAACCAGTTTTGACTTCCTCCTCTTTCTGTTAAATTCTTTCTAATGGATAAAGAATCCATCCACTCATGAAGAAACTTCTCACAGCAAACACCAAGGGTCTTCCCCATCACTGAGGGCCTTGAGTCCTGCTGAGCTTTGTAGCTTTGGTTCATGTTTTAATTCTGATTTGGGCCTTGCTGAAAGTGCTGCCTGGAGGATTTAATAGATTTTTGTATTTTATTTTATTTTACCTTTTTTTTAGGGTACTCCCTCAGTATGGGGTTAAGTAAAATGCCACAACTGTTTCCTAGTTGGCTTTTTGGGTCCATGGGCATTGTAGTGCATTTACTGTAACCAAACTCACATCTACTCATGAACCACAAATAGGCTCGAGTTGTCTCCCTGCTCATTTTTAAAGCCATTTTAAAGAAGCTCAGGCTTCTCTCCATGCCTCCAGAAAGGGGTAAGGGGTTCAGAAGGGGAATAGATGATGGCGATGCTCAAGAAAAATATCCAAGAAAAGTCTTCTGTTGGGGGAGGGAGACAAAAGCACATCCAGGGACTATGTGTTCCTTGCTATGTCCCAGTGCAGGTACCACATTTTCTCTCTTTGCTTTAAAGGTCTCAGCTTGGGGTTTCAAACCTCCTGCTTCACTGATGGTCATGGCTAGAGAGTGTGCCTTTCAGCAGCTGCACCATATCATCACATGGGAAAGGCTCCAATGAGCAGTCAAGGACATGATACAGAATTACTGCTGCTTTGGGGATCATAGAATCAGTCACAGTTGGAAGGGACCACAAGGATCATCTAGTTCCAAGCCCCCTGCCATAGGCAGGGACACCCTACCCTAGATTAGGCTGGAGAGAGCCAGCCTCATCCAGCCTGGCCTTAAACACCTCCAGGGATGTGGCCCAAACCACCCTCTGGGCAACCCATTCCAGGGTCTCACCACTTTCATGGTGAAGAACTTCCTCCTCACATCCAGTCTGAATCTCCCCATCTCCAGCTTTGCTCCATTCACCCTAGTCCATTCACTACCTGATAGCCTAAGAAGTCCCTCCCCAGCTTTCTTGTAGGCCCCTTCAGATACTGGAAGGCCACAAGAAGGTCACCTGGGAGTCTCCTCTTCTCCAGCCTGAACAGCTTCAACTCTTTCAGTCTGTCCTCATAGCAGAGGTGTTCCAGCCCTCTGATCATCCTTGTGGCCCTTCTCTGGACATGCTCCAGCATGTCCACATCCCTCTTGTCATAGGGTCTCCTGAACTGGATGCAGTACTCCAGGTGGGGTCTCACCAGGGCAGAGTAGAGGGGGAGAATCCCCTCCCTTGACCTGCTACCCACACTTCTCCTGATACAGCCCAGGATCTGGTTGGCTTTCTTGGCTGCAAGTGCACACTGCTGTCTCATGTTGAGCTTCTCCTCCACCAGCACCCCCAAGACCCTCTCTGCAGCTCTACTCTCCAGCCAGTCACTGCCCAGCCTGGATTTGTGCTTGGGATTGCCTCGACCCAGCTGCAGGACCTTGCACTTGGCCTTGTTGATGTGACTGGCGTGTGAGGTGTAAGTGATGAGCTGGGAGGGTGCTGTGGGAGCCCCAGCGGGAGGGATGGGACCGGGAGCAGGTGTCAGCAGGTGGCACTGTCTGCTGCCAGCTGGCTGATGCTCTCCCAGTACCCTGAGGTGCTCCCCGGGGGAGCCACACCTCTGCCTCCTCTCCCTGAGCCTCTTTGCAACTGCCTTGTAGGTGCAGGTGTGACACCCCCTGCGTGGGTCTGTGCTTAGCAGCAAATTTAAGGCACATTACATGTACTATTTTAAACAAGTATTCAGAGTGATTCTTGATGCCAAGAAAAGCCTTCCCTTGGGATGGCAGAGTATCTGCAATAGCAGTAAGGCTTCCATCCTGTTGCCTCTAATAACTGCAGTTAGAGAATTGCATTTCATCTGCCTGAAAGTCTCCTGCTGCTTCAGCGAGATGCTGGAGTGATTTCAGCTCTTTCCAGTATTGATCTGGCGTTTCCGCGAGTTGTTTAAAGGCTGCCCCTCTCCATCCAAAAGGCTTTGGGATCTGCACACCTTCACAGGGTTTCGTGGGCAATTTGGGACCTCGGGATGAATGGTAATGAATAATTGGCAGCAGTTAGCGCTAAGCCCCAGCCACTGGAGGTGATGAGAAAAATAAATCAGTGCTTCCTTCTAAGCCCTGGTTCTTCATACCACTGGAGCAGTACTGGAGGAGGAGTAGTCCTTCTCTGGGTCAGTGGTGTTGTAAAAGCAGAGACTTTCACTCACAAGCTTGAAGGAACCCTGGGGGCAGAAATTGCTGAAGTGAACCTCCCAGCCCTGCTTCACCTGTCTTATGGTGTCGCAGCAGGAGCAGAGAATGTCTCTGAGGCTCAGGCAAGTCCCTTCTCCTGAGCAAGTAGTTTCATATATCAAAGGGTAATGATGAGGGTTGGGTCTGGTGTGCACACCATAGAATCAGTCAGGGTTGGAAGGGACCACAAGGATCATCTAGTTCCAACCCCCCTGCCATGCCCAGGGACACGCTACCCTAGATCAGGCTGGACACAGCCTCATCCAGCCTGGCCTTAAACATCTCCAGGGAAGTGGCCCCAACCACTTCCCTGGGCAACCCATTCCAAGTCCTCACCACTCTCATGCTGAAGAACTTCCTCCTCACATCCAATCTGAATCTTCCCATCTCCATCTTTGCTCCATTCCCCCTAGTCCTGTCACTACCTGATAGCCTAAAAAGTCCCTCCCCAGCTTTTCTGTAGGCCCCCTTCAGATACTGGAAGGCCACAAGAAGGTCACCTGAGAGCCTCCTTTTCTCCAAACTAAACAGCCCCAACTCTTTCAGTCTGTCCTCATAGCAGAGGTACTGCAGCCTTCTGATCATCCTCATGGCCCTTCTGTGGACATGCTCCAGCATGCCAACATCCCTCTTGTAATAGGGGTCCAAAACTGGTCCCAGTACTCCAGGTGGGGCCTCACCAGAGTGGAGCAGAGGAGGACAATCACCTCCCTCGACCTGCTGGCCACACTTTTCCTGATGCACCACTTTCACTCTCCACGGCTCTTCCTGTCTCTTGGTCTCCTTCCTGAGCACACCTGGACACCTTTTATGGGCGCTCTGCCCACCTGTCTCCTGAGTAAGGGAGAGGGCTGCAGCCAATGTCTGCAACAAAGAAATAGCTACTTCAGGTGACAGTAAGAGAGAGGGCTGCAGCCCATGTCTGCAACAAAGCTCTTTCAGGTGACGACAACTCTTTGACCGGTTACACCTTGGAGGTACATGATGGACCTGGTGAACGTGGGTGCTGTGCTGCTTGCTGGCAGTGCTTTGAGTTCTGGCTGATTGAAAGCATTGCTCCTGGTGACATGCATTCCAAGTCAGCTGGGGGAGCTACCCATGTGCTGCTGTGATATGCAGTGACTTCCTGCAGTCTCCCAGTTGAAAGCCAGCTCCCTTTCCAGCTCCCTGCCCTTTACTAGTGCCTCAGAGGATTGTTGGGTTCCCTACACTGTGGTCTGCCTGAGCTGGAGGCAATAAATGTTATTCAAGTGCAGAATGAGCTGGGATATTCTGCTCCAGCTTTTGGCAAAAGTGAAGTGCTGCCAGTAGCTCCTGTTGTGTTCTGGCCATCTGCCTAGCTTCAGTCATGACAAAGTTGGTACCATCCCCAGTGGCCTATGATTTTTTTTATTATAAGATGTAGGACTTTTAATGGCCCTGTCAGAAACACACATTTTGTGTGTGTGTGCCACTGGCTCTTTGGCTGCTCCTGTTTGCTGTGTGTTAGTGGTCTGCTCTGTCTCCTCTAGATTTTTTTCCTTCCAGGTCATTAATGATGAGTGGAAAGTGCTCAAGAATTCAAGTCAGATGGGACACAAAAGCCCAAAGGTGCTCAATGACAGCTTCATCTAGGCACCTGTGATTGTTTCTGCAGTATTTCCACTGGCTGAGGTGTCCCTCATGTGTTCCTCTGATGGCCTCAGCCTGGGGCTGGGAGTCAAGTGCAGTCAACTGGGAGTCAGCTAAGGGATGGCCTTGGGAGAGGCTCTTAACTCTCTCCCTCTCACTGATGAGGAAATGGATAAAAATAAAGGTGATCACCTCCCTTTGAGGGTGGTGAGAGATTAATTGGTTAATGTTTGCAAAGTGCTTTGAAGTTGAAATAGGGCAGATGAGTGCTAACCTGGGTTGCAAAACCTTGATGTGTCATGTGGAGGTAAAGGTTCTGCTGAGGAGGCATTGTGAGCCTTAAACCTTCTGTCCTTCAGCACCTTGCCAGTTGACCTGTACTCAGAAGCAGTCAAACATGGGGATTAGAGAGAATGGCAATTACAACAGAGGTCTTTGCCTTCCCATGAAGTCCTGGGCCAGGCTGCTCCCTGCTTGCAAGGATGGGCTGTCATGCTGCAGCCCAAGTGGCGAGGTACAGACGGTGGCAGCATTGTGTCCTCCCTGTCCTTGGGACAGCAGCGTAGGCAAGGACAGGCACATTTTGTGATGAGTGAAATTGGTTCCGGGTTCAGCATAGGGGAAACCAGAGCTGGAGCAGTGTTGAGCAACTTGGGCTCCCTCATGGGGAGGAGCGTGAGAACTAGTGCACCCAAAGCAAGAATGTGTTTGGTGACCTGGGTATAAGCCATGGCAGGTGGGGGCGGGTGCTGCTGGAGCTGTGTTTAGCCTGGGTGTGTGTCCACCCACTGGTGGTTGCTTAATAGCCTGAAGGAGGAGGAGACAACGTTTGCTTGGCTGCTCCTGGTGTTGGGAATCTGCTGGAGGATGAGCCCGGTGGGAAGCTCTGGCTGCAGTGGGATGTCCCATCTCCAGGGACAGGGGAGCTGCCATGATGTGGCCAATGCTCTGGGCAGAGTGCTCCTGGGCCATGTGTGCCAGGCCTTAGAACAAGCCCTCTGTGTGCCATGCACTGTGCTGTGTGACAGCTTGAACTGCAGGCCATCCACAGCAGGAGGAGAGGCTGTCAAGAGCCATTTTCTTTCTTTGTGAAGTTGGTGACAGGACAAGACTTTGTCCTGCATGATGAGGAGCATGGCAGAAGGCAGCAGCAGAGTTGTGCCAACTCTGTCCTAATGAGGTCAGACTTGAATCTTTGTGGAAGGACAGAGCATGTGGAGGTGGATCAGCATTTATCTGCTGCCTTTTGTTGACTCTGTTGTCTGTGTCCCATGGCACAAAGTTTCTGAAAGACTTCTTGATGTAGGACTACACAAGTTGGGCCTCTGTCATCTCATTTCTCCACCCCAGTCTCTAGCAAGCAGATGACCTCCACAGCCCTTCTGGTTTTGTCCCTCTTGGGACCAGGGAGACTTGGTGATGGTACTGGCCTCTAAGTGAGGGAGACTGGGACATGGATCTGGGCTGTGGCAGTGAGCTGTGTGAGTCTGGCTTCAAGTCAGCAACAGGAGCTTCCCAGAGTTGTGCCTGGCTGCTGGATAGATTGGTCTCTTGTGTACACCCACACTAGTTTCAACCACAGCAGAAGTGTTTGGGACTCTTGGTCTTATTATATGAGATTCCTCTTCTCTGTACTTCATGGGATTGTTTTTCTGAGGTCTGGGGCTGGCATGTGGTACAGAAGTAGGTGAACTTGCAGACCTCAAATGGGCTCTTGGGACAAAGCAATGGAAGACCAGACCTAAAGACATGTGGCCCTGTGGTAGCCCAGAGCTGAGCTGCAGCCCTGCAGTAATTGGCAGGATCTGGGCAGCCAGACCCTTCTGGAGCAGGCTGGGCTTTGGCAACCAGATGAAGGGATTTGAGTGGGAGAAGATAAGTAGCCTCCTAGGGAGGATCAGTCTGCCAGGGAAAACTTGTGGTAGCAAGGTGGAGTCCAGGTGAAGGTGCAGGTATCTTTCACTTTCATTGGCTTCTCCTTCAAACCTGGTACTGGGAGCCAAGAGGAGGCACTGCAGACAGCACCCCAGCCCTTGCAGGGAGCCTACTGTGGTCCCCCTCCTGCCTTCCAAAGCAGCTAGGAATGTTCTTGCTGCACCTGCTCCTCAGCACAGATTGTGTATGCTTGGTGATTACCAGTGGCTGCTCTGCACCACCCCTTTCTGTTGGCAAGGACTAAACAGCTGCTGCAGCCTGGCATCCGAATGCCTCCAAGGGGGAAGGAGCCTGGGGACCTGTTTTACAAGGGTCAAACAGATGTAAATAGCTTTTCTACAAAAATTTCTGCTCCACTTCCTGCACCCCAAATGCTTGAGCAGCCCCTGAGGAGGTTTCTTTTTGCTTCAGTTCCTGTACCCTGCTGAGGACTCAGCCCACACAGCCAGTTTTGGTCTCTCCAAGGTTTCTTCAAGAGAGTGGCCAAATGTTTGTTTTCTGGACACCCTCATAACACAGATGGGTTTTCCAAGCAGCAGCCAAAGGCAGGGGGAACTGTGAGGGACTCTTCATCTGGGTTGACTCATGCTTGTTGCTTCAGATGGGTTCATTAATCATCATGTACCCATTACTGCCTGGGGTCTGCTCAGCTGCATGCTCAGGAAAGCTTTTCTCTGCTTAAACCACATCACTGCAGTGCTGCTGAGCACTTGTTTGCTGTTGCCATTAAGTGCCTTCAGTCCAAAGCTCTGTGATGAGGCAGGAGATAACTAACTTCTTCCTCCTTTTCTGTAGAAAAGGGGTTTTGTTCCTGGTCAACCCTACTCAATCCAGCCAGAGGAACCCTTCTTCCCAGCAGGAATATTGCAGAGCCAAGTTAAATGACATGCAGATATGGTGGG
Organism: Psilopogon haemacephalus; assembly: GCA_013396835.1. NCBI lineage: Eukaryota > Metazoa > Chordata > Aves > Piciformes > Megalaimidae > Psilopogon > Psilopogon haemacephalus. The sequence goes on along the minus strand of VWZI01018577.1, from coordinate 96,098 downwards.
CTCACTTGTGGGTCTTTAGTACAGCAAGCAAAAGATAAGAAGGGGGTGGTGGAAGTTTTGCCTGTGAGCTCTCTTGTCTTGAGGACCAGCTGGATGGAAGGTGATTAAAAGAGCAGAAACGATCTCATTTGAAATTGGAGGTTTCCCAGTGAATGACATCTCTGCCTTTCTGTTGTCTTCTCCAAATAATCCTGCTCACTTGTGTGGGCCTTGCGTGTTCCCTCTGGCGTGCCATCTTCTCTGTGCCAGTAATGCTGCCCAAAGATCTGCTGCTCTGGAACTGGCAGTGCAGCAAGGGCAGTCTCACCATGCTTGCTTGGAGAAAATCACCAGAACCATTTCTTGGGTTTTATCTCTTGTTGTCAACAAGTCCTGCAGAAGCAAAACCCAGTGGCCATGTGCTAGGCTTGGGACAGAGATGATGCTCTCAGGGAGAGTGAGCCAGGGGCAGAAAGAAGTTAAGGTGTGCTGGAAAGCAGTGAGTCTGCTGTTGTCCTCCTGAACTACTAGGATTTGTACTTTTGGTGCTGAGAGTTTCTATCATCTTGTTACAGAAATCCTGTGCAGTGAGGAGGGCTGAAACTCTGCTGCAGCAGTGTGAAATAGCTGTGCAATGTGAGCTCTCCTTTGCCTCTCAAACCTCAGTGCTGTTATTGTGGACCTCAGCAGCCAATGGGTGTGAGTTTGGGCGGATGATAGGGGACGGTGAACTGAACCCCAGCTCAAGGGAAGGCAAAGAATGCCTTACCCTAACCCTGACTCCTCTGGTGGCCAGTGGCAAAGCTCTCCTTTCTCCATAAACAGCAGACTGTTGTCATCACCTTTGGGCTGTTGGAAAAATGATTCGGTTGGTGTAAAAAGTCCCTAGGAGGTGACGGCTGGTGACATAAATGACAGGTCTTTGTATGCACTAATGGGAGGCCAGCACCTGGGGCATTGGTGCAACTGGGTGGGAAGCTGATTAGACAGCACCTCCCCAGCCAGCCGTTATTGTGGGAGGGACAGCTTCATTTCAAAGGCAAGTCCTGAGACAGAAGCTAGGGGAGTAAGGCAGTGTCAAAACCATGCTTTGAGGAGTGTGAGATCCTGGGCTAGGACAGAGCAGCCTGCTGACAAGTGACAAGTTGCTTATTTTCTTTCCATTAAAATTCTTACATCCTCTGCTTAATGAGTGTGCCCTGTTGTCTGGCAGCGCAAATGACCCAGTTTGAATGGACTAGTTAAATCTTTAAGCTGTACTGATGAAACCCACTCTGCAAAGCATCTTTTCACCTAAGTTCACTTAATTTGTGAAGTGCTGAGACCAGAAGTGAAAAATGAAACTTAGTGCCATTGGATAGGGCTGGGTGATAGGTTGGGACTGGATGATCTTGGGGGTCTCTTCTAACCTGGCTTAGCCCACTCTAGCCCATGTTGACAGATATCCTGAAGTTATTCTAGCACCTTGAGAGCTGTTCTTTAGTCAAGGCCCAGGCATGGACTTTCTCACCCTTCTTTGGTTTTATGATGCTTTTGAGAGCTGTCTTTACTCTTGCTTATTAATCCTGTTTGCTGCAGTGCTGCCACAGGGAGCCACTGCCGCTGGCGTGATGAGCTTTCAGTCTAATTTGAAACAAGGTGTAACAAGGGAGCACAACCTGGAGTGGGAGGCAAAGGGTGTAATGAGATCCTGGGTTTGATAGCCTCTCATGTTGCACAACGTGGTGCATTTTGAGCACCTTGTTGGCAAACCTTGGGTCCCTTTAAGTTTTAGGAAACAATATCAACCCAAAGGTCAAAATCAATAGGTGAAGAATAGTAGTGTTGGTTCCAACTGGCTCTGAGCTACTTATTTGCCTGTGGTTTTGGAGATGGGGAAACCTGATAGAGGAGGGTTTTTAGACCTGGTACACAAAGGGTTCAGTGGTGATGCCTGTGGGAGAAGTTAGCAGAAGAACTTCAAAGATTGCCTTTGCTGTTGAAGCAATAACACAATATGATGCAAAACTGAACCAGAGCAGCCAAAGCAGGGGGCTGCAGCTCTGGGGAAATTTAGAGGTGAGGAGGGCAATGCCTTGGTTTTAATGGGAACATGGGGAGTTATTAAAAGAAGGATGAGGGATCAGCAAGGATGGAACTCATCAGCTGCCTGTAAAATGTAGGACGGAGAAAAACTGGGGGAAATGTGTTGGCATGCATCCCAGGCTGCACTGATTTATTTTTAAGTGAGGAATCTATCATTATGAGAGGTAGAGACTTACAGCAGCTGTTCTCTGTGCAGGGATGTGAAAGTGCTTGGGCATCCTGGGAGTGAAGTGAAAGTGGATTTTCCCTCTCTTGCTCATCTTTATTCCCCCATGGTAAAAGCAGATCAGCCCCTCCCTGTCAAATGTGGTGTCATAGAATCATAGAATGTTTTAGGTTGGAAGAGACCTCAAAGCTCATCCAGTTCCAACCTCCTGCCATAGGCAGGGACACCTCCCACTAGATCAGGTCACTGAAGGCCTCATCCAACCTGGCTTTGAACACCTCCAGGGAGGGAGCAGCCACAACCTCCCTGGGCAACCTGTGCCAGTGTTTCATCACCCTCACTGGAAAGAACTTCCTCCTAACATCCCATTTAAATCTCCCCTCTCTCAGTTTAAACCCATTACCCCTCATCCTCTCATTACAAGACTTTGTGAATAGTCCCTCCCCAGCCCTCCTGTAGGCCCCCTTCAGATATTGGAAGGCTACTACAAGGTCTCCTCGAAGGGTTCTCTTCTTCAGGCTGCAGAGCCCCAACACTCTCAGCAGGTTCTCATAGCAGAGGTGCTGCAGCCCTCTGATCACTTTTGTGGCCCTCCTCTGAACTGCCAAGTATTTCCCCTTGATTTATTCCTTTTATGATTGCCTTTGCTTATCCCTTGCAGCTTGGTCCAGTTCAAGATGTCTGCAGTTATCCTTGTCCTGAGGATTTGGCTCTAGTAGTGTAGTTTGACTTCAGCAGTTCAAAGTGGCCAGCCAGCCAAAAGGTCCTTGATAGCTTGGCCAGTGCTTATCTGAAAGCATGGACATCTTTGGGATCTGTGCTGTCCTTTTGCAAGGGTGTTGCTTTTTTGAGTTCCGTTCTTCAATTAATAAAACATCTAAATGTAGAAATTAAACTGGAGGAGGATCAAGAGCACAGGGTTCTTTGTAGGGAGGAAACTGTCCAAATCTCTCTGTAGAGACCTGGCATGAGGAGATCTGATGTGCTTTGGGGTCGGATCTATGTATCTCTGTGTATCTCTTTCTGACTTTGGCACAAGACTGTATCTGGAGCTCAGACCAAAGTAAATCCTGTGGTTTTTGGTTGGCTGTGGAGAGAAGGTGCTCTTGTGGGGAGAAGAGAATCTGTCCCTGGCTCTGCTTTGGCTACTGAGTGCCAGTCCATCAGTGGCTAGTGTGAATGTCAGGGTTCAGCTCTCCCAGGCACCAGGCAAAGGGATTATTTCTACCACACATAAAAAGATTGCAGGGTTTGGCATCTGCTTTGAGATTCTTGCTGCCAGGCTTTGCAAAGAGGCTTAGGAGTGCTCAAACCGGGGAAATAAATCTGCTGCACCTCTTATCAGGAAAATAATGGATGGAAGGCTTCAAAGGAAGAGGAAAATCTTTGTTTTGTAGCCTACTTATCTGTCTGGTCTGGCTGATTCTCAACCTTGTCTCTTTGCACCAGCATAAATCAGTGGGAAAATAAATAGAAACTGATATGTCTAGGAATAGATCTGGTGAGTGGGTGGGACACCTCCGATGCTGGGGAGGCTCTTCAGAGAGAGGAAATGTTGCCTCCACCTGGGCTACTGCTGCAGGCTGCCGAGGGGCAGGGCTGTGGCTCACCTGGATTGCACAGGGCTGCCTGAGGGGGATTTTTATGGAGCAATCGTGGTAATTAGCAAGCACAAGTTTTTCCACGTACCAAACATTGTCGAAGGCAGTAATTCATCCCCATGCTTGTTATTGCAGTGAGTGTTGGGCAGGAGTGTCCTGGGAATTTGTCACATCCCAAGGGGGGGAGCCCATCAAAGTGTCCTCGACTTGCTGATGTTGGCTTGCCACCCTGAAACAAAGGGCTGATGAAATAGCATTAGCCAAGCTGGTTGCTAATGAGGGCAAAGGAAAATCTGGAGCCAGGATTTGTTTATAGCTCTTTGTTTTGTCATTGTTAGGGAGACAGAAGAGGAAGTGTCACTCAAAATCTAAATCATGATATCCAAACAAAGGACTGACATCTGGGTGTGATTTTTTTTTTTCTTTTTTTGGGGGGGTTTCATGTCCCAGGAATCTCCCAAGGTTCAAAGCCCCAAATTTTTAGCCTAAGATGTTTGCAATCCATCTTGTTTTCAAAAGGTTTAGTGTCACTTCAGGATGGGCACAAAGAGGCAAACCCAATCTCTAGGTCACAACTGATGTGTGCTGGGACTTGAGCATGTCCACATATCTCAAAGTCTGCACCAGCTTGTGGTAACTCCTGTCCCTGGGTCCTGGATCTGCCTGCCAGTGGCTGTTGATGCCAAGGGCAATAAACAGGACAAGCACCAAGTAATTCTTCCCGTGATAAAGCTTCGTGTGGTTTAGGGACATGCCAGACAGAGGCTGCATCTTCATTGTTGTATTTAATAGTCACTGATGGAGCAGTCTCTGAATTTGTTTAATTGACTTTTGACTCCCTTGATATGCTTGGTATCCACAACATCCTGGGGCAATGAGTTCCACAATGCAATTAGGTTGTGAGGATGGGGGGGGAAAAAAAACCAGCACTTCCTTTTGTTTGTTTAAACCTATTATATGATAATTTATTTAGTATCCCTTAATTCCAGTGCTATGACTAATCCTGAGCAACATCTACTGTTCTTTTTCTCTGGGTCACTCCATTTCATGGGCTATCATAATCGTGACCCCCCCCTTTGTAGTCTGTTTTCTACTGTAGCTGTTGCTGTGAGTTTAGGTAAAAGCTTTTCCTATTTCTGCTCCTCTCTGTAGCCAAGAGCCTGTGGCCAGGAGAGGGGCTCTAGGTGCCCTTTCTAGCTCCCTGCATCCCAGTTGTGATGACCATGGTGCCACAACTGCAGGCTCCTGCAGCTGAGCAGACCCAGTGGTTGTAGGGCAGCATGACAGAAATAACTTCCTTTATTCTCTCTGCCTCTTAACGGTTCCTACTGGACGCTAAACCATTCTGGCTGCTGCTCGACAATGAGGTGACATTTATTTGTGACCTTTCCCACAATGTCTCCATAATGCACTCCCTGACGGTGACTGCTAATGTTGAGCTGTAATATGCAGGTACAGCATAGGTGGCTTTTTCCCCTGTCCACATTTTTTAGTACTGCTCTTTGTCTGCCACTTTCTTCTCCAGCCGCTGTGTCATGACTGACTTATGCTTCTTTTCTCTTAGTTGGCTTGAAGCTTTGAACTCTTCTGAATCATTCCATTTGTTCCTCTGCTAATCACCTTTTCAGACTCATTAATAAAGAGCTGAGCTGCAGAGGTTCCCTAATGGGTCTGACCTCCACTGGGAGAGCTGACCTCTTGTTACTGTTTTAATTTTTAACCATTTTAAAGTCAAGCTGCTTTGCCGCTTTCTGGCACCTTAAATTCTTCAGAAGCCTTCAGAGAAGGGATCTTGAAATGGCTCATTAGAAACGAAAATTCCTTGTATCAAGCAGCGCCATCACTTGCCTGTGCTTGGGATGACTCTAATGGGCTGACGAGGCAGGAACTGCCTCTCCAAAACCTGTGCTGGTCTTTAGTCTGACTTCTTTTGGTATTTCATTATTCTGTTTATAGGAACTTTTTTTCCTTTCTGCCAAAAATGCAGTATGGACTCTGAGCTAGATGACTACTGCATGCTTGAGCCCCTTAAGAGCTGCCAGGAGCACCTCTCTTATGAGGAGAGACTGAAAGAGTTGGGGCTGTTCAGGCTGGAGAAGAGGAGGCTCCCAGGTGACCTTCTTGTGGCCTTCCAGTATCTGAAGGGGGCCTACAGAAAAGCTGGGGAGGGACTTCTTAGGCTATCAGGGAGTGACAGGACTAGGGGGAATGGAGCAAAGCTGGAGGTGGGGAGATTCAGACTGGATGTGAGGAGGAAGTTCTTCGGCATGAGAGTGGTGAGAGCCTGGAATGGGTTGCCCAGGGAGGTGTTTGGGGCCACATCCCTGGAGGTGTTTGCAGCCAGGCTGGCAGAGGCTGTGGGCAGCCTGATCTAGGGTAGGGTGTCCCTGGGCATGGCAGGGGGGTTGGAACTAGCTGATCCTTGTGGTCCCTTCCAACTCTGACTGATTTTATGATTCTATGATTTATGACTCTGTGTTACTGAGATTTGTCAGTTTATTATGAATAAGAGTTAATTTAGGTTTTCTTCTACAATACTATCTTCCTTGGAGGCTCCTTTTAGCCCTGTGATTATGGATTTTTCAATGAGTTTTGTTGTTACTTCCTGTGAGTTGGAAAATTGTGCTCAGAACCATTGTACTTTTGGCACAATTGCAGATTTTACATTTTACATTGTTTTTGCACTTTAATTATTTGGGGAGTTCTTTTATTTAGCCTCATTTTACTGTTATTTGCCTTACTTTGTTAAGCATGCTAGCTTTTATTCCAATTTTTTTTTTCCCCACTTGAGAGATGCAGGTTTACTCTAATGACTTCTTCAAACAGTCATTCCACCTCCTGGGTGTTTTTTTCCTTACTGCCTTCCCTTTCTAATTTTCTTTGAAGAAATGTCTGGTTTCAGGCAGCTCCTCCTTCAGGTTAAAGTTACAGCAGCAGGTTTGCAAGGCTGCCTTCAACACTGTCAGTTTTAAGGTCTAAAGACCTGCTGAGAATATCCTTGAATTCCAACCCACTAGTTACTGGGTGCTGCTCAGGATCTACTGAAGAGGCTCTGTGCTTTCTTCTTCCCTGGAGACTTTCAAGGCATGTCTGGATGCATTCCTCTGTGACCTGAGCTAGATTGTATGGTCCTGTTCTGGCAGGGGGGTTGGACTCGATGACCTCTATGGGTCTCTTCTATCCCTTGACATACTGGGATCCCTTCTGTCAGTTCTCCCAGCTGTATGGCAAGACAGACATCCACTTGTTCACGCTTGTTTCCTCTTGCATCTGTCACAGCATCACTCAGCTCCATTAAGGTTTTGCAGCTGTTGCCTTGCTCTGGATGGGTGAGTGATGGAGTAGCTAACACTGCAGTGTCTGGGCATGGGACTGCAGCCCTAGGGACTCTGGCACTTGTTGATACAGTTAACTTGGTTGTGCTCCTTAAACCTAAGGCTTAATTTCCAGCTCCTTGATGCTCAGCTACTCCACCTGCACAGCCTACTCTCATTCCTGTATAAGCTGTACCTGCTCATTACCATGTCCTGCTGCTTATCTTCCCTCCACCAGGTTTCTGAGGTTCTGGTTATGTTAATAGCCCCATCTGAAACCAGGGCACTACTGTTCACTCACCTTGCCTTTTTAGACCCACGGCACTTGGACAGAAATGCAGCTGTGCTGTCTTGTTCTGCTGTCTTTCTCTGAGGGCCTGAGAGGGACTTCTGTCAGGGCTGCAGGCTGTTGTTTCCTCCCTGACCGTTTTTGGCTTCTCTCCTATCCTTCTGTTTAAGGATACAATTTTTTGGGGCCTCCTTCCACTGGAGAATGCATTTTTCCTAACCACATCTTGTCAAGCTGCTGGGTTTTGCAGAAATGTAAAGACCTTTAAGTGCCAGTAACTGTGATGCATTTTTGTCTGGATTTATTACTTGGAGTTTTATTGCATAGGCTCTACCTCTTCAAACCTGTCTTCAAGGCACTGTTCTCTGAATCTTGCAATGAGTCTGGATTTCATTATAGGCCACTGGGGGAAGCACTTCTGACCGTGTTACTGAGTTGTTCCTGGCCTCTAGCCGGCTAGCTACTAGCTAAATCTTGCCTTCAAGATTGTTCTTTCCATCCTGCATTGGCTGTGACCGTGTGGGCCACACCATGAGTTCTTCCCTAGCTCTGAGTAGGGGGCAGTCCAGATGTGAGACCACCCTGTTAGCTTCCAGCATGCAACTGATGTGCTGGTCCTTAGTCATCTGTTTCCATTGCACTGACCTTTTTAATCCTGCTGACAGAATGCTCTGGTTTCAGAGGAGTATCTGTAGTACAAAAGAGTAGACCTCCCTTCTCCTCAGCCTTTTGGTTCTTTTTGTTTGTTTATTTTTTATCTGCTGATCTGCATTAATGCTCCACAGTGCTCTTGAATGTGTCACTCCTGACTCTCTGCTCCTGTTAGACCTCCACTTCGGCTGTTCTTGCAGCAAGACTCAGTAATTTACCTTTGAGGTCCACGAGGACACTTCACAATGTGCAGACCCAAGTGGTCTGCCTGGGACCAGCTCTCACACATGTGCTTGAAGGTGTCTAACTGTCTGTGTGCAACTCAAACCCTTAACATGGCTCCTCTGCTTAGGACTTATGATCTCATTAAGATGGGATGATCACCTGAAATGGGTCTTCAGGCACCTTTACTCATTCAGACCAGTTGTTTCCTTGAACGCTACTATAATCAGGTGCAAATATTTAGACTTGGTTTTCTTTTCGTAGGAGTTTTGCACCTTTACAAGGCTCTTGCTTTTTGAGAGGCCCTGCAAATATTCAGCAAGAAGAACTGGGGATGATCAGAGGGCTGGAGCATCTCTGCTATGAGGACAGGCTGAGAGAGTTGGGGCTTTTCAGCCTGGAGAAGAGAAGGCTTTGAGGAGACCTTATAGTAGCCTTCCAATATCTGAAGGGGGCCTACAGGAGGGCTGGGGAGGGACTGTTCACAAGATCTTGTAATGGCAGGACGAGGAGTAATGAGTTTAAACTGGCAGAGGGGGATTTAAACTGGATCTTAGGAGGAAGTTCTTCAGAGTGAGGGTGGTGAGACACTGGCACAGGTTGCCCATGGAGGTTGTGTCTGCTCCCTCCCTGGAGGTGTTCCAGGCCAGGTTGGATGAGGCCTTGAGTGACCTGATCTAGTGGGAGGTGTCCCTGCCTATGGCAGGGGGGTGGAACTGGATGAGCTTTGAGGTCTCTTCCAACCTAAACCATTCTATGATTCTATGTCTTCCAGTCCTTAGCTATTTGTCCCGTTCTGCAGTGGCAAGGGGAATTCTTGCCCTGTCACTTGGTATAATAAAAAAATCTCCTGCGTTATAGTTACACCACAAATTCAGGATCCCTTGCCTAGAATGTGCTGTGAATTTTGAGCAATTCCACCAGATCATAGTCTAAGCACCCCACACAAGCCTGAGACCCAGCCCCATGCAGTGTTCCTGTTCATGTCTCGGATCCTACAGTGAATCGTAGTCATTGTTGCAGTGATTTGCATCACTTAAAAGTGAGATGTTTTGATTTCACGTGAAGTGTGGTGAAGGGAAAAGCTTGAGAATTAAGTAAAACATTTATTTGGCTTGAAGATGTAGCTACCCTTTGCTTTTTTTCCCTGATACTGAGAATGAACAGTAAGTGGGTCCTAGCACCAGTACAACCATGCTACAATGAATGTTGCCTTGGTTTCATAGTAAATATGAGGATCATTATTTCTTTGTTATTAATTAAATCTCCAGCCTGGAGATATGCTAATTATTTAATACACCATCCTAATCTCTAGGAGAGCATCTTCAAAAGTATGTGAGGGGAAAAAAAAGCCTAGGGCACATGGGTATGCTATTTTTTTTTTTTTAATTTGAGAACAAAAATACCTTGGAAACAAATAAATTCTATTTAACTGCTTGCTTTTGTAAACTTGGTGATGAATGTATCTCTTAAGGTGGATTTTAAGCCAGTTAGCTGCAGGCAGAGGATTGTTTTGAGTTAATTATTGCTTCACTCAGAGCAGTGATTTATTTATTTTCTTTCTCTTTCTCTTTTTTTTTTTTTTTTTTTTTTTAAACCTCATCTTTCAGTTTGTGAATTCCTCTGAATATCTCCCAAGGAAGGTGCAATTCCTCATTTAAAAAAAAAGAAAAATCCCAGTAAGTGCATTATTAAATAGCTGATGGTAACTGCTTTTCTTTGTTACCTCTCACAATACATGTAGCAGCAACCTGGAAATTCCCAGAGACTCATGGATTTGGGACAGAAAAGCACTGGCTGTGATTATCTTGTCAAAACACTCAGACTAAACTGAATATTTGCCTGTGAAGGGATGCACTGAGCTGCTTTTCTCCTGCACACAGGCACCAAATGGTCCTTCTTTGTTCCCAGCCTGACGTTGCCTAGTTGTGGTTTCTAGCCTTTGGATCTCGTTATTCCTCTGCCAGACTGAGGAGCCCATTAGCTGTGATAGACCAATCAAACATCTCCTAATTGATCTAGTGATGTGGTTACCAGTGACGACAAGTGGATGAGCTTGATGACCCAGGAGGTCCTTTCCACTTGTGTGCTTTGTGAAGGTAGCACAGTGTTAATGTCAGAGTGAATCACGACTGTGTGTCCTACATCTCTGGAAGCAGGATCTGTGAACTGTGACTTAAAGCAAAGTGTGTCCCCTTAAGGCAGACTACCAAGCAAGCAGCCTATGGAACCAATTATGCAGCAATGAATGCAAGAACAAGCAGCGAGCAGCCTTTGGGTACTGATAGAGCTGTGTACTGCATCTGGTTCTCAGCCAGTAATGGGTGGATGAGCAGTAAGACACAAGGATGAACCTCTGCAGTGAAGGCAGCTGGGTGGTAGAACAGGCAGCAGTGGAGGTGAAATGTGCATGCAACAGATTGAGAAAGAAGAGAAAGGAAAAGGACTCTGAAACACAGGAGGCTTATCTTATGACAAGCAGAGACTTACTGATATGAAATTCCTGAGGCATCTGCTCAGTCCCTGCTCCTCAGCCTGAGGGCTCAGTCTCTCACTGGTTCCCTGTTTTGGTGCTGCAAAGGATCACAGGATGTGAGGACCCAAAGAGATCGAGTCCAACCCCAGCTCAGGTCACAGAGGAACACATCCAGACAGGCCTTGGAAGTCTCCAGAGGAGGAGACTCTACAATCTTTCTGGGGAGCCTGTGCCAGTGCTCTGGGACCCTCAGAGTAGAAGTCTGGGTCTTGGCTGACACTCTGTGTAAAGTGTAACCACTTTTGTACAGGTGTACTGACGTGCAGCAGTCAGTCTGTGGCACCCTGAGCCCCCGTGAAAGGTGCCCAACGCAAGCTCTATGCAAACATACTAAAGCCTATTTGGAAGACTCCATCCCTGCAGCCCAAATGTAGGATTGTGTCCTTATTTCCAGTTGGGAAACAGCACACAAATCTCAGCCCAGGAAGGGGCCGTGGGCTGGGAGATGCCAGCAGCCCACCAGGAAAGGCAGTTTTGCTACTGGCTTCTTAATGCCTTGCACAATAACTTGGAGTATGTCCAGCCAAGGCAAGGGATATTTTAGACAAGATGAACACTGACGAGAGCTGGACTCTTTCACTCGAAGTTTTACTGCTGTTACACTTCTGCCAGGTGCTGACTGGTGGCGAAAAGGGGTCACGTTCCTTGAAAAACTGAAGTGGTGCAAACGTGGGTCTTTCCCTAGCCTTGCTTCAGCTGTGGGGTGCTGGTGGTGCCTGGCACACGCCACTCTCGCTAGCCAATTTGCTAATCAATCAGTGCCGCGGAAGGTGCTTCCCGCTACTGTCATTAGGCGTTTGTTAGCTGATCTGCTCCACCATTAGACCGGCGACACGGCTTCAAGGGAATGCTCATTAAGTCGGGCATGGGCACAGAGGCCAGTGTGCTGTGCGAAGCAGGGTGTTAAATGCAAGTGCAAAGCCGCATCTGTAACCAGGTAAATCTCAGGAGTTCCCAGAGCGAGCAAATCCCTGCTGCAGGCATAACAGAGCTCTCCGTGTGGATGAGCGCCTGTGGGAAAGGCATGGATCGTAACAGCCCTTGGGTTGAATGTGTGCTGAGCTCCTAAGAAGTGTATCTGCTCGAGAAGCAGACTAAGGGACTCTGAGGTAGCTTCGCAGTGGCTGAGGAAATGCTTCAGACAGCACGAAACAGAATGAAAGAGCCCCAAAGACCTGCAAGCTCTTTGGGTAAGGTTTTTTTCCCCCCTTTCTATAATGGATAAGTGTAGAACAAAAAGGGGAGCCAACAGCATGGATGGAGTCCCTGGTGATGTAGAGAAGGAAGATGGTTCTCTCTTCTCTCTCCTTCAGAGGAAAAGCTGAAAAAGTCCAACCAAGAGTGCTGTGTCAATCAGCTGTATCTGCTGGCAGTGCTGCAAGGTGCCTTTATCTCAGCAGATCAACAATTGGTGAGTGTTAACAATCCTTTTAGGTGGCGAGGTCCATACATACAGGGAGGTCCAGAGGCATGGAGTGTGCAGGACTTGACATATGCCTTCCTGAGCATGGTGTGCCCCAGCACGCTGGCCAGGTGGACAGATATTTGGTGTAATGTTTCCTCAGTGCTTGCGGAGTCAGAGTAACCTCTTTGCCACTCAGCATGAAAAGACTTGCTGTACCTGGCTAGAAGGTGTTGTGTAGAGAAGTTTCCATGTCAGAGCTTTGCTGTGGGATGCTAATGTAGGGATGTCTCCTGTCTCTGTGTAAATGAAGTCATGCAAGCTGGAATTTGCCATGGTGTCCTAGTACTGGTGCCAGAAGGGCCTGGCAAGCACTCCCACCAGAATATAGGGATTATTAGCTTAGTAGCAAGAATATTAGCTGAAAACCAGGTACAAACTTGCAAGGAATTTGATGCCTGCGGACTTGCACTCTGGAGTATTTTTGACCACAGTGGAGTGGAGCAGATTCTATGGTGATACTGGATGATGGCATGAAACTTGGGTTTTGGTGTGGAAGCGTAGGCAGATGGATAGTGAGGACTCAGTGAAGTTTTTCTTAAAGTATGTTAGACCTAAAATGGTTCCTCAGAATCCTCATCTGGTTTTGGTGATTCCTCTCCCCTCTGAAGCATCAAGAGCTGTGCCATTATATCTGATAATGATGAACTGTTCCTTTTAGCAACAACAGAGATGCTATTGAAGGTGATGATTCTATTGGACAGCATTGCCTTCCTTTTCCATAGAAAGGTGTTTAAATCCTCTTGCATCTCAGATAAAGGGACAAGCCTTCTCTACTTTGGGTACTGCCACATCATCAGCACATTGGGGGAAGGTTGGGCAGTGGCTGAAAATTGAGTGCCTTGAAGGTACTCCATGATTTCCAGCATAAAAATGAGGGGTTTCGCCCAAACATGAATATCCATGTCAGTTGTATGCTCTATCCCAGATTTTGGGGATATGAAAGGAAAAAGAGAAGATAGTTCACGTGCAAGTGTTTCACCTTCAGTTGTAGCTGTGGTATTTTATTTTTTAGTGAGAAGTTGATAGTGTTCTTTGGAAAAAGAAACGATTTCTAGTTGCAGTCCATGGCAGCAGGCACTTCTGGCACCGATGCTGTGGTCTTCCAGATGAATGCACAGAAATGCCTTTTTTTCTCAGTTACCTTCTATAAGGCAAAGAAATTTGGGATCTGGTCTTCCTGTGGGTTCCTCAAGAGGAGAGGCTGATGCCTTGAGGGATCACATGCGCTAAGGCTAAGGGTACCTGCCACTGGGGATAGGGTAGAGATCAGGGCTTCATAGCGCTATTAGCAGAGCGGGGTGTGGTGATACTATAATCTAGGAGCAACCAACACCCACATGGGGTGTGTTTCTGGCCTCCTGCTGTTGCTGTAGCCATGGGTATTGGCACTTAAGCCACCACACCCTGCAGCCAATTCCAACATTGTGGAGCCTTTGCTACCGATACGACATAAATAATAATTTTGTCAAGACAGAAACATTGTTTTTGTCCCTCCTTGTTCAGGTGCAGACAGATGGTGTTGAGGGTTGTTGAGTGAGATAATAGGCTCAGCTCTCACTGGAAGGCAGGTTGGTGGTACCCCTCATTGGAAGGGCACTGACAGGGTGCAGCTGGCAGCACAGGACAGAGCAGCATTACTCAAGTGGGTCATCTGGTGCAGAATAATCCTTAGCGCGCAGTGCTCAGAGGCTCTCCAGGCATTCTTCTCGCTGCGTGCAGGGAAATCATCTCATGAAAGACTTTTCTTCCTCTTTTTGAAATTCTGCTGTTTCAGTAACCCAGTGACAGCCATTGTCTTTTATTTTCATCCGTGAGCTGAAGCCAGAGTCAGAAAAATGTCTACTTTGTTCCCGAACAATGGTGCAGTTTCTTCTCATGACTCCAACTCTGCAGCCCTGCACTTTGCTTCTGGCCCTGGCCTGCAGCTGGAGCTCAGCAGAGGCTGGAGAATACCCACAACGAATCTGGATGGTTATGCAATGCTGCACATGGAGTAAAATTCCTTTCTAACCCCTGCAGGCGATCAGTTTACGCCCTGAATGATGAGATTTTGATTACCCTTATCTAAGCTACAAATACTGTTAACGGCAATGAAATCAGCTAGCCCTGGTAAGGGCCATCAAAGCCCAGACCGTGGTGGCATTCCGAGGCTGCAAGTTCTCCGCAGCTCTGTGGGACGTTGTGGGGCTTTGCCATGGGAAATCCTTTCATCGTGCAGATGTTACTTGCTGAGACCTTGTAGATCAAAACCCAGCTCCTGCCATCTCCAGCTGAACGGTTTTCAATGAGCAAATGCTGCCCTGGGAAGCGCTGACAGTAGGACTGGCAGGCTGCTTCCCCAGAGTCCGTGGGGAGAGAGTGTTGTTTCCATGGTGGGGGTCTCCCTCTCAATGCAGAGACCGGTTCCAGCATCCCCAACCCCACATGGCATTGGTTATAGCTTGGGGAGCAACTTTGTTCTCCCAGTGAGCACAGCTTCTCAGAGCAGTTTCATTCTTCTGCAAACTAAAGTTGTTGAGCTGTGGGGAGGTTCCTGGCTGGAAGGTGGGACGCTTCCATGGCCGGACAGAGGCTGGTGGCTGGAATGAGACTGGGTGGTAAGTTAGACATTTGGATGCATCTCTCTCCTGGATTCCTCTTGTATGTGTGTGTGCGTGTATAATCAAACTCCAATCCAGCAGTAAACCTTCAGCCTAATGGAGTGGAAGAAGAATTAAGCTGTCCAGTTTTCAAGGACCATAGGACCATTTACACAGCACACCAGACCATAAAAGCCACCAGTGTTTCCCACACCAGGCCTGTCTGGGAGAGAGCATTGTTGTTTTGACTTGTGGGAGGATCTCTCGCACCACAGGGATGAGTTCCAGGGTAAGACCAGAGATGAATAGATTGAAATAGGTGTGACCCAGAGGATAATGTGGCCTTCTGCATCTTAATGTACCCATCTATGAAATGCAAATAATAACAGGGGGTACCCTGTAGGGCTTCATTAGTCCTTTGAAGCTGGCATGTGTTGCATGCCATTATTGTGATCTTCTAGTGTTGGCCTCATCCCTGCCTTTTGGACATACACCTCTTGCTGTTGCTCACTTCCTGATTAATTTCCCCCTCCTCCCTGGCACCATCAAGCTAAGTCAGCAGTGACAAAGGCCAGTCAGCCACATGTCATGGTGCCTCATGCCTGGGAACTGTTCCAAGAGACCCATGCTCTGGTTCAAGCACAGTTGTGCTGGAAATTGCTGCCTGCCATTGCATTGTGGATGTCATGAGGAGACCTTTCTGTGATGGAGAATATACCAATGACGTGTAAGAGGTTATAAACCAAGATAGAATAGAATAGGATAAGCCAGGTTGGAAGAGACCTCCAAGATCATCCAGTCCAACCTCTCACCCAGCCCTATCCAATGGCACTAAGTGCTCCATCCAATCTTTTCTTGAATGCCTCCAGGGACGGCGACTCCACCACCTCCCAGGGCAGCCCATTCCAATGCCAATCACTCTCTCTGTGAAGAACTTCTTCCTAATATCCAGCCTATACCTGCCCCGGCATAACTTGGGGAGGTGTAGGCTGGATATGCTGGTATAGGCTGAGATGTTTTTGGTGTCTTGGATCAGAGTTAAAGTGTGAATTTGGACAAGAAGGGAAAGGTATGACCTGTGAGAGTCTGGGTCCAGAGGAGGATGCAGCAGGTGCTGGATTTAGGGAAATTGTTAGATGCTTTCAGTGCACAGAGTTTGCAAAGCAACTGATCCAAACTGATTTTATACACTAATTTCCTTTTGACACAGTAAATCCACTTGACACAGATCGGTTTTAAGTGTTTTATTTTTTGGTAAAATTTGTGGCCGTGTTCTGGACATGTTTCTGAAATGCTTCTTACTGAGGCTCCATGTGCACAGGACTTGCTCTGCACTGGATTTGAAGGGGTGAATGAAACCAAGACATTTTCATCATTCCTCTCCTGGCCCTTATCAGTTCACCTTCCTTGATGAGCTGCCAGGAGGGGAATAGTGCTAATGGATACTGAGACCTAAGACACTTTGCTGCTGCATTTGCCGTGATGCATCCAGGTAGTTTGGAGAGTCAGCCAAGTGATGCCCAGCTGGGTTGCACACCCAACACAACAGCTGGAAATGAGCAGCCTCTTGGGAAAGAATTCTCACTAAATCAGACTTGTGGAACTCTAGTTTTGGCTAAGGAAGCTCATCCTGATTGAAATGACTGTGGTGTAGAGCTTGAGTACTTGCAGTGATGGTGGGTTTTCAGGATGACCAAGACTCATTTCCCTGGGGATCTGGAAAGCGCTTACCTGAGAGCTGCAGGTAGCTATGAACAGGGTTTCTCTGGAATGTGGCTTTTGCGGTCCAGACACTCAAACTCTTCGCCATTAGCTTGGTGCTGACTGGCCTGTTGGTTGATCAGCAACCGGATTTTGGTCACAGAAGAGCATTCAAGCAGAAGAGCTTTGTCCAGTGTCATAAACCTCTTTCTTGTGTGGCATTTTTCAGCCTGGAGAAGAGAAGGCTTCGAGAAGACCTTATAGAAGCCTTCCAGTATCTGAAGGGGGCCTACAGGAGGGCTGGGGAGGAACTATTCACAAGGTCTTGTGATGAGAGGAGGAGGGCTAATGAGTTTAAACTGACAGAGGGGAGATTTAAATGGGGCGTCAGGAGGAAGTTCTTCACAGTGAGGATGATGAGACACTGGAACAGGTCGCCCAGGGAGGTTGTGGCTGCTCCCTTCCTGAAGGTGTTCAAGGCCAGGTTGGATGAGGCCTTGAGCAACCTGATCTAGTGGGAGGAGTCCCTGCCTATGGCAGGGGTTTGGAACTGGATGAGCTTTGAGGTCTCTTCCAACCTAAACCATTCTATGATATGTACAGACAAGCTACTTCCCAAGCACAGATGAGAAGATGGGTGAGACTTGAAGCTGTTCTTGCAGCAGAGTCTGGCCCAGATTGGCTTCATAACTAAGTGTCCCTGGGGGGCAGGAAGCCTCCTCGATGTGGTAGTTGCCAGCACAGATGAATCCTCCAAGACACTAGGCAAGGTGGGCAATAGACCTTCTCTGTGTGCATCACTTGTGCAGAGGCAACCCAGAAGGCTGTGTTGGCTTGCCACGTTTCTGACAGCTCAATAATCTTCCCTTTATATTTCTTATTTGACTGTGACATTGGAGACCAAAATGAGCTGCAAGGGCCTTCTTGCTCTGAATCTAAAGTGTTGATTGATCCAGCGTGGGTTGTCTTTGAAGTCCTTGCATTTTGAAATGTCTCACCTTGGAGGTGTAATCCCTGAAACACTGCTGAAGTTGAGAGCTCTGGACTCTGCTTTGACTGTTAAGCAAAACCCATTTACTATGTTTGTTTGTTTTTTTTTTTATGATATATACACCAAACAACTGTGCCTCTTCTTTCAGCCCTGAGGATCTCTGGGTAGTGAGAGGTGCATAGGGATCAGCTGGGAAAGAGATGTTTCAGTATTTCAGAAGTGTTAGGCAGTGGTAGTGATAGGGTTCCTCTGGCAGCAGGGTTGGGGGGGAAAGAGATGGTGAAGTAAGCAGTGTGTTGGTCTGGACAGGAAGGACAGCTGTGGTGGCAATATTTATAATAAAACTGCAGATGTACCTATATGTGAGATCTAGATTTACTACTGTTACTTTCCACTGGCTATGAAGAAGCTAATTTTCTTGCTAGAGAAGAACAGTGCATGGAACCTGGTCTCTACAGGTGTGAACAGGGAATGTGGAGAGATGGCAGAGTACAAACCACCTGTGAGTCTGTGAAGGTTGTGGTGCTGCAAGCTTGGCTGGTGCTCAGGAGGAAGAGTGAGCAACACTGGTGATAAAAGATTTGTGTTGCTTTAACTGGTGATAAAAGGTTGATGTTGCTTTACCAGTCTGGTCTGAGGACCCAGCGGTGATGTTAGGTAAAGGTTCTTTTGCTCCTTGAGACTCATGTTGAAGCCACAGCACTGATTGCAGAGATGTGAGTTTTGCAGTGGAGGGGAAAAAAAAAATGCCAGCAGTGCTGTGAAGAGGATTGTCTCTGACAGCAGTGGCACCAGTGCCAAAGTTGGTGATAGTTGGTCTGCTCATCAGGGCTCATTTTGTCCTCCTGTTATGGCTTCAGAGACCTGAGCCGAAACACTGCCTGGCTGTGAGGTGAGAATGGATCCTGTGCACAGCTCATGCTTGTGAGCACTGAGGGCTGGAGGCTGGCACTGGAGCAATGAAGAGCTCCTAAAGCAGAGATTAGAAACAAAACAAAAAACCCCACCAACCCACGAGCACCAAACCAACCACCCACAACAAACACCACCACCCCCAACAGCAAAAAATTCCAAATGCAAACAAAAATACTCCTACAATCTCCTTCTCCCTTAAGACCCTCCTCCCCCATCCCCCCCCCAAAAAAACCAAAACCAATCCAACCGGCCAAAAAAACCCAAACAACAAAACTCAAACCCCCACTCCTTCCAACCAGTTATAATACCAAGAATAATACTGAAAGAGTTGGGGCTGTTCAGTTTGGAGAAGAGGAGGCTCCCAGGTGACCTTCTTGTGGCCTTCCAGTATCTGAAGGGGGCCTACAAGAAAGCTGGGGGGGACTTTTCAGGCTATCAGGTAGTGACAGGACTAGGGGGAATGGAGCAGAGCTGGGGGTGGGAGATTCAGATTGGATGCAAGGAGGAAGTTCTTCACCATGAGAGTGGTGAGAGCCTGGAACGGGTTGCCCAGGGAGGTGGTTGGGGTCACATCCCTGAAGGTGTTTGCAGCCAGGCTGGATGAGGCTGTGGGCAGCCTGATCTAGGGTAGGGTGTCCCTGGGCATGGCAGGGGGGTTGGAACTAGCTGATCCTTGTGGTCCCTTCCAACCCTGACTGATTCTATGATTCTAAGTTTTGTCTTGACGAACATCAATAGGGGATGCTAAATCCATTAGGAAGGAGCTGATCCCATCTGTAAAATGGTGTCATGTCATTGCAGGGAAGAACATCTTCTGAGTGGACAAGGCATAGGAATTATTTTTATGTATCTATAGATACATTCCTGTGTGGGCACAGCCTGTGAAGGAGTGAAATGTGGGAACATCAGAAAATGGGAGAATTATTATAGGAAAAGGAGCACAGGCATGTTCAGCACTAATTGAAGTGTGAATAATTTGCCTGCTTATTGGACTGCCTTCCCCATTTTCCATGGGACGCTGAAGATGTGGATATCCCCCGTGGCTGTGTTCTGCCCCTGTGGTGCTCGCCCCCTTCGGTGGCTGTAGGACTTGGTCCCCAGTTCTCCTTACCACCTCTTGGCTTTCCACCTGAGTTTGCCTGTGTTTCGTGTTATGCTCCCATTTCTCCCTGCGTTTTCTTAGTCATTCCTCCGTGATTATTTTTATCTTGTTTCCTGCTCTGGAAGAGTGAGGTAGCAAACAGATGCAGTGAGAGCTATCCCACCAGGCATAGCATCGTTATGTGCTGTTTACTTTTCCAAAACTTTAACTGAGACACGAACAAAAGAGTCTTTGTAGTATCTCTTTTCACCCTCACCTGCTTTTCTCAGCGGCATATTGCTCCTCAGCATAGTTATTTTAAAATTAAGATTAGCAGGGTGCTGCGCTAAACCCATTGCTAAGGCATCAGGATTGTGTTTCCTCCAGATCTGATCCTGCAGTATGAACTCCTATGGAAATTAATAGGCTGTCTGGATTCCAGTGCAGGATTGAGACTTTATTGTGTAAATCCATCAAGAAAGGCAATCAAGTGAGTCAGGCAAGGTTTATGTTTAATACACTATTGCTGTCATCCCTCATTATTCTGCTCAGGTTTCCTTTTGTAACTCAAGCACAGAGGAGCAAATTTTCCAGACCATATGGTTTTGCAGGGCTGTCCCCATGCCATGATAGCACATTTCATACCATTGGTGGGTTTTTTTTAGAAGGTTGTAATTATGCAGTTGTAATTGGGAGGCAAATTCTTCTTCTTCTTTTTCTTTTTCTTCTATATTTCATTTTTCTAAAGCTGGACGTGGTTCAGGTTTTGGAATCAAGGTGTTTGTGCCATCCTAACTTTCTCCACTGGGTTGGTGAGGGTGTAGCTGGTGGGTAGGGTTCAGTAGCAGTGGCTACAGGGGAGAGATGTGGTGGTCGTAGGACCTGTCTGGGGTCAGGATCTGGGTATCTCTCTTCTTTGTTTGCACTGCCAGGTTGGTTGCTGCTTTCACCTGGCCAGTCTGACCAGCTCTGGTAACCACTGTACCTTCTTCAGGTGGTCAGCCAGCTGTCTAAACCAGGGAACTGGTTTCACTTCTCTGTAAGATTGGAGCTTTTGGAGGAAAAGAAAATTTTAAACTCAAAACCCATGATAAAAATGCACCTCACTTCCCCCAAGCCTACCCCCTCATGGCTGACTCACAGAGAGACACTTGAGGAACAAAGAACATCTTTTTGTATTCGTCTTTCAAATAGATTTCCAGCTCTATCCACCTTTAAACCACCATATGCACTTTTCTTTTCCCATTCTGGAGATTTTTTTTCCTATTTCTCTTAAGGTTTTTTCCTGAGGCATGCTACACCAAGTTACTTCTCTCTTTCTGTTGGCCTTCCCATGAATTCCATGGTCAAATATGCATGCGGAAATGATTTTGTGATTCAGGACAACACAGAGCATTTCATCTCTGCCATGAACCATCTGTGCGACCTCAGGCGGTTTACTCCTCTGTTCCAAACTCTCCTCTGTGAGCACCGCACATGATTTTGCTTTGAGTTGAAAAGAAATGTTAGGGGTGGCCACACACCATATTAGGACTCACTTGGCTTTGGCTCTGGTTGCAAACGCTATTAGCTGCTCTGGTCTGAGAAATGGATGGCAGCAATTTTTTTCTAGGATTGATACTGAGCTGTGTTGGCCTGTCTGGCCAGACACATAATTCACTCAGAAATATGTTTTGGTCCTCAGATGGTGCTGACTTGCCTCTCTGCACAGCTACAGACTGCTTGCCTGTGCTCAAGCCCCTCCCCACCTCATCAATCTGCTCTGCTTGACTCTCTCATTTATCCACCCGTTTCAAACTTTGCAAATCACTTTTCCCCCAGAATTCTCTCCTTTTTCACCGGAGAACAAGGCACACACAGCTGCTTCCCACATAAATCACATTCCAAAACTTTGATGTCATCTTTATTTTCCTCCCTCAGGTCTCCTGAGAAACCCTGCACAGGATGACAACCTTCATTTTTATTCCTTCTGACCTTGCTGGACAATTTCCATCAATAACAACACCTCTCTATGAGCACTTATGTGTTTGAAGAGCAGTGCCTATATGGTCTGCCAGGTCCCATGTGGGCTGAGAAAGGGTTTTTGCTAATAACACTGCAATTTCTTCTGAAGATAACAGAGAGGGATGAGGAATTGACTGCACAGTTTTCTCAGCAGTGCAGCTGCTATGTGAGCAGCAGCAGCAGCAAACTCAAAAATTTCAACAAGGTCTCAAATTTGAAGTATTTTTTTTTTCCCCCAGGCTTACCTGAGTGCTTACTCCTTTGGTTAATTGGTTAATATTAAAGTGCTTCAGTAAAAGTAGACTGACTTCCAGAGGTCTCAAGTGACCTGCCCTTGCTGTTGCCTCTGCTGGATCATAGAATCAGTCAGGGTTGGAAGGGACCACAAGGATCAGCTAGTTCCAACCCCCCTGCCATGCCCAGGGACACCCTACCCTAGATCAGGCTGCCCACAGCCTCTGCCAGCCTGGCTGCAAAACACCTCCAGGGAAGTGACCCCAACCACCTCCCTGGGCAATCCATTCCAGGGCCTCACCACTCTCACGGTGAAGAACTTCCTCCTCACATCTAATCTGAATCTCCCCACCTCCAGCTCTGCTCCATTCCCCCTAGTCCTTTCACTACCTGATAGCCTAAAAAAGTCCCTCCTCAGCTTTTCTGTAGGCCCCCTTCAGATACTGGAAGGCCACAATAAATTCACCCGGGAGCCTCATTTTCTCCAAACTGAACAGCTCCAACTCTTAGTCTGTTCTCATAGCAGAGGTGCTGCAGCCCTCTGAGCATCCTTGTGGTCCTTCTCTGGACACACTCCAACATGTCCACATCCAAATTATTAAAACAAAACCCTTTCACCTGTTCTGCTAAGATGTGGAAGTGTTTTAGTGGTATTCTGGCTGGAGCACCTCTGTCTCATGAACAACCCTAAAGGTGGCAAGAATTCCTCCAGCGGTCCAGACAACCTGAAATTGTCTATTTATGATTTTTCTCACCTTGGCAAGATGCAGGGAGTGACTCAAATATGTCCCATCCTTATGGAAATTAATTGTGTTAATGGGCTCATTAGAATTTAGAGCCACTGTCATCAGACTGGTTTTTCAACTAACGATGGTTCTTGGGAAGATTATGTCATAAGGAAGGCGGAGAATCTGCTCATCTATATATACCTGCTCTGTCCTGAGCCCTTTCTTTGGGTTTCGTTGAGCAATGCACTAATAGAATCAACACAGGCAAACAGCTGCCACCCTCACCATGAAAATAGAAGGTGCTTCGGTGGTCCTTGCTCTGGCATTTTTCTGCTTCTTCTCAGGTTAGTAACTTCTGATGTTCTCTGTGCTGAAATCTGGGACTGGCAGAGGACACAGCCTGGGAGATCCTGTAAAGACAGTGAGAAGAGCTCTCCAGTCCTCTCATCCTGTTCTTTAACAAGCATTATGGCATAACCAGAAGACCTTTTTTTTTCCCTTTTTTTTTCAATTGTGCTACGCATATTGATTTGGTATAGCATGTTCTTGATGGCCTTTTGTCTTGGTTGTGAAAATGGTGAAGCTCCACTGATAGGCAAAAGTGTCTGTTTTTAGCAGAATTAATGTGACAGCAAATAGCGACAACAGCAATGACAAAATAAATCCCCCCTCCACCAATTGCCTAAGTGGAGGAAGCCAAATTTCCAACCAGATGGATTTTTTGCATAAGAATCTCGACTTTGAACAAAAGCATAAATACAATTTTTAGTAACTTCAGAAAAATGGAGATCTCTTGTCAACACTCTAAGGAATACATTGTCAGTCTGGCTCTAACACAGAGGCTTTGGCAGGAGTTTAGGCTTGATGTGATGGTCTTTGCTGCCTGTTTCTATGGCAAAAGAGCTAATGGAGGGATTTTCTTGATGCTTCCTTGTGATGCCACTGATGTTGTAAGAGGAAAGCATGAAACGTATGATACCAGCTCTAAAGAGTGTAGAAAGAGAGGTGTGTCAGCTACCCATCCGATGGCTCATTAACGTAGTAATTGCTGTGAAGTACTGCAAATGGAATGGGCCTCGAAAAGAAACTTGAAATTTTGAGGAGGGGATCTGGTGGGCCAACTCTGGCACCCCAATTCTAAGATGAAGATGGAGGACACAAACCACATTTGGATAATAAGACCGATGCTGCTACCAAGGCAGTGCAGTAGAATAACAGTGCAGCAGTTACTGAATCAACCTTGGAACTTGGATTTTTTTTTTTTAAGAAAGAAAAGCAAAAGAAAGGAAAAAAAAGAAAAAAAAGGAGGTCACAAAGGAAATGGCTGTGCTTTTGCATTTGAATGACAAAGTGCAATCTTCTAGAAGGTCTCTAATGCCCAGCCCTTTCTGACAGTGTACAATAATGTATTGGATTAGCTTTTATCTGGAGGTATTTGAGTGGATTAGGAAACTGCGTCAAGTATTTTAATTAAGTGGCTTTGATTTAAAATTTTCCCTTCGAAAACTGTGCATGGTTTCATTGTTGGCTTTTCTGTTGTTGTTGTTGTTGCAGATGTTGCCAGCCAAGCTTCAATTAAGGCAAGTCCACCCTTTTCTCTTCTGATTCTCCTTTTGTTTTGCCAGCTACAGTGCTTAATGCATGCTCTGAGCAAAGCCTCTCAGACTGACTATGCTTAGATATCATAATGCTTTTTTTCAGTGGTGGAAAAGGCAATGAATCTCTCCATGTCTGGAGAAAATACTTTTGTAACACAACAATGGCTCTAGATGACAGTGTGTGCTTGGTGTGCTGTGCTGAGCACATCTGGACAGCTCTGCTCTGCAAATCTTAGGAGACAATGTTAGAAAGGGGACATATTATATTTCTAATGATATTTTAGCATTTTGCTCCTGATCCAGCAGATACCCCTGGCTCTGATAGCTCCCAGGTCTGATAATTAAAAGAACTCAGGCAAGTCCTCTGAGTCTCAGAAAATTATTTGATTCAGTGACTGAGAAGTCAGCTCCACTTATGTTTTAATTAAACAAGCTTTCCTCTTCTTAGCAAAGACCCTCTTGGAAAACATAGTAGCCAAAAATAACTAAATGGTTCATTGATTCTCCCCAGTCTGCATTTTAGTCACCCAGCAATTGGTTACTGCAGCACCACACAGTATTACTCCTTTGCTTCCAAAGAGGATTATGTTTTCCTTGCTTCAGTCTTGCACCTGAATTGCTCTTCAGTCATTCTGGTCCATTCATTACGTTTGCATCCTACTGCCACTTCCAGGGCTGTATTTTCTGCTCTTGACTAACTTGAACATAAAGTTTTCCTCTGCAGCAGGTAGCAATTTGCAGCTGTATGTAAATTAAATATGTATTTCTTCTCCCACAAATAATGGCCTTTGAAATGGGCGTTTTGAACTTTTGCCTTGACTTTTCTGCCTGGAGGAGTGATAAGTGGAGTTCAGGGTGCAGCCCATACCAAGTGCAGTGATTGGTGAGGGATGGAGCTGAACAATGTGGTAGCCTCAGGCCTGGCTGAAAAGGCTATTGAACAGAATATTGCTGTGGCCCACCCTAAAAAGTTTAAATGTGAACAGTTCTGAGGATCTCAATGGACTCTGAGCTTCCCCTGACTGTCCTCTGTGCTTTTCAGAATGAGTGCAGGAAAATCTGGTCACTTCTGCGCAGTGGGAAGTTTTCCTGTCCCACCACCAAGGAGCCTGTCAACAGCCCAGATGGCAAAGCAGACCTCAACAAGTGCCTGATGTGCCAAAGACTGCTGTGAGTATCAGCTGTGTGCTGGCTGCAGTGACTCTCCTGCCCTTTCTCAGCACATCCTCTCCTCTTGTAGTGATGAGCCCACCACTGAGGAGGCTCCATGCTGTAAAAGTGTAGTCCTGGGCCAGATAGACCAGTTAGCAGCTCTTCAGCAAACCTGTGAACCTAACAGTTCTCTGCAGCTTATCACAGGGAGGACACACAACAAAGTGTGAGGAGCAAATCCAGAGTGAAAACATGTAATCATAGAGGTTGGCAGGGCTCTCTGGACATCATCTAGTCCAATGCTCCTCCACTGAAGAAGGTTTGCCAATTTCTTGCTCCTATAGATGATGTTTGATAGCATGTTAGAAAGAGAGAAAGGATATCAATTGCCCCCAGTGTAGAGGTTCTAAACAGCCCAAGCAAATGTCACTGAGCTGTGGTTCCTGTGCTGGTCTGTCCTGCTGCCTTGCGCAAGGGGAGGTGGGGTTGGCAGGACTGGCCCTTAATCATCACCTATTTTGGTTTTATGTCCAAGGACTGCTTGCTGCTGTCACTCATGCCTCTCTCTCTTGCAGGGAAAGAGACTCAGACAAAGGGAGTGGTGGAGAGGTGAACAGGAATGTGAACTCCTTGGGAGAGGTGAGGTGAAACGTAGCTACTGAAGCCAGTCTCCTGGGCACACTGGGAGCAGGATGATGTGGTGGCATTGCGTTGTTGCCTCTGACCCACTTGCTGAGCACATTTCCTTGTTTGTGGCATGGGAAACACTGGCTTGGCTGATGAGGAAGGGCCTGGCAATGGGAGCATGAGGCTCGGTGCCATTCAGAAACCCAGAAGAACTCAAAACTCCTCAGAACTCCTCCCAGGCAATCTAGTCCCCCTTGGGCAACTACCAACGTGGTACACACTGTCTGTACCTGACCCCAAGTATGGGCTAAGGAGGATACTTGCCTGTTTGTAAGGCACACCATTGGCATCTGCCAAATAATTAATAGCAACAATGGTGCATGTGAGCTCTGACTAGGGCAGGGTGTGGGAGCAGGCTGGCTCTAATTGTCCCTTGTTTATCTTGTTGAAGCACCTGGCTGGTTTCTTTTGCACGTAGCTGTTTTTCTGGAAGGCAGGTCTTTATGTGCAGGGAGTTGTCTTTTTGAGACTCGTGTTTTTATTCTGGATAGAAGGGAATTGGTTTCCATCAGAGAGTACTGGTTGCAATGATTTATTTATTTATTTCCACGTCTGGTTAGGCAGGGCAGCTTCTGAGCTCTTGTGTGTCTGGGCAATTCAAAAGAAACCTGGCTGGGTATTTTTTTATCCATAGCAGTTTTTCTGGATAGTAGCTCTTGTGTGCCTGGGCAATTCAAAGGCTTTGTAAGGTACAGTTGTCCTAAGGGAGATCTCTTTTAAGCACCTGACTTGATGAAGTGTGGTCCTGAAAGCAGGACAGCATCAGGATGAGACCTACACTGAATTCCTTTGTTCAGCCATAGATTTTCTGTCTGGCTTCTGGCAAGCAATTTTCTAGGCTTCGCTTCCCCATCTGCAGAGCTGGGATAAGTTATCAAACTATCTCCTCCGCACAGTGCAAAGGGTGCTGGTGGGAAACGTATTACAGATTGTATGGGAGATAACTTTAAAAGCTCTGCATAGAAGAACCTGAAGAGATGTACTATGTGTTTCTCATGCCACAGACCTGCTTGTGTGATCCAAAAGTTACAGGAAAGCTGCTCAGAAGAAAGGAAAGACCAGGCTGAAATGCTTAAGCAGGTTTTGCTACAAAAGCCTTTTGTGAAAGGAGTGCTTTGGTTCAATTACCGCATAATGTCTCGTTAAGTGGAGGGTAAAAATATCCACCTCTTGTTCTGGCGTATTTGAGGTGTGCAAGGAGGAATTTCTCAATGCCTGCAGCTTCATCTTTTTGCTGTGCCTGGATTTAAAAATTCTCGGTAGTACAATTCTTCCACCAGAGATGGGAAAGCTGACTTCTTAATTCAGAATTCACTGAGAGTTTTTAGCTTTTATACTCGGAGCAGAACCTGGATCCTTCAGGCAGGCTCTTGCATGTCTTATCTATTAGACATAGAAATAAGGCAAACCTAGATGCAGAAGACAAATCTGCTCATCTAAACATACTAATTTATTTATGTTGCCCGCTGTAGTTTCGGAGAGCACGTCGGGCAAATGATGGTTTTCTAGACTTGTGCCTCAAGGAAACAAAATAGCTTTTGAAGTGTAATTCATTGGGTGGATAATCCCAGTGGATCTGGGGGAGATGTGTCTATCTGTCTCAGCACCTCCATGTCAGCCCGTGCTTTTGGCGTCTCTACAGGATGACTGCCGAGAGTTTCGTGATCTTTTCAAGAGAGGGAAACTTTCCTGCACCAGAGAAAACGATCCTGTCCGGGATTCCTCTGGGAAACAACACAGCAATAAGTGCATCATGTGTGCAGAGAAGTTGTGAGTAGACAAAAAAACCCCACGCTTGTCTTTTCTGTCGAGACGGAAGCTGCTGGAGTGACCCAGCTGCTGATGCCAGCGGATGGGATCTCTCGCCCCTCCTGCAGCCGATGGCAGTGAAAGCCTCTCGCTCCTCCAGCTCTGCGGTGCTCACTTTCTCATCTTGCTTCTTTTCCAGCAAAAGGGAGAATGAGTGGAAGTTATCTAAAAACAGACAAGGAAAAGATAAGGTGAGATTAAAGTATTAGGTGGGTCAATATGAAACTCTATTGATTTTCACTCAAGATAAAGAGAGCATTGTTCGGCTTGTTTGCTCTGTCTCCGCTGATTGAATTTGGAGATCTTCTTTCATTTCCCTCCTGTATTTCTTGTTCGTGCTCTCGAATCCCCCAAGTGAACAACTTGTGCCCGAATGCTACAGCCTGTCCCACTGACTTGTGTATCTGGGCACATGCAAATCCCATCAGTGCGAGGAGTCAGTTGTGCTGTGCTGTCCTGAAACCTGGCTCAAGGGTGGAGAGATCAGTGCTGCCGAGGGTGCTAGATGGGGCAAAAAAAAGAGAAATGAGTGGAAAGCTCTAGATCTAAAGCCTACGAAGCTCAAGAGACCATCATATTCCAGGATGAGAGCCCAGCCCCTTGCTCCCTCCATGGACCTGTGCTTCAGGTGTAGCTTTTCTTGTTGGGAGCTTTGTTTTCATGGAGCTGCCAATCACCCTCTTCACCCTGCCACCCTGCAGCCACTGTGATCCCGTGATTTGATGCTTTGCTGGCAATAGTAGCTCTGCAAGAAGGTGGGGGGGAAATTGCTGCTTTTTAACACCTACCTTTCAATTTCTTCTATGGTAGGGGCTAGTGCAGTCCCCTTAAGCCTCAGTCATAATCCTATTTCAGTGCTTTTCCTAATGACTTTGGCACCAAAAAAAAAAAAAATTAAAAATGGAAGTGTAAGTGAAATTTGCTGATGGCAAAGCTGGGAGGCAGCATCAGCAGAGGAGGATCAGCAGATCACTCATGACTAATTGGATAGTGCTGAGGCCTGGAGTAATAGAAACAAGATAAAATGTAATAACAGTGCAAGATCACACAGGCAGTGATTAACAAGAATCCCTGCTTGTCGGTTAGAAGTGACAAAGGATAAGACAGCTCTGCATTTATTAGTGGGTCAGGGATGTGACAGGCCATGAAAAAGGCAAATGCAAGTGTTGGATGTACTCAGCAAGGTTTTTGCAGCAGAGGTTGGGGAGTTAACAGAGCTCCAGAAATGCTGGTTCAAAGGGAAACTGTTTGAGAGAGCCTATTATAGAAAGGCAGACCTCTTTCAGAGCCAGAGGATGGGGGTACTGGGCTGATCTCAGGGCAGGAGGCACAGAGGGGCTGGAGCTTTCCTGAGTTTATCAGGGCTGGAAAACACCACCAGAACTGCAGAGGGGTGTGAACACACACCGGTGGTGGAGAGAAGTGAGGCTCTTGTGAAGCCCCTCTGAAGTGGGGTGCAAAATTTCTTTCTGATGGGATCAATGCAATGTGACTGCTGGCCACAGCAGATGCAGGTTTGTCCTGTGCCAGATCACGTCTCACCTACCCAGGGCCAGTTTGGCTCTAGGGTAATGTGGGAGGCTTTGTATTCTGAGCATTTTGCCAGCATTAGTCTGGTAGCAAAGCTACCTGTCTGGAGGCTGAGGTGCCCTGGAGGGAATGCAGGACACAATGTTGGAAGGATTTGTCCCCTGGCAGAGAGAATGAGGTTCTGGAAACATCTGAGCAAAGCTAAGGATGAGGCCAGCACCCTGCTAACAACCTTAACGCAAGCTAGCCAAAACTCTCCTGTGCACAAAATGGGCAGAAAATTGCAAGTGTTAAAGCCTATTTTTCAAAAAGTAAAGGATAAGTGGGATTTGGTTACTTAGCCTCTGTCCTTGCTGTTTGGATTTGGCTATTGCAGTGTCTGAAATAGCTGAAATTAGGGGGATTGAAGGTTTACATCCAAGTTATGTAACAGGTTTCTGTGCAGTGATTTTGAACAGGGAACAAATTAATTATCCATTCTCCAAACAACCTTCTGCTGCTCACAGGCTATTAAGTGTGCTCGCATGGTGCTTTTCTATTTTAACTGCTGCTGCATGACTGACAGATCCCAAAGCGTGGCTGGTTTGGGGGATGCTACTCACTTTGCAAATGAAATGATTATCTGAGCTGCAGTCTGGCAAAGACTGTAGCTGTGTATTGAGGATGTTGGCAGGAGTGGGAGTGACTTCATTACCGTATCGGTCACATCACTGGCATGCTTTGGATAGCCCAATGAGGAGAATAGTAATTAGTTGGACCATACTAGAAGACTCCCAACACGTGCTGTGCAGGCAGAGGGACCTGTCGTTTTTCTGACTCACTCTTTTGTTTATATAATAAGTGGCTGGTGCTGCACACCTTCTTCTTTCGCCCACGCCCAGGCTCTCCTCGGGATGTTTTTGTGATGGTTCAATTACTTCCTGGCAGGGAACCCCAAGTTTCTAAGAATCGTGCCCATAAAGTCAGGAGGACAGGCTGCCCTAACCACAGCTCTCCTCCTGCAGGATGACTGCAGTGAGTTTCGCTCCCGGTTCGAGGCTGGTGGACGACTCTCCTGCACAAGGGAGAACGCCCCTGTCCGGGACTCCTCTGGAAAGCAGCACATCAACAAATGTCTCATGTGCGCTGAGAAGTTGTGAGTACAACTTCCTCTGACCAACGACAGTAAAGAGGGAAACCTCCAGCAAAACTGCAGCTTCTGCCTGAGGAGCTGCATCTGGGCCATGCCTGGGAGAGAATCCTGAGTCCCAGTGGTCTTCCAAGAGATGCTCTGGCAGTAGGGCTCCCCTCATTGTCCCTCTTCTTACTTCCTTTTCAGTGCAAAGGGCCCAGGGGCCAGGTGAGAAGCAGTGTGGAGTAGAGGAGCAGAAGCAAGGCAGAAAGAGAGGAAAGCCTTTCCCACAGGAATATTTGGTGTGGGCAGCTACAGAGGAGTTTCCCACACATGTACTTTGCCTTCCAGATGCTCTCTCTCTACTCCCATAGAGCATATAAAGAAGCAGCCCTGATATGAAAGCAGCCACCTGGATCCAGGATGTAGCATACAATAGGAATGGTGAGGAGAAGGGAGAAGGCTTAGGGGTGGGAATTAGGAACAGGACCACCAAGAACAGGAGCTATGTGTGTGGAGGTGGTGCCTAATGGCATGATGCTGGCTTATAGGGCAGTCCCAGCTGCTGGTGGCACTCACTGCTATAGCACTCTTTTCCTTCTCTCCTCTTCTAGCAAAAAGGAAGCCCAAAGAGGAGGCCAGTCTGGTGGAACTGGCCAGCGCAACAAACAATCCACTTCAGAGCGCACAAACCAGGTGAGATGGAGCTCTGAGCCTGCCCTGAACTCAGAGAAAGGGGCTGGTGAAAGTCTGTGGGATCCCAATGGCCAGGGACTGTCTGTGGTCAGCCTGGGCTGACCATGGTGCTTGGGATGCTGGAGCCAGCTTAATGATGGGGGTGAAGCCTCACTCGCTCATGGAACAGACCTTTGTGTGAGCATACAAACTGGTCACGTTTAGACCTGACAGAATAGACTCTCATTTTCCCAGTAATGTGATGCTATATAAGACATAAACGTCAGGCTCAGGATTTCCACAGTCCTGTAAGCCCTTAGATGGTAACATTTGGTGGGTATGAAAGCCAGCGGGTGGGTATGGGGTAAGCATCACACCTGCTTTAAGAACAACCCCATGATTCTTTGGGTCTGGGAGGTGGAGGACAGGAGCTGCTTTAACTTTGCTTCTTCTCTAGTTGCATAGAAGTTGTTTCTATATTTGTTGAATATGATCCTGCCCCTTCTGCAGAAGAGCTGCGGTGGTTCAGGGTCACAGCAGAGTTTTAATGAGAGACGTCCCTCCTCATCAAGCAGAGGGTGAGTTCAGCAGCACATGACGTTGCAGCCTGCCCTCCTGACCTACCCCACAAGCTCTGGCACTAGTTTCTGACCTCTTCTGCCTATATTTTTTTCCCTCCAGGAGTGCCTAGGAGGTTAACTGTAGCAGTAGTGGTTCAGTAGCACACAGACAACTCTGTTGTGCAAAGTGCTCAGTACAGCGCTTCTCCATGCTGGCTAAGCTGGTGATGGGGGAAAGAGGCAGGATGGGGCATGTTTCTCATGCTACACTTGCTCCTTTTTGGGCTTAATTTTCCCTTGTATGAAGCACCAGTGACTGCTGTCCTTAAAATCCCTCTCAGAACACCTTTGTGCAGCAAACCCTGCCTCCTGGTAGGGCACATGTCTGCCCAGCCCTGATTTATCCTCATCTGCTCTCTTGGAGGCAGTTGCCTGGTGCACCATGTGCTTTCCAGGCACTGGTTACTCACTCTTGTCTGTCGTGTAGCTGTTGGACCTGAGCAGCTTTTCCAGAGCCTTTTCTAGGGAGCTCTGAGATTTACTCTTTTTTTTTTTTTCGGCTGGAGCAGTCCCTTCACCTCCCCATCCACCAACTGATGCCAGCAGACACAGGGGTGCAGAGCCCCAGGGTGGTCATGCACTTGGTCTGAGCACAGGGTAAGGTTTGTCCCGCTATTGGCTGCCTCCCTGTTGTCATGGGGCTGGGGGGGCTCTAGAATCATTGAGGTTGGAAAAGACCTCTAAGATCACTAAGTCCAGCTGTCAACCTAATGGCAGTGCTCTCCTGTCTTGGTGGGTGCCATAGTGCAAGTATCTCCCTGAGAGCCACAGCAGTGTGTGGGGGAGGGTGAGTTCTGTTTGGGAGGGATGATGTGATTTGCTGTTTCCCCCCTCTCTCTTTCCTTGACAGCCCACAAGGAAATGGAGCTCAAAGTGGAAGGAACTGCAATCGGGCACCTGGCCGCAAGACACAGAACAGAGACGCTGCTACCTATGAGATGGTAAAGCCACCCCCTGCATCTCAGATGGGACTTCTCCCATGGGATGGTCATCTACCAGTGCTGAGCCCCCAGCCAGTTCTTTTCCCAACAGCTGCTTCTGTTCTTGCTGTGACTCTAAGGCTTCTCACTTGGCCCCATGTTCTCCAAAGAGTTTGACTGAGTGGAAGCATCTGTATCCCTGTGCTAGCCCCTGTGTCACCTGGCACTGAAGCAGAGGGAAGAGAAGTGGGACTGGATGTACTCATGTGACCCTCCTAAACCAGTTTTGCCTCTGGACTTGGCTTCTTATGAAAGTATATCAGTTATGTGGGTGCTGGTCTTGAGCTCGTGCTGGATGCCTGCCCCACACATAGCCAGAGTGAGGTGGGGAGTGCCACCCTTCTTGAGTGAGAAGGTGCTGGGTTAACAGCCATGGCCAGAGCAGGGTACTGGAGGTGACTGGAGGATAAGGACAAGTTTGGCGGGGGCAAGAGTTGTCAAAGGGGAAACACTACATGATGACAGCTGTGTATGGAATAATGAGGGACAGGCTATGAGAGTTGAGTCTCTTCAGCCTGGAGAAGAGAACCCTTCGAGGAGACCTTATGGTAGCCTTCCAGTATCCGAAAGGGGCCTACAGGAAGGCTGGGGAGGGACTATTTACAAAGTCTTGTAATGACAGAATGAGGGGTAATGGGTTTAAACTGGCAGAGGGGAGGTTTAAATGGGATGTCAGGAGGAAGCTCTTTCCAGTGAGGGTGGTGAAACACTGGCACAGGTTGCTAGGGAGATTGTGTAGCACAGAAGCACCTAAGGTGACCTTTGATCACATTGGGTGCTTCTGTGTTCCACAGCCTCCCTGGAGGTGTTCAAGGCCAAGTTGGATGAGTCCTTGAGTGACTTGTTCTAGTGGGAGGTGTCTCTGCCTATGGCACAGGGGGGTTGGAACTGGATGATCTTTGAGGTCACTTCCAACCTAAACCATTCTATGAATGTGGCAAGAAGATGAAGATGTCTACTCTGCTTTGTCTCCATGAAAACAAAATGCAATTTCAACCAAGCTAGAAGTGGAAAATGGGCAAACTAAAAAGAGAAAATAAGTTACTGCAAAAAGGGTTCCTGAACTGGATGTCACTGTTGCAGGCTGTTGTCAAGAGCTGGGATGATTAAAAAGTATGACCTGGTGTTTTAATCCCTCTAGCATTTGCTAACAGTAATTTAAATAGCATTTTGGAAGGGACAGGAAATGCATTTCTGTGGAGTTGGAGAGAGCTTACTACAAACTGCCTCAGCTCTCGCTGAAGCCTCTGTCACTGGCTGCTTTTAGGAAAGGGATATTTGTGTTACAAACCTCTGCAGACGGCTCAGCTGCCGAGGTCTTGATGCATTCCAGAGGAAGCATTAGGTGTAACAAGGTCAGTTTGGTAGTTTCTTTCGTGGCATTTCCTGCTAGCACTGGACGGGGTGGGGGGAGTGGATGCTGATGGGCCTGACTGACAGGAGATGATTCAGAGAGCATATCTGCTTCTTTCCTCTTTGCATGGCCACCCGTGGGTTTTGTCACTGGCAACTCCCCAGAACCACAGGAGTGGTGGCACTAGCTGCTGGGACCTGCGGTACACGGGGCTGCCTGCCCTGAGCAGTAATGCAGGCACACGGGTCCTGCTGCGGGCTGCAATGTCTGGCATGTAGGAAGGCATCTAGCAGAGAATTGCAAAGGTCAGCACAGTCTGCTTTCAGTCACCACCAATTACTGAGGTGAGGAAGCAGCACATTAATGAAATTAGCAAGTGATGTTTAACCAGCAGGTGCTACCACAGCACCCCAACGTCGATGGAAATCCCTATGCTGCCTGGCATGAAACCTTCTTTCCCTGTGGTGCTTCCTGCCCTGCAGTGACGTTCACAAACCATCATTTTGTGCTTAATGCTGCATCTCCAGTTGGGACCAGAGATGTAATATCCTTGCTCTCTCTCTCTTAGTAGTTGCTCTACTAGGGTTGCACCATTTGCAGCTGTTGCAACGTGTTTTATAGCGCCTGGAGAAGGGGATGGGAGCTCTTTAGTCACTCCTTCTTTTGAACTTTTTTCAACATGTGGAGCAGGAGTGGGTGGGCAGGCTGAGGAAGGGGCTGTGCATGTGCCAGGGAACAGGGCTGTGATACCTTGGACTTCAGCTGTATGAAATTCACAATGACTCTGCAGACACCTGCTCTGGTGTCCTTCTAGGGTGGAGACCTAAGTGCAACAAGGCTTTTTGGGGTCTGCAGATGCCACCACTCTTTGCTACTGCGAGCTTGTTCTGGTCATGGCACCTATGGTTTGTAAGGAGAGCTCTGTTTAAATGTTCCCATTCATGCTCGAGAGGAATCAAGAGGGCACCCTTAGTTAGTCATAGCTGCTCATATCTTCCTGTCTCTTTTAACTCAGTGGGTGTTAGAATTTGTGCTGCGTGTCACACCACCCTCGGGCAGCAGAAGCCTGCCGTAGGGAATTTTCCTTAATTTTGGGGTAACGGGTTTCATCTTCATTCCTGGAGACAGAACGGCGTCAAAATATTGAATAGGAGGACTAGGGAGAGGCACCAGGAGTTTTCATCTTGTGGGTCCCTGGAGAGAGAAACAAACCTGCCCTAGACCAAGGCACTGAAGTGGATTGGATGAGTGGATCTGTGCCTAGCAGTAGGGCAGGGAGGGCTGTTGCCTTTAAAAGCTTGGCTGGCTGATCCAGCAAGAGACACTATGTCTTTGTAAAGCTGGCCTTGCTGGTGGTGTGGTGGATGTGCTGCAGGGCAGAGGGGCCCCGTGGCAAGGCTGGGTTTGTAAGTGCTTTTAAGCCATGCAAAGAGGGGGGGCCTGCAAGTGAACCAGCACCAAACGCCATTTCTTTCTCTCTTCAGCTGGACTGTGATCGAATTCTGCACGGGGTAAAGGGTGGAAGGATTTTCTGCAGCCAATCCTCACAACCAGTCTGTGGCACTGATGGGAAAACATACAAAAATGAATGTGACTTGTGCTCAGCTGCCATGTGAGTAGGCGGAGAGATTTCAGTAATACAGGGCCATCCACCATTCCCGAGTGTCTTTTGCAGCAGTGTTTGTTTTGATATATCATGACTCACTATCAAGTGTGTCCTTGGTGCCTTGCTGTTAAGCAAACACAGATCAAAATGCCGGAGATTAATCCGATGACAGCTAATTAAGATACACAACTTTCCAGGGTCCCCTATTCCCTTTCTGCCCGATCAGAAGGTTGTTTGGGGAGTAGCAAATGCCATCGTGTTGGAAGCGGCATCAAAGCACCAGGAGTCCGCAGAGGACTGCCGTGCCGATGGCAGAGAGCTGTGGCATTGCAAGTTGAATAATGAGCAATGTCTTGTCCTCCCTTTGCAGGAGAGCTTCAAGCTACGTCACACTAAGCTATCGAGGTGAATGCCGAAAGCCTGCCCCTGAAGTGGTAAGCGGCATGCCACAGCTGGGCTGGGGAAACATCAATCTTTCCCTTTCCCCTGGTGAGACTCCTCTGTTGGCACTGTCTCAGCCTGGGGCAGCCTGTTCCAGGCAGCTGCAGTGAAGAGTGAAAAAGAGAGCAGCATCTGACAGTCAGTCACCAGCTGCCCTGCTGGGCTTCTCAGAAGTAGCTGGGGGTCGACAGCTTGACCCTGCTGGCAGGTTATCAGGTTAATTGAATGGACAAGTTAACTGAACTAAGGGGTTAATTAAAGCCGTGCTCTGGAGCTGCTCCCTTCTCAGGAGCTGAAGCATGCTCTGTGCTGGTATCATCAGCCTGGGGAGTCCTGTGGGTGGGTAAGGTTTGTTTGCATTGTGGACTGGTAGGGAAGAGGGTATCGGACCCTTATTTCTGTGGGGGGGGGTTTAAAAATTGTTCTTTGACCTGGGATGAGATGCTTCTGGGATAACAGCCACCCAAAGTACCTTTCAGCTGTGCAGCATCCCGGTCTCACTCCACAGGTACCCTGAAGAGCCAGCCTGGTCTCTGCATCTGTGGGATGCTTGTGGTTCAGATGTTTAAGTACAGGGTCAAACCTGGATTTAATATGTAACTTGGGTATAATCTCCGTGTTTTACCTAGGCTGTATGGTAGGAGTGACACATCTGGGGAAAGATCTGGCTTTCCTCATGGGACTTTGGTGAGACTGGATAGACTAGGAATTGCTGAACCATAAAGGACTCATTTGCCAAATAATATCTAAGAAGGCAGTTGGAAAATGAAAATTATCTCTTAAGTGATAATCTTTCGGAAAGATCTCGAGCCTTGACATCTTTTGCAGTCCCACGCAGCAGATGAGTTAAACATTTCTCAGTTGTACTTTATCGTTCCACCAGTGTAAGCTTGGCAGGCTCCAGCACTTTGGCAGCCAGGGTCTCCCAATTTATGTTTCTTGACTGTGTGGGATGCCCTGTAGCACCCAGAAAGGACTATCCTCTGTATTGGCATGGACTCAAGAAACTGAATATTTGTCCCCGCAGAAATACTGAGGTTTGTTGCTGCTCTAAACCTGGAGAGAATGAAAATGTTGAATCAGCCAAAAGTCCTGTGAAGTTCTGGATGGGAACTTTGGCTACGATTTGTTATCAGTGTGTTTGTAGGCAATGGAAAGCTTTCCTGTGGAATAAGCCCTCGTTCTGGAGGGTCACAATGTGCCTTCCTCTGCTCAGTGCCAGGATGCCAGCAGAATGCCAAAACATTAAAAACTGAATATCCCAGCTCCTCTTCTCTACTGTAAAGCCACAGAGTACTCTCAACTTTGTTTAAAGTTGGAGGGCTTGTAGTGCAAAGAGGAATATTTTTGCCCATGATCGTACTGGAGACCTTCGTGTCTCAACCTTCAGTGCGATGAAGCCGCTCTCGGCTTGTGTATTCCAGGGCTGCAGGGAGACCTGTTGGTGACTGTGCTCACACTGCCCAAGATAAGATAGATGAGATTTGGTACACCATGGAGGCTGAGAAATAGAGAGGCTTCCCACAGAACTCTGCCTAGTCTGGAATTCCTTACTCTTCTGTGTTTTACCAAGCTATTACAGCTCTTCAGCCTTTGCAATTAGAGGAGTATGCCATTTACCTTAGTCAGACAGCTTGTAGCTATGTTAAGTATTCCAAGGGGAGTTGGATGCAATTAAAAGAGAGAGTGGTAAGCTTTTTCCCTGGGGCAAAAAAAAAAAAAAAAAAAAAAAAGGCCAAACATAAACCCCCCTCGGGATTTAGTCTTTATTTAGGTATATTATGTCACCTGAAGACCTCGTACCTGGACCAGAAATTTATGCAAGCCTATGAAAAACATACAGAGCAATGCTATTT
Organism: Psilopogon haemacephalus; assembly: GCA_013396835.1. NCBI lineage: Eukaryota > Metazoa > Chordata > Aves > Piciformes > Megalaimidae > Psilopogon > Psilopogon haemacephalus. Next base: position 58,138 of record VWZI01018577.1, on the reverse strand, counting down.
TCAGGACTGAAATTCATGGTCACTTGCAGCATAACGAATTCTTTGCTACTGAATATTCAGGCACTAATATATGCTACTAAACCCCAGAGGAAACCAGCTCCAGCAGTGCTTTTGGCATCAGAAAGGGTTTTAGACAGTTGCAGTGTGCAGAATGAAAATGCAAAGGCAGCTATTTAAGCTTTGGGTGGAGATAAGAAATTGTTACCCAAAAATGTAATATTTCCTTGTGTGGTGTTTTGGAATTATCCATGGAAGGGTGCTGGATTGGCTGACAAAATGTGTGTCCAAGCTGCTTCGTCCTTTTGCAGCTCAGTGCCTGCATCTACTCTTGTCTGCAAAGCTTTTACTGGAATTCCAGATGTTTCTGGCAACACTCCCTGCCTGGTGTCCAGATTGTCACCAGGGAGAGGTGCTGGTAGGAAGGACTGGAGGCTGACACTAACTGGTGTATCTGTGTGCTGGAAAGCTTTGCTGCAGACAGAGGCTGTCCTCTGGGCCTCAGGCTGTCTCGTGGTGGTCTCATCACCTTCCCTAGGAGCTCTGTGCTGTAACCAAATTCATAGATCTAGTCAGGGTTGGAAGAGACCACAAAGACCATCTAGTTCCAACCCCCCTGCCATGGCCAGGGACACCCTACCCTAGATTGGGCTGTACACAGCCTCATCCAGCCTGGCTGCAAACGCTTCAGGGATGTGACCCCAACCACCTCCCTGGGCAACCCGTTCCAGGCTCTCACCACTCATGCTGAAGAACTTCCTCCTCACATCCAGTCTGAATCTCCCCACCTGCAGCTTCGCTTCATTCCCCCTCGTCCTGTTGCTACCTTATAGCCTAAGAAGTTTTTCCCAGCCTTTTTTGTAGACCCCCTTCAGATACTGGGAGGCCACAGTAAGGTCACCTGGGAGCCTTCTCTTCCCCAAACTGAACAGCCCCAACTCTTTCAGTCTGTCCTCATAGCAGAGGTGCTGCAGCCCTCTGAGCATCCTCGTGGCCCTTCTCTGGACACACTCCAGTATGTCCACATCCCTCTTGTAATAGGGACTCCAGAACTGGACACAGTACTGCAGATGGAGTCTCACCAGAGCAGAGTAGAGGGGGAGAATCACCTCCCTCAGCCTGCTTTACTGAAGAGAGATGTAGGTCTGAGTCCTGGGTTTAGGTATCTTTTGTTGGTCTTGCAGTTGTGTCATAGATTAATTCATTGCAGGTCTTTCCAGCACGCTGTGCTATTAATGCTCCATATCTCACAATTCCTCTGCTTGCTTTTCCACGAACCATAGATGTGGTAGGAAACAGTGTACCCACATCAGTCAATGGATCAGGGTGGGAGCGGGGAAAGGAAGTATCCAGTTTCTCCTTTTTTAATCTGCTTTTTAACAAACAGACAACTCCCAGGTTTGTGGTGGGTAAGTCTCAGTTTTCATACCATGTTCTTTATGTTTTCACACTTCTTTTTAAGTTGGTGAAAGGAGGAAAAAGAAAAAAAAAAATAAACAAGGCCTTCCCTTGTTAGGTAGTAAGTGTGGAAAGCACCTAGTTTCTGGCTGAAATTAGCTTTGTTTTCCTAGACTGGCAGAGGCCCAATTGCCTGCCTTGGTGTCAGGTTGGGCTGCAGTTGTGCTGCTGAGCTGGCTGGAGGGGCTGTCACGCTGATTGCAATGCTTGGCAAGCATCGCACAGCAGTGGTCATACTTGGGGATGGACCTAATTTTTGCTCTTTCTTTCCAGAAATAATGGAGCTGAGATTGACAGCAAACACCAGGGACCAGCTGTGACCAAAGGTACAGAGAAGTGCAGTGATTAACCCCCTCCTGGCCGGTCTGTCCACTGGAAGCTGTGTTTCATAAGGGTTACAGGGGGCAGGCTGCAGGGCTGGGACAAAGGATGCAGCTCAGTGCCTGCATCTGCACTCTGCAGCCGTGGGATGGTGGAGCTGAGCCCGTGGAGATGTGCAAGCTTTCCAGTGCCCATGGTGGTGGGCTCTGCCCATTCCTTTTCCTGCCTCTATGTTTTTTCAGCTGAGCTGTCCCTATGGAATAGGGAGGCTGCTGGCAGAGCAGCAGGCTGCTTGTTCCCCTGTTGTGGGCAGACAGAGATGGCTTAAAGTCCCTGTAGAACATGGGACCACAACATCTCTGAGGTTTCATATTGGTTGTTTCAGGTCTCTCTGCCTCCTGGAACTATAATAATCATCTCCTTCCTGTCTCCCTAGGGCAAATAAAGGAAGAGTCGATGTTGAGCATCGGGGAGCTGTTGAGTCCCCAAGACTGCTGGAGCTGCCTTCATCCCCTTCTGCAGTGAACGGGGCTGTCCTTGCTCAGGTGGAGGGCAAAGGGCTGTTGGGACTCAGCGGTGTCTTCCCAGGTCTGCCCGATGCGCACTGTTGCGGTCTCTGCCGCCTCACTGTGTCTTGGTGTGCTTCTACAATAAAGATAACTCAGCAGCTTTATGTCGCTTTTCTTCACTAAGCCTGGCAGGAGGGACAAACGAGTCCCCACTCCTGCTTTACACCATGTGGCCCTTTGGCAATAGGCTCAGAGGGCCCCTGGGGTGCATCAGCTGCTGTAAATACCCAGCGAGGATGTTGGAGCTGAGAAGGAAGAGCATGGTCTGGGGTTTTGAGAGGAAGGACCAGGGATCAGGTTCTCTCTGACTCGTCATGAGGTTTTGAGCTAATTGCTTCACTACCCTTTCAAGCCCTTTTCTCTTGCATGTAAAACTGACATTAAAAGATATTTACCTACCTCAGAGGGTTGTTTTGAGATTTAATTGGTTTACATCTGGAAACCTACAAAGCAGATTTGGTTTTAAAGCACCCTGCATATTGCACTGACACTTCAGCAGTTGCAGTAGGGGTCTTCATCTGAGGCACTGGGAAAACCCAGACCATTTTGTTTTAAGCAGATGCAGGAAGTAGATACACTTTGACTGATTATGTTAGATGGTGTGCTGAGCCATGACCCACCAAAGCTGGAGCTGAGGGAGGTCTCTGCTTCAGGAAGTGTGAATTTGACCAGCAGCATTTCCTGCTTTGAGAGGGCAGAAGGGTGATGGCACCCTTGAGGCAGTGCTGCTCAAGCAAAAAGTTTATCTGTCTTGGTGGCTCATGGACCTTCACCATACACTTCTGGGTGATCCTTCTGCCCTGGGCCTGAACTTCCTTCCCCAAACAAGGCCTTGTGGGCACAAGGGCTGGGCCAGCACCCATCTGAGGAATCACCTGCTGCAGGGATTGGTCCTTTCTTTGTGGTCCTGGTGCTGGGCGAGATGAAGAAGTGAAAGGTTCCATGGTTATTTAAGGAAAAGTATCGTTGTTTTGGGATGTAGCTGCCTTAGACAGTTCTCATTCATTTACAGGCTGAACTTATTTGAAGACAAAGCTCAAGTCTTTGAGTTAAGGGCTCCCCTGGCTTGTCTGGGGCAATGCATCTGGGAATGGGGTGGGACTGGCAGAGGAGGAGGCTGTGGTGGTCTAGCAGAAAGGCACTGGCGGTTTGCACGCACATCCTGTACTTACTTTTGTAGCTGTTACTTAAAGCAAACATATTCTTTATTTGTATAAACTTCATTGCAGGACATTTCCAGGAGTCCTTGAGTGCACACATGGTGTTTGAGTCCATTTTAGCTGTGACCTGATCTGCAAACACTTGGTGTTGCAGATAAGGCTGGAGTGACTTTCTTTCAGATTTTGGCAGCATTCTATCAGTGCCAATGAATTTCACTCTCACTGAAGCCAGAGTGGGTTGTTGGTTTGTTGTTTGTTTGGGTTTTTTTTGTTTTTATTCCCATCAATTAAGCTATCAAATCTCTCTTTTTTTTTTTTCTACTACAGTTAATGAGAATCGATTTTTAACTTCTCAAAATGCTTACGCAGGCATCACAATCTTATTTATGCTGATAGCAACAGAATCTGATTTTTATTATCGGCAAACCGACATAGGTAGGTGTTAATATTTTGCATGCTGATTTTTAATGTCATCGAGCATGATTTCAAAGTCAATTATGACTGCTTATTTCTTGAGGCCTTGAGTGACCTGTTCTAGTGGGAGGTGTCCCTGCCTATGGCAAGGGGCTGGAACCGGATGATCTTTGAGGTCCCTTCCAACCTAAACCATTCTATGATTTCTATGTGGAAAATCCTCTGCCTGAGTACCATCAGCTAGGGTGAAAGCCACCAGTTGGGTACTGGTGAGCCGGTTTGGAAGATGCAAAGTTTGTTTGCCTTTAAGCTGTGGCGAAATGAGTTAATTCCTGAATGCTTTTCATGCAGTCTGAAAACGATGAATATTGGACATTCAAAACGCCTGACCATGTCTGCTCGCTGATTCCCCCTGAAATCAAGTTCAGGCACATCTACGTGATTTTGTAAAAGCAGTGCCCAATTTGTGGCTTAAAATAAACCCTTGCAAATGAAAATCAGTGCACTCGAGAGCTGTTATGAGCTGGAGTGGTTTAAAGTATTTAGGTTTTGAAATAATCGCCCATAAAAGCTGCATTAACTGTGCTCCGAAGGCAATGAACTGATGATGATGGTGCCCCAGCAGCCTCTTCTCTCAGTATTTGAGCACCTCCTGAATTTGTCCTGCTGCCAGCAGAAATTACCGTCCGCAAAAATGGTAGCTGGTGATAAGGGATCATTAATCAGATTCCTGACCTGTCTGTCGAGAAGGCTCAGGACAGTGACGACCTGTGCCAGAGGGAGCAATGCTAACTCCTTTGTCTTCTCAGCAGCCTGCCCCCTCATGCCCCCTCAGCCCTTTTTTTTTTTTTTTTTTTCCCTTTTTGCTTTCATCTCCTTTTTGCAGGTTGCTCCGAGGGCTCACCAACAACGTCTGTCCTGAGCCATCTTGTGTGCAGTGGAGCTCTGCATGAGCAATGCCACACATTATTTCTGTGGGGTTCCTGAGGAGGAGGAGCAGGAGGTAAAAGCTCAAGAGGTATTAGGGATTTATTACCCTTTCTGTTACATTTGCACTTGATTACCCTTTGTGTTGCCCTCTAACGCAATAATGAGGCCGGAACAGCTCTCTATGAAACTGGAAAGGTACCAGCACGCTGGGCTTTCTTCAGTTAGCTGTAAATGACACTTTATTAAGGGTGTCTCTTGCCAATATCCACAGACCCCATGTGGTTCATTGCAGTTTCTGAGGTTTTGCAGAACTGGTGTTATGAATCGACAGTTTCAGCCTCCAGGCCCTTCAGTGTGGTTGGGTTTTGAGCTAAACTACTCTCTGCAGAGTCTCTTGCCTTTTTTTTTTTTTTTCCCCCCCTTTAGAAAGTGTCAGGTACTTGTGCAATTCTTCAGGACTTGCAAATGCTGCTTTTGCTGTATCGTGAGGATTGTTGACAGATGCCTCAGGAGGCCTTGAGCTCTGTCGTTTCTCAATCCTCTGCAGGCTGTCCCTTTGGAGCCTGGTAGCTCTGCCTACCACCTCCCTGCTGATCTCACAGCCACCATGCTGGGGGAGCTCGTGCATGGCGGCATGGTGTGCTCCAGCCCAGGACTTCTCACAGTCTGCCACTGTAGACAGAGCCAGAATTCCGACTGTTAAGGGACACTGATTTAATCAAGAGCTGAGTAAGTCATGATATGGAGAGCCTGATGCCATTTGTGCAACAAAGCCCCTCTGGGTCTGCTGCAGAGCTCTCTTTTTTTGGCTCTCCCTACAGCTCTGTGACACTCAATCCCACCAAGATACTTGTAATCTGTGTACAAGTACCTGGGGGTTTCAGCATCATTTGCCTTGCTTGTCACAGTGTCTGCTCCACAGCTCCATGTACTTCTATGCTGGGAACTGGCGAATAAGCCTTTCCCTTTCCTCTCTTTAGGGCTCCTCTTTGGCATCTGTTAGCATATCTGCCTTTCCTTGCAATGCTCTCCCTGCTACAGGGAGCTCTTGCCTAGGCTATTTCTTTGGGTTCTCCCTACTCTGGTCTGCTGTAGGAGCCCTTCTGCTGCCCAGCCCTCCTACAAGGCCAACAGCACAGTAACCTTCAATGCTTTCCCATGTGTGAAGGTACAAGCCACTCTACTCAAATTACTCCTCAAAAATAGGAAGATATTAGTGCAGCTACTTGCAAATTACAAATCCAGATCCTTGATGTCAAAAGCACTAAAAGAAACAGTTTTGTCTTAGGTGGAGAAATAGCTCCATGCTTGTTTGTGGAAGGGAAGCGTGGACAATTTATATCTATCTTTCTGCAAAAGAATATCTTACTGTCTTCTCGTCTCGAAGGGGTCACTTCCTTTCTTGGCCTGTGTTGGAAATGGTGACAGGTGCTTCACAGCTGGAACTAGAGATAATGTGGAGAGGCAGCAGAAGAAAGGAGCAGAGTCCTCACGTACAGGGCTATTTGGCCCTGAGGACTTCACAGAGCCTCCCTCCCCTGGCATGCTCAGTGAAGGGAAAATAAATAGGTAGATTCAACAATGTGGCTGTGAGTACCAATGGACAAAAAAAAAGTCTCCCTCTCCTGCAGCTCCCTCCAGTCTGGGTGGCATGTGCTGCATGTCCTGCCCTGGTCTCAACAGGCTCTACCCTGGCAGACAAATGTCTGTCGGAAGCAGCTTTGTTGAATCACAGTGAAGCAGACAGCTCATTTGTAGGGACACAGCATGGATCTTCCTTGTGCACATGGGGCAGGAGGCCAAAATAAGCACCGTGTGTGTCAGCTAACACAGGGGACAGCAGACGTGCTATAGCTGCGCTGATGGTTTCTGCATCCCAGCACCCTCTCTAGATCCTCGACAGGTGTTTGCTGTTCTGTCCTTCTCATTTGTCTCCTATTGCAAACTACTCTCCCACCTTGGTGACATAGTTGGAAGCGAATTTCCCTGGTCTTGAGAGAACATGTTGTGCCAATATATTTTGGTTTGCAAATAATACTTCATTTCCAGTAAGGTTCAGGTGTCATCTCTGCGGACATTGGCAGGAATCTGCTTGACCGTGACAGCTTTTATGGAGTCTGGCAATTAAGTTGTCAAGATGCATTTTCCTCCGTCAGGAAGCATTAATTGATGATAGGCTTGTCTAAAATAAACCCCGAGAGATGGATATTATAAGCAGGATGAAGATAGGTCCTTGTAGCTGAGGCTTGTGTTGGCTCAAAGATTTGGAGTCTGTGACAGTTGGTGGGAAGTGGAAGGTAAGGGACAGGGCAGGAAACGGCAGGAATCATAGAAGAGTTTCAGTTGGAAAAGACCTCTAAGATCATCAAATCCAACCATTGACCTAACACCACCATGGCCGTTAAACCATGTCCTGAATTGCCATGTTCCAGAGAAGTTGTGGCTGCTCCCTCCCTGGAGGTGTTTAAGGCCAGGTTGGATGAGGCCTTGAGTGACCTGTTCTAGTGGGAGGTGTCCCTGCCTATGGCACAGGGGGTTTGGAACTGGATGATCTATGAGGCCTCTTCCAACCTAAACCATTCTATGATTCTGTGTGTTTTTTGAATGCTTCCAGGGTTGGTGACTCCACCACTTCCCTGGGTAGTCTGTTGCAGCTCCTGGTGACTCTTTCAGGAAATGAAATTTTCCTAATGTCCAACCTGAACCTCATCTGGTGCAACTTGGGCTGTTTCCTCTCATGCTATCACTTGATACTGGGGAGAGGAGACCAACTCCCACCTCACTGCAACCACCTTGTGGGTAGTTGTGGAGAACAATGAGTTTCCCTCTTAACTTCCTCTTCTCCAGATAGAACAATTCCAGTTCCTTCAGCCACTCCTCACCAGACCTGTTCTCCAGGCACTTCCCTAGCTTCATTGCTCTTCTCTGGACACACTCCAGCACCTCCATGTCCTTCCTCACAGTACTTCAGGTGTGGCCTCACCAGTGCTGAGTACTGAGGCATGATTAGTAGTAGAGATACTACTGCTGGCCACACTATTCCTGATCCTGGCCAGGACACTGTTGGTGTTTTTGGACCACCTGAGCACACTGCTAGAAATGAACACTAAGGGAAGGAGCAAAACCAATAAATTATGAATAGAGATCTCTAGTGTCACTAGAGATTAATGCAGCAGAAAATGCTGACATTTGGGGAGAATTTAGCTTTGCAGATGCACGCTGAAAATGATTAATTTTAGCAGAGCTGCTGGGTATAAAAGCAAATAGAATTTTCCATCAGGTAATCCCCCAAACTGTGTTATTGTGGATTTGCTTTTCAAGTGAGAAAAGCACTGAGATATGTCCTTCTCTTAAAAAAAAATAAAGCTGGGAAGATTCAACACGAGCTCGCTCTGTTTAAATTATGCCAAAAATAGATCTGCAAGTATGGATTTTGAAATATTAAAAGTTTGTGAGAAATCTGGAGAATTTAGGATCCCAATTGAGAAGATCAAGATTGAAACCAATCCAAAGAATTGCCAGAAATCTCTCTAATTAAAGGGGAGAAAAAAAAAAAAAAAGAGGAGTGTTCAGGACCAATCCAAATTCAGTTACCTTAATAGCAGGCAAACCTTCAGCAGAAATGTAAAGAAAACTAAAGATACAAGATGTAAAGGCACAAAGTACACAGAGAATGTTCAGAAAGGAAACCATGCATAGGCTGATAGCAACCTTTGCAAAATTGGCTGACTTCCTAGATAAAGGAGATACAGGACGTGTAGTCTATGTGGACAGGAGCAGCACTTGGCCTGCTGCCCTGAGGGATGGAGTCTCTTAGGCTTCATGAGGTGGCTCAGGAACTAGCTGGAGGGGAGGTAGTAGCCAACGAGCAGAGGCTCTGGAACAGGTTGCCCAGGTGGGTGGTTGGGGCCCCTTTCCTGGAGTTTAAGGCCAGGCTGGATGAGGCTCTGTCCAGCCTAACCTAGGGTAGGGTGTCCCTGCCCATGGTGGGGGGGTTGGAACTAGATGGTCCTTGTGGTCCCTTCCAACCCTGACTGATTCTATGGTACCATGGCAGTTGTCAGTAAACAGCCAAAAAGACAAACTTGGAGACCAAATGTAGTATTTTTCCTCCTTGCTGCAGTATAGAAGAGGTTGACATGTGGAACAGAGCACTGCTGAGGTTTTTTTAAGCAGGAGAAGAGAAAGATTTCTCCTGCAGAGCACAGGGTGACCTTCGTGGCTGAAATTGCCTGGGCTCAAACTGGGATGAACTGCAGCAGTAAAGAGTACAAAATCATGTCCTGAGCTTAAATAACGAGGGAGTTGGTTATCAACTGACAGCTCAGTCAAAAACTACAAAGGGGGAAGATCTAATTGTATTTAGCTGGTTGCAGGGTAGATGTGAGCTTGCAACACACTGCAGCTATACGAGGGGCAGCCCAGGTCTAGGGCAGATCCATCCAGAGAGAGAGATCCTGGCACACTACCTGTTCCCCTCTAGCCAAGCAAAAAGCCCCTTTCCTGGCACAAATTTCCGTGTCAATCATTAGCTAGAAGTCTAGAGCTGGGTAAACAGATTTTTGGCTTTGACTGTTGATGACAGGCTTGGATCATTGCCAACAAGGTGGGACCACTTGATACAGCGGTGTGCTATATATTCTCGCTCCTACCTGCAATCTTCCTCCCCCACGCAGAGAGCTGGCAGGCAGCACTCGAGTGGTACCTCTGTCTGCCATGAAGGTAACAGGGGTTTTTGTAGCTCTGGCCATTTGCTGCTGCTTGGGTGAGTATTTCCTGGGATGTTGCGCAGGGATCGAGCTGGCTGAGTTGGAGCTGGAATTTCACTTCTGTAAAAGTATTTGGCTCTTGTAACACAGGAAAGAGCTTTATTTCATAAAGAAATACTAATTCTGTGGCATTATGGCAAAAACTATATTGGATGGTTTCAGCAAACCTCATGCAGGCAACTGCTTTCGTGTCTTTGATGAGGGAGGTGATTCTCCCCCTCTAATCTAGACTAAGAGACAGGGGAGAGCTGTGGAGACTGAAAGTGGTGCATCAGGTGAAGTGTGGGCAGCAGGTCAAGGGAGGTGATTCTCCCACTCTACTCCGCTCTGGTGAGACCCCACCTGCAGTACTATATCCAGTTCTGGAGCCCCTATTACAAGAGGGATGTGGACATGCTGGAGCATGTCCACAGAAGGGCCATGAGGATGATCAGAAGGCTGCAGCACCTCTGCTGTGAGGACAGACTGAAAGAGTTGGGGCTGTTCAGTTTGGAGAAGAGGATGCTCCCAGGTGACCTTACTGTGGCCTCCCAGTATCTGAAGGGGGCCTACAGAAAAGCTGGGGAGGGACTTTCTAGGCTACCAGGTAGTGACAGGACTAGGGGGAATGGAGCAAAGCTGCAGGTGGGGAGATTCAGACTGGATGTGAGGAGGAAGTTCTTCAGCATGAGTGTGGTGAGAGCCTGGAACAGGTTGCCCAGGGGGGTGTTTGGGGAGAGATCCCTGGAGGTGTTTAAGGCCAGGCTGTGGGCAGCCTGATCTAGGGTAGGCTGTCCCTGGGCATGGCAGGGGGGGTTGGAACAAGCTGAACCTTGTGGTCCCTTCCAACCCTGACTGATTCTATGATTCCTTGGTCTGTAGGAGTAAATTGCTTGATGGAGCAAACCTAGTGCAAGGCAGGAGCTTACACATGCACTGTGTGTAAGGGCAAAGTCAAACTGCTAGAGATGGCATCATTATCCATGGGAGGAATATAAATGCAATCTGTTAATCCTTAGGATGCCTCTGTAAGCTTACTGTGCTGCTCCTGGTGGCTGAGAAGGATGTCTTTTGGATATGGACAGTGCCAGTGGGTCAATACTACTCTTAAACATGCATGAGCAACTTTTTGAAAGTCAAAGTCTCTCAGAAGAGGTTAAAACCTGAGAGATCCTGTATCAAGTCTCTGCAACATCTTGGGAATGGATCAATAAATGTGATCTCCCATTAAAAGTACAATGAAACTTTTTTTAGTGACTTTTAATACCTTTTAGGGCCATTTGCTGGTATAATGTAAAACTCCATATTTTCCTAAACCAAAGAAATTAGTCAGCAACAGTCACAGAATTTAACAGTTTAATGAAAAGAGCTACATGTATCTTTTATGCATATCAATAACTTGATTAATATTTTTTTTCTGTCTCCATTTTTTTTTTTTCTTTCAGGTGCTGCCCTCGAAACTGAGGTGAGCTACAGGTCTATTTATTCTGTTCTGTTCCAGGTTTCTGGTGAAATAGAAACAATATGTAATTACCTGATGAGCAAGTGGATTAAATCTAATGAAAGCTTGGCTGTTCAAATAATACTTGCCAGTGCATGATTGAATGATATTGCCAATTTAATGAGAAAGTAAAAGATCCTCCATTTCTTACAATATTTTCAGTTCATTAAATCAAATGAAGGGAGAATTATACAATCCTATTATATTAACTCTTAGACATAATTTCATTACTCGAAGTCAAAGGCAAGTAGGTTACTTTCTCATGAGGAATATTGTCTTAAGATGGCATGCCCAAAAGTATCTAAGGCTATGATTTTGGTAATTTCTTCTGTGCAATAATACCTGCAGAACTGTGATCCTTGAATAAGTTTTCTACACCTGCCTCCTAGAAAGGGAAGCAACAGGGTCTGTGCAATGGATTTGTCTGCAGGTCCTTTCTGTACACTTCTGTTCACCAGAGATTGCAGTATGATTTGAAATGATCAGATTTGGAGCTGAGGGGCTCTGGTATACAACCAGACTCCCAATTACCAACCACCTTTATTAGGCACTCTCACCCACAGTAATCCTTCCTCCATGCTGGGCCTCCCTCAGACTCTGGCAGGAAAGCATAATCAGAAACTTCTGTGGGGAAGATTCACTCCTCCTGACTGCCTGCACAGACTCAAAATAATCTCTCTAATTTACCTCCTGGCAGGATCCGCAGGCACTGTGGCTATGGTGGTGGGAGCCTGCGTGGGGTTTATTTCCATGAGGGAGCCAACACTGGGGCTTTGTGGCATGTTTGCAGGTTGATTGCAGTCTTTATCCCCGTGGCATCAGCAAAGATGGAACATCTGTGGTCGGTTGCCCGAGAGACCTGCAGCCCGTCTGTGGCACTGATGGCAAGACGTATGGCAACGAGTGTGGGATCTGCCTCCACAACGAGTGAGTATTGCTGGAAACCTAGCAGAAGCCACAGAGCAAGAGGTCCAAGCTAAGGGTGGCAGCTTTGTTCTCCAGAGATGGACTGGGCAGAGGAATGTGTGAGTTAACAGCTGCGTGCCAGCCTTGAGGCTGTGCTGCTCTCTGCCATCCCTGACACAGGTCTGCTTTCTTCTAGGCAACATGAGGCCAGTGTGAGGAAGGCACATGATGGAGAATGTGAGCCAAAATCTATTAAGGTAAGACAAAGTGTGGAAGACTTCAGCTGGCTGTAAAAGTGGACGGTTCAAACATCACACCAGAGGAAAAAAGAACATGCATATCTGATCTGCACTACATAAAGGGAGTTAAAATCTGCTGATAACCAGGGCTGAGAGGGTTTTGACGGGCTGTCTGGTAGCATGTCTCTGTCTGTTCTAATTCAGACATCTAGCCTCTCTAATTTGGAATGAAATGAAAATGTTGTGTTGGCTGAAGGTCGGAGCTCATCACCTGGATGGCTCAAATAAAAATCTTATGAAGCACCTTAGAAAAATCCAAATCAATGTCCTGCTTGCTATGCCATTTCATTTCGTCAGGAGAGGATTCCCACAGAATTGACTCTGGCTTCCACTTCTGATGGTGGAAGTTATTTGATGCTGGATTTGTCCCCACAGGCTGAGGGAGAGTAAGCAGACCACATAAAAGTGGTGTATCTTNCCTCTGTTCTTGCTGTTTTTACAGATCAATTGCACTAGGTACAGGAGTGCTGTAGTAGATGGTCACGTCCTGGTAGCATGTCCAAAGATATTGAAACCAGTCTGTGGCTCAGATAGCTTCACTTATGACAATGAATGTGGGATCTGCGCCTACAATGCGTAAGTCTTGTGCGTAGGACATCCTTCTGGATAATCAGTGACAGTTAAGGCTCTCAGAAGCCCTTCTGTAAAGCAGCAGTCTTCAGGCAACTGCCTCTGCAGCTCTTTTTGGAGGTGGCTGCTTTAGTTCTCCAGTATACATGACTTCTCTTCCCCATTTTCTGTCTATGCTCATGAGGGGAATTGCAGAAGAACCAGAGGATAAGTCAGAGTGGAGCCACAAACAGATCAAAGTGTTACACCTAACTGTTGCTAACTCTTAATTACCATGCAATATGGAAATAATGTGCACTTGCTGCTGCCATCTCTGGGGTGTGTTCAGACAAGCCAAGCAATGGTAGTGCCCCACAAGGCAGAAGAGACTTTACTTTTGTGTCCCATTGCCTAGAGTCTAATGGGAAAGGTTATTCTCAAGGCTTCCTAACAAAAGTATTTCTTTCTTTCAGAGAATACCAAGCCAATGTCAGCAAAATGCACGATGGAGAATGCAAGCAGGGATTTGTAAGTGTGACAGCGGTCAAAATTCCATCTCTTGGGGCTGTCAATAAAATCCCAAGAACCTCACAGATTTCCCTAGGAAACTCCCAGGAGACTGTAAGACAAGGCTTAGGAGGGACCCTGTCCTTCCTTTACTTTTCTGGACAATGAGGGTGGCTTTTTGCCTCCTCAGTGATCTGAAGACAGGTTCACTCTGTGCATACCACTCCAGGCTGAGGTAGGAGAAAGGAGATGGATAAGAGATAAGGAGCTGCAGAGAGACAGTGCTGCAGAACTTGCTTCCATCCATACTCAGCTGGCTTTTGTGCCCAGGGGAAGTCCAAGACTTGAGCTGCCAATGTGCTGTGCAGGCTGGCAGTTCTCTCTGGGCATCACAAGAGTTTCCACCCTTTGCAGCTCCCATGCTGGTTGCTTTCAGAGACGTGGTGAGACTCACGAAAGCACTGAGCATACATATTTATAGAGTGTAGTTTATGGTACATGTTTAAAAGGCCAACAGTTGGGTGCCTCAGGGAAAGAAGCTCCTATATTTCAGCACTAAACTTCGGGTATGTGGAAAAGCCCATGCTCCAACAGATAGATAACAAGGTTCTTTTCTCCGTCCTTTCAAAGGCTTTTCTTAACTACAGGGTATCTGAAATAATAACGAACCACAGAGCTGGGGAAGCAGGGAGAAAACCAACAGAAACCAAACCAAACCAGTACTAGGCAGGTTTCCGGCGGGTGAAAAATGTTTCCCACCAAATTCAAGATCAATACTCTTATGAGAATGTCTTCTACCTGAAGGGTCCCTTCTCCAAGATATAATCCTTTTTCTTGTCTCTTAGACAACCAGGATAATATCCTGAAAGCTTGCTTCCAATGATTTAGCTGCAATGTATCAGGGCTTTGTCCTGTTGAGGAAACAATGAAGGCTGGGATACAGAATGAAAATGTTTTGCACAGACTTTTCTTGCATGCCAAGGGCTCTACCTGAGCTCATCATTCTCCTTACTTTGACAGGTTGACTGCAGTAAGTACCCTAAACAAAGGACTAAAGATGGCACAGTGTTAGTATCCTGTCCAAGGGACCTGAGTCCGGTGTGCGGCACAGATGGTGTTACATACGATAATGAATGTGGGCTCTGTGCCCACAACGAGTAAGTGCCACCCATACAGCACTCGTTCTGAGTAGCCAGCAAAGCCTTGCAGCCCTGACAACCATCTTCCTGTATTTCTGCTTGTGGCTATCTCATAGAATCATAGAATCAGTCAGGGTTGGAAGAGACCACAAGGATTAGCTAGTTCCAACACCCCTGCCATGCCCAGGGACAGCCTACCCTAGATCAGGTTGGCCACAGCCTCATCCAGCCTGGCTGCAAACACTTCTAGGCATGTGGCCCTGGGCAACCCTTTCCAGGCTCTCACCACTCTCATGCTCAACAACTTCCTCCTTACGTCCAGTCTGAATCTCCCCACCTCCAGCTTTGCTTCATTCCCCTTAGTCCTGTCACTACCTCATAGCCTAAAAAGTCCCTCCCCAGCTTTTCTGTAGGCCCCCTTCAGATACTGGAAGGCCACAGTAAGGTCACCTGGGAGCCTCCTCTTCTCCAAACTGAATGGCCCCAACTCTTTCAGTCTGTCCTCATAGCAGAGGTGCTGCAGCCCTCTGAGCATCCTCGTGGTCCTTCTGTGGACACGCTCCAATATGTCCACATCCCTCTTGTAATAGGGGCTCCAGAACTGGATGCAGTACTGCAGGTGGGGTCTCACCAGGGCGGAGTAAGAGGGGGAGTATCACCTCCCTTGACCTGCTGCCCACACTTCTCCCAATGTAGCCCAGGATCTGGTTGGCTTTCTTCAAGTCTCTTAGAAACTGGATTTGTGTTGGATTTACTGGGAGTTTCCTTCTGATACCTTCTTTGTGCCCGTGAGAGTCAGATGGCAAGCTTCTTGGATTAGTCTGCTCAGCAGTGGCTGAGAAGAGGAAGGAATAATTCAGAATATTGCTTTAAATTGCATGTTATGGGAAGACCCGATGAGCTTGTTCACGAGCAATGTAGCTGTTCTAATACACTCTTACAGAATTTGAAGCTGCCTAATTTTGCATGTGACTGTGACCAAGAGGTTAAACATTTAGTTCCTCAACTTTGCTTCCTTCTTGCAGAGAACACAGGACCCATGTTAGCAAAAAGCATAATGGAAAATGCAGACGGGAGACTTCTGAGGTAAGTATTCAGCATAAGGCATGCCCTTCCTCTTAGCTGTATTAGCTGAAATGTTCCCTGAGGCTACATCTACTTTGAAAGTGAGCTGACCTGAAGCCTGACCTTTCTCCATGTGTTTGTTAAGTCTTTTCGGTCCCTTGTATTGAGGATGCCTACAAATCCCATCTATCCTGAGGCAGGTGTCCTCTGGGCTCTCTTTGCCTGCTCAGCCCTGGCAGATGGGCTACATGGGAGCTCGGCACAGAATTTTCATTCCCAATTCGTATCTACACCAATATTTTGAATGGAGATAAACTCCAGTATCTGGGGCACACCTGAAGTGTCGATCTGAACGTATCAGCTGAAAAGTCCCAGAGCTGGTGTCTAGGACATGCCTATATACCAATGTGGAAGTCTTTCTGTTTGGGGTTTGATCTTCCTTTGAGGGAACTTTTCAGATGCATTGCCAGTAAGGTGCCAATTCCTTCACTGTTTGGTGTTTTGTTTGTTTCTGTACTACAGAATGAAAAGGGGACTATGTTCTCTTTTCTCGTTTTTGCTTTTTGGGTCCCAGAGCTGGTGTCTAGGACATGCCAATACACAAATGTGGGAGTCGTTCAGTTTGGGGTTTGATCTTCCTTTGAGGAAACTTTTCAGATGCGTGGTCAGCAAGGTGCAAATTCCTTCACTGTTTGGTGTTTTGTTTATTTCTGTAGTACAGAATGAAAAGGGGACTGTGTTCTCTTTTCTCTCCTCGTTTTTGCTTTTCTGGTATATCTTGCATTTAGAAGTGACCATGCTACTGACCCTAGTGGTTTGACACCTCAAACTATGCATTGGTTTGTGCATGAGAGGATTCACACAGAACTCAGGCAGCCTGGTTTGGAGAGAGCCGAGCTGCAGCACTAGTCTTGTCTTGGCATCCCAGCACTAAAGACATGGCAGGAGGTTACACTTGGGTTTTTCTCTGAGAAGGAAGGCTTCCTCAGGTTTGACATTTCTGCTCTTTGTAGATTGATTGCAGTCAGTACCTATCCAAAACGATGAAGGATGGTAAGGTCCTGCTACGTTGCCCACGGATCCTGCTCCCAGTCTGTGGCACTGATGGATTTACTTATGACAACGAATGTGGCATCTGTGCCCATAACACGTGAGTACTGCACATAGAACTCTTTTAGAGTGACAAGCCATGGGCCATGGTTAGTTCTTCAAGTGGCTTTTTTTTTTTTTTTTTAAACCAATATATCAATATATCTCTTCCAACCTCCTCAAGCCACTGTCACCTTGATTTTCATAGAATCATAGAATGATTTAGGTTGGAAAAGACCTCATAGATCATCCAGTTCCAACCCCCCACCATAGGCAGGGACACCTCCCACTAGAACAGGTTGCTCAAGGACTCATCCAACTTGGCCTTGAACGCCTCCAGGGAGGGAGCAGCCATAACCTCCCTGGGCAACCCATTCCAGTGTCTCACTACCCTCAACTGTAGTGAGGGTAAAGAACTTCCTCCTAACATCCTGTTTAATTCTCCCTTCCACCAGCTTAAACCCATTACCGCTTGTCCTGTCATTACAAGACCTTGCGAATAGTCCCTCCCTAGCCCTCCTGTAGGCCCCCTTCAGATACTGGAAGGCTACTATAAGGTCTTCTCCAGGCTGAAAAGCCCCAACGTTCTCAGCCTGTCCTCATAGCAGAGGTGCTCCAGCCCTCTGATCATCTTCGTGGCCCTCCTTTTGTTCCCTGATGATCTGCTTCCACTCTTTAGGGGAGCTGTGGGAGAGTCAGTTCTCAGTCTGAGCACACTGAGGGCTGAGGAAAGAGTGGATAGGTATGGCACACAGGGAGAACATCCAATGGGACTGTTACTGCATTATGCTTGCTAATGACTTGGGAGATGCTGGTTCATTAGGCAATCAGACACTTCCTTTATCATATATATTGGCTATGAGTTTGATTTGTTTTGTGGCACCTGGGTGCTGCAGGGCTTAGCTGGTGAGCTTGCTAATGCCATCCTCTCCTTTTCAGGGAACATGGGACTCACATTAAGAAAAAACATAAGGGAAGATGCAAGGAGGAGAGCGCTCCCGTAAGTGTAACTTAGCTATGAGACATGCACCATCACCTACTCTCTCGCCAGTCTCCAGAAAGACCCTGGCTGGGCTCTTTGCACCCACTGAGCCGCGGGGAGGGCTGGTGCAGGTGCTGCAGTTCTCCCTAATTGCTCACAGCCCTGCCGCTGATGTGCTGCACAGGAGAGCAAGAGAGAACGGGAACAGGCTGTCACTTCAGAGATGAAATGTCCCAGTACCACGGCTCTCTGATCAGAAATCATCAGAGGCAGCCTAAGAACCATGCAGACCGTTTTAGCACAGTAGGAGAGGAAGATCGAAGGCTGTGTTAGGTGTCTGTGTATTCAAGCAGTGCTGGGATTTCCATTGCACTAGACAAGCAGGTTAAAAAAAACTCTTTGTGCTCTGGTCAGCTGGGGTAAATCTGCTCCTGGGTGTGCATACAAAAATAGTTTTAGTATTCTGCACAGTAACAGTACGTGCCAATAATATCCCCAAACATTTATTCTGCTTATGCAGAGCAGCTCTAAAGCATGGAAAACAATTTCATGCATCCTGAGACACTGCAGTGTGTTTTTCAGTAGTGAAGACATCATTAGAAATGTCTCTGCTTTAATTTGTTCTTGAACCATGTGGAAAATATGGATAAGAGGAAACACTGCATTAGGGAAGCTATGCAAAATGACAGTGAAGTGTCAGCAATGATTAGCTAGCGTGGACTGACCTCCAAGAGGTGGTTGTCTATTTATCCTCAGGTATTTAAACTGGTAGGTATTATAGGTTGCAATTTTAAAAAATTTTTATTTTTTGGCAACAAGAGCTGCTGAAGAAGTTCTTGCTGCTGTTTTGGAAAAAAGCCAAAATAAAATCTCAGATTTAGTTAACTATGGCAAGGTGGACTTAATGTCAAACACTTCTAAATCATAATTCTGAGTTAAATTCTTGTTTCAAGACTTGCACATGTACTTCTCTAGGAATAATAACCCTTTTGGCCAGCCATTCCTTTTCTTCCCTCTGTTGGGAGACAATAACAAACCAAACTACAATTAATTAATTTCTAATAGAAATTAATTAATTTCTAATAGTTGGGTTTTTTTTTTTGTTTGCTTGTTTGTTTTCTTTTGGCAACAAGAGCTGCTGAAGAAGTTCTTGCTGCTGTTTTGAAAAAAAAGCCAAAATAAAATCTCGTATTTAATTAACTATGGCAAGGTGGACTTAATGTCAACCACTCCTAAATCATAATTTTGAGTTAAATGCTTGTTTAAAGACTTGCATATGTACTTTTCTGGGAATAACAACCCTTTTGGCCAGCCACTCCTTTTCTTCTCTTTGTTGGAAGACGATAACAAACCTGACTACAATTAACTAATTTCTAATAGAAGACTAAACTTAAAAGAACTCTGTTTTTTTCCCTCTTAAAGATGCCTTTAAAATCCGGAGGATCAAAGTGGGCAGACTGCAGATCACTGCAGATGTCCACTGCACTCTTCCATCTCCTAGCTGCTGACCCAGCATCATTATTTTATCTCCTCAGGTTGACTGCAGCACATACCTGAGCAATACCAAAACCGGCGAAGCCATTGCAGCCTGTCCCTACATCCTGCGTGAAATCTGTGGGACAGATGGTGCCACCTACAGCAACGACTGTGCGCTCTGTGCCCATAACATGTAAGCCCTGGAGCTCACCACCCCAGAGCTCAACACAGCTAGTTGTCAGGCAATCTTAACTCTGCTTTCTCCTCCAGTGCATTTGGAACCAGTGTTGCCAAGAAGCACGATGGAAAGTGCGCAGAAGTTCCCCAGGTAAGTGAAACCTGATGGGGGAGGAAAAAAAAAAAAAGAAAAAAAAATTAAAAAAGGAAAAAAAAGCTTTAACTGATGCTAATTGTAGGACTTGAGTAAACATTGGTTGGTTTTGGTGGTGTAGCCTCCACTAGGGGTCATAGCCTGTGTTGTCCTTTCTTCTGTGGGTGATGTTCCTGGCTGCAAGAACATTGTGCACTTCCTGCACGCACTCAGGAAAAGAAAAGGGAGAGGACAGGTGAGGAATGAGTTATGAGACAGGTAGCATGAATGATTTAAGGCTTTACAAGGAGAAATCCCTTGCCCACAGCAGTCTATCACAGCTGCCGCAGGAACTCAGCAGTGTGCTTTGGCAGCAAGGGAAAGGGCTGCAGAGGACCCAGGGCAGCTGGTGCCTTTTGGATGCTTGCATTTTACGAAAGGCTGTTCTGCAAAGATTAGAAAATTGCCTATGTTTTGAAAGCTGATACCTAATGCACCAGGGGATTCAGCCCCCACTCTATTTTTGGGGGGCTTTTTTTTTTTTTTGTTGTTGTTTTGGTTTTTGTTTTGTAAATGCAATGTAATCTAATGTATACTGACAAGGAACCTTGTAAAAAATACCAGATTAACGATATTTGGCCAGCTCTAAACTATTTGTGCCCGCTGGGGAATGGAAGAACAAAGCCACCTCATTAGCATGTTTGAAAGAGTCAACATCCCCAGCCAGATATTTCATTTCTATACAAACAAACTAGGAAATGTCATTCCTTTGTTTCCCAAGTACGCTCTGTGCTCAGACCGGGTGAGATACATAAATCAGGGAGGAAGAGCTCACGCTGGGTGAAACTGGGAGTGCTAAAACACAAGGCCAGTTCTTCAACTGGTGTAAATCAGCCTCAATTGCTGTCAGTCCTGCTGGCAGATTTCAACACTTGGAGCCATTCTCTTTCCACAAAAGACCTGTCAGCACATCTTCCCTCCATTCTTGTGGGCCATGAAAAACACCTTGGTCACAATTGGTCCTCTTGCAGAAAGTGCATCAATCATGCCGCTTTGATTTGCAGATGATTCTTTTGAGCTACATTTCATAATATCCCCGTAGGTTCAGCAAGGTATAGGGGCACCATGACAGGTATAAAGCTCAGTGAGTCACGTCTACCTTCAAGCCTTGTTTCAGTCTTCTCCACTAGAAGGCTACATGAGGAAATTGCTGCTTAGCCATGAAGAATCAGCTTACACATAACCATAATTTGTCTCCACAGCAGATGCTAAAAAGGTAGAGGCACAGGAAGAGGGGTGCTTGTGTCTGGATGCCCTTGCACAGAGCAGAGCCCTTGCCAGAGCTTTTGCTGTCTTTGCTCCCCAGCTCGACTGCAGCCAGTATCAAACTTCCACACTGGAGGATGGCAGAGAGTTGATGGCCTGCACGATGATCTATGACCCTGTCTGTGGTACCGACGGTGTGACTTACGCCAGCGAGTGTGTGATGTGTTCCCACAACCTGTAAGTACCCATCCTTCTCTCTGGGGGGTTTGCTGTGGTGGTGGTTGGATCTGTGAGTGCCATGTACAAGAGCTGTCTCTGAAATCCTCTGCTAGATGGGTCCTATCTGTCTACCCTTGTCCTCCTGCTTGTCTGGTTCACGCTTGATGTGGATGCTTAATCCCTGAGCCCTGTAAAGGGAGAGATGCATCAGCTGGGAAGGGTCCTATTCCAAGAGATGCATGCTTGATCCACAAGGACATATTCTTGTTAGTGCTGTGCAGGCAATGCTTAAGCCAGCTTCTCTGATAAACTGCTGTGCACCAGGTGGGAGTCAGGTTTATTCTTGCACTGCAGTTGTAATGGGTAAGGTCGTGAGTAATGATAGTCTCTTCTTCCTCCAGGGAGCATGGCACCACTATTGGCAAAAGGAAGAATGGACGCTGTGAAGAGGACATCACAAGAGTGAGTGGGAAAGGATGGGAACACAGCGAGGTCCAGTGTCTGTAAAGCTCATGGGGGACTGTCCTGTGCTATGAGTTACAAACTCGGGATAGCAGTTGTGTGCAGATCTCAGGACATGCTTTGGGAATTTCACACTGCTCATAGAGCAGCCAGCATTCACCCCTTTGCTCTGTAACGGTGCAGGATAAGATGTGGCAGTGGGCAGAAACAGTGCAAGCTCACATGTGCCACCAGGGGAAAGCTTGGAGCTGGTTATTATGATGGTACATCCAGCTCCACACCTGAATGGGGTGTCATTCTGTATGCTTGGAGGGGAGCGCAGTCTGCTTTCCAGCAGGGAGGCTCACGCCTGTCTTTTGTGTGCAGGAGCTTTGCAAGGACTTCGAAGAAATCTCTTTCTGCACTGCTGAATATGTGGCGCACTGTGGGTCTGACGGCCAAACATACGGCAACAGATGTGGTTTCTGCAATGCCTATCTGTGCGTACAAGAGTAAAACCCTTCCTTTCACAATCAATTCCTGCACCTACCACCAATGCACAGCTGTTCTCATTATGTGTTTTTTATTAGCTGCTTATGAGCATGCACTGGATGCTACTGGTGCACCACAACTGGTGCAAAGAGATGGGGCATCTTTGCATTGCAAGGAAAGAGGTGAAGTGCCAATTTCTGTGATGAGTATGTGCCCTCCTGTTTGTTGACTTCAAAGATACTTTATCCATGTTCATCAGGCACATAATCTGTCCAACAAGCTCATTCAGGGCATGTGGAAAAGTACTTCACCAAGCCAACTGCACTGCATCAAATGTGTGAAACCTTTCCTTTTCCTTCAATGATAATAATGAAAGGGAGTATTTGGACTTTTGGAGACTGTTCATAGAATCAGTCAGCGTTGGAAGGGACCACAAGAATCATCAAGTTCCAACCCCCCTACCATGCCCAGGGACACCCTACCCTAGATTAGGCTGGACAGAGCGAGCCTCATCCAGCCTAGCCTTAAACACCTCCACAGAAGTGACCCCAACCACTCCCCTGGGCAACCTGTTGCAGGGCCACACTATTCTCATGGTGAAGAACTTCCTCCTCACATCCAATCTGAATCTGCCCACCTCCAGCTGTGCTCGATTCCCCCTAGTCCTGTCACTACCTGGTAGCCTAGAAAGTCTCTCCCCAGCTTTTCTGTAGGCCCCCTTCAGATACTGGAAGGCCACAATAAGGACACCTGGGAGCCTCCTCTTCTCCAAACTGAATGGCCCCAACTCTTTCAGTCTGTCCTATCTTTACTTCCAGCCAACACTTGGACCAGTGAAGGGCTTCAGCACTGAATATGCTCTGTCTAATCCTTCTCTCTCCTTTTCTTAACAGGCAAAGCAATAGGACTCTCAACCTCATGAGCATGACTGAATGCTAAGTCCATGCTGGACTCCAGCCCAAGAAGACATGTTCCTTTGCATGTGATTTCCCATGGGCTGACCTTCCCCAGCAACTTTCCTTCAGTTTGTCTCATTTCCTTAGCTCCTGAAACACTTCTTCAATAAACTCACTTGGCAACATTTCACTGTCTTAAGGCCACGTCTCATTGTTTTTGCCCCGTCTCCTCCCTGACGTGGTACTTCTAATGGTGAATATGTAATTTGATATTGATGTTCTGCTCTACCAACTATTGTGGGTAATCTTTTTCCTGACACTGTGCTCTGATGAGGGCCTGGCCTCCCTTTGGAGCTCCCAGGCATGCACTTAGTCCTCAAAATCTCCTTGTCAGGATTAGTCTCATCTAACCATTAGTATCTCTTCATGACCTCATCAGGGACTCCATCTTTATAGTCAGTGCAAAGAGACATTCACCTCAGGGCCATAGCCCATCTGCTCCATAGGGCAATGCCTAGGATGTGTGTGGTGGTTTGTCTTCAAGAGTAGTACTTTTCTTGCTATGGGCTAGAAAGGGAAACTGGCTGCCTAGCAAAGAGGTGTCCCTGTCCTGTTTCCTTTTGCCTGCTCAACCTGTCTCATGGAAAAAGGAGTTGCTATCAGGAAAGGTGATTCCAGCCTGTCTCTGCTGAATTTGTTCTGCTTTGAATGCCGTTACAGGATATAATCTACAGGATTATGGTCACAGACAGCAGAAGTGCCCACTCCTGAAATATATTGATTTATCATTGCAACAGGTTGTCTCCAGGACTGGTGGGCAGAAATAGGAGTCCAGTTTGGGGAGGGTGGCAGCCCTTGTACCTCTCTGCAGCTGCCTGCCTTCTAGAGCTGTGTGGGAAGGATAAGAAGGCAGAAGTGACTGGTTTGAACAGAATGTGTAACAAGTCACAGTGAAGTGACTCTTGCCTGATAGCCATGTTTCGCCTACCTTTTTGAGCCAAACTGCTCAGGACCTAGTGAAATAATTGCCATCACTTTGGTGTCTGTATGGATGGAAGGGAGGTGGGAGGACCTTCATCTGTGTACAGCACAGGCACAGCCAATACAACTAACTTCACACCAGGTGACCAAAGCTGTTGCAAGTCCAGTGTTTCAGAGTTAAAGGGCTGCTCCTGCACTACAGCTTAGTGCCTCTCTGATTCAGTGTTCCATTGTTGTTTACCAGAGAGCAAGACAATTGTATGGACTGGTATGGAAAGTCAGCTTTTGAATTATCAGGCTAGAAGAATAGGCTGAAGGCAAATGTTCATGACTTGGAGATACTGTGGGTATTGTACCAGGGAAGGAGGCCATAGTACCTCCATGTCATTAGTGTCCATGACTAAACAGCTCAGGACCTAGTGAAATAATTGCCATCACTTTGGTGTCTGTATGGATGGAAGGGAGGTGGAAGGACTTTCATCTGTGTGTAGCACAGGCACAGCCAATACAAGTAACTTCACACCAGGTGACCAAAGCTGTTGCAAGTCCACTATTTCAGAGTTAAAGGGCTGCTTCTGCACTTCTGCACTACAGCTTAGTGCCTTTCTGATTCAGTGTTCCATTGTTGTTTACCAGACAATTATTTGGACTGGTTTGGAAAGTCAGCTTTTGAGTTGTCAGACTAGAAGAATAGGCTGAAGGCAAATGTTAATGACTTGGAGATACTGTGGGTATTGTACCAGGGAAGGAGGCCATAGTACCTCCATGTCATTAGTGTCCATGGCTGGCGTGTACTTCTCAAGATGATTTGTAACTAACAATGTGCTATTGTTCTTTTCTTGGGTCTGTGTCCTAATGTAAACATTATTTTGGTTTATATTACCTTTTTGCCACTGGACAAGATGACCTTCAAGGTTCCCTTTCTACCCAGTGCATTCAGTGATTCCATTAAGGTGTTTTTTTGCAGAACGTGTTGCTTTAGTCCTGTTTAAGTGTTACTTCATTATTCACAGGGATAAGACCTGCAAAACTTTTTTTTGGTGAACTTTGGCAGACTTTCACTTGGACTTAGCTTTGGCTGCTGGCTTTTGCAAGCCTGTTGAGCTGTAAAGCTGTCAAGATCCAACTGTATGGCATTAGCTGAGCACAGCTCTGCCAAGCCTCCTCTGTGAAGCTCATTGTCTGATGACACCAAAGGCAAACATGAACTCAAGAAAGCACAAAGTTGAGACTGTTGCAGCAAGGAAGAAGCCAAAGTCATCACTAGACAGGTTTCCATGTGGTATTGGACAGTAGGTTTCTTGTAAATGTACATAATGGCATAAATCACTAAAGATGAGAAAAGCCTCATGTTGGAGTTTAAATATCCCCCAGGCTCAGTGGTTGTTTTATGAAGCAGTAAAACTCTATAAAACCAAGGCAGCCTTCTCAGGGACAGAGCTGTTTTCTGTGCCTCCAAGTTGGTTTTCAGCTCTTGCAGGGGTATTTACTCTGTGCGTTAATTAGATGATTTATTTCTGCTTTGTATTGACGAGGAAGCAATGGTCAAGCAAAGACGAACACATTCAAGAGGAAACATTGAATTTTTGTGGCTTAGGCGAGAGGTAGAACAATACCAGGTTTACATTTTCACTTAGAGACTTGAAAGGTGGTTTTGACTGACCTGGATGCCTGCTTGGCCATAGATGGAGGAGTGGCTCTGTAGATGGATGGGCACAGGTTACTGTGCTGGGCAACATCAAGCTCAGTGCTTACCAGACTGCAAATACACTCAGTAACTGTCTCCAACAGGAAGGTGAAAGACTCTTTGGTGCTAAGCTTGCTGCTCCATTGCCTCCTGGGTGCATAATGTTGCAGAGACCCAAGGTTGATTTTCTCACTTGCCTTGAGTGAAAGACTGAGCACCTTCAAAACGGTTTGGCTTACTCTCAAAAGCCATTCAGCTGTTGTGCTATGATAAAGCCTACTTTTGAATTTGGAAAGAGGCACTAAAAAGATCAGATGCAAGCATGGATTTAGTCCTGCTTCACAGGACTCTTATTTTTTACACTCTTGCATAGACAAACAGTTGCAGGTGCAGCCTTGTACCCTCAGTCAAGCATGCAGCGAAGTTAAAAAATGACTTTTCAGTGCCTGCTATGACTGCAGTATCAGACAGCTAAAATGTACCACTGGACACAGCTGCTCTAGTTCTGCATGCTGTTTGCAGCCATTGCTGCTGCTCCCCTCTGGCTCCTGAGCCACTCCAAGGGATGACAAACTTTGACATGTTTCATGTTGGTGATGGGTCCAGCCTCGGGATTTGTGACCAGCAAATGCACCATTACAGATCACAGAGGCAATCTTTTAGAAATATAAATATCCTCCCTATTTTCTTGTTTGTCCAACTTATCTTTATAGTCTTATCAATGTTTTCTGGGTCTGCATTCATTTTTCTTGTGGTACAAAGGGAAAGAAGAATGAGGTGAATCGTTTAAATCTTGATTGATATGTGGAATTTAGAAATCAATACTCAGTCTTTTCATGTGGAGCCGGAAGAACTTTTTTTCCTCACGTTTATGGGTGTTCACCCATCTGTGACTTGAAACCACCCCCCGACTCTTCCTTGATTAGTATCTGTACCTGAACTTCATTCAAAATCCTCTCCCCAACAATCTATAGCTTCCAAAATGACCTGGCCTGCCAATCACCCTTATTTGAGCTTTTTTTTATAGCTTTTGAGATGCTGCTTTTGCTTAACGAGGTGTGTGGATGTGCCTAGCTACTGTCACTCTCTTGAGGGGTAACTGAGAATGACAAGGCTCATCCCACTGATTTTTAAAACTCTTCTCTTTTTCAAAAGAATATTCAAATCCTTTCTTACCAGTTTTGTAATGATATATTCCCACCACCTCTTAAAAAAAAAAAAAAAAAGGGGGCAGAAATCATTACACAGACTCATTGTGTCAGTTGCACAGGTCTGTTAGCAAAAAAAAACCAAAACAAACCACCCAACAGTTTGGGCTCTGAAAAATTACCTTTGGGCCTTGGTATTTAAAGGAATATGATCCTGGTATCCACTCGTTTCATCCATCTGTATGTTCATGCTCAGAAATGTTCGTTCTCTTGCTGCAGTTTAATGTTTGATACCATTTCACTTGATTCTTTGCCATGCTCTGGGCTCTGCTTGTGTGCTCACCACTGATTAACGAGTAGATATGAGAAAAAAAAAAAAAAAAAAAAAAAAAAAAAAAAAC
>VWZI01018577.1:0-31176 GCA_013396835.1 Psilopogon haemacephalus | reverse complement strand
AAAAAAAAAAAGCAGCAAGCAGCAGCAGAAAGGAGCCAGTCTCCAGCTGGCAGACATCCACTCAGCCTTGGAGGGTTTTCCAGACTTTCACCAGCTGAGGTGCAGCCCTATAAGTTTAAACATACTGTGAATTTGCAAACAAAGAGCGTTCACGTGGTGCATCGCTTTCCTGCCTATTTTTTGTCTATAGAAGTGAAAAGCTTCAGCTCGTTCGAGCCTCCAGAGGAATGAGGAATGGTTGGAAATGTATTGCTTTCAACTCTGGCTCTTTCTTCTGAAGCTTAGCTGCAGCACATATCTCATGGGCATCGCTGAGGATGGCCAGCCAGGGCCCCTGGCCAAAGGCTGGAGCAGATCTGTTGCACAGATGGCTTCACTTACACCAACGAATGTGAGATCCATGCCTGTAACTTGTCAGTCTGAGGGAAAGAACAGGTTTTCTGAGTGGCAATGCCCTAGCCCTTGGCCTCTCCCTGATTTCTGATTATTGTCCTTTTCTTTTTTCCATCTTCACTTGTTATTTGTGCCTGGGGGTGGGGGGAGGAAATGGTGAAGATTTAGCAGGCAAAAGAAAATAGCTGGAGTAGAAATGGAAATGCTGCAGCATGTTTAAATGGCATAGGTTTGTTGACTGATAGGATTATAATAGTTGGAGGCAGCAAAACCACTTCATTGCTGGTAGTTTAGCTCAGACAAACTCTCATTCACTTGCATCATTTGGGAGTTTTATTTACATTCCCAGCACCCTTCCCCCCTTTGGGAAAATGGTCACACTGAGTCTCTAATGGCAGACTTTCTCCTCCTCAAGGAACATGGCACACCCAGGGACTCGGAAACAGCACTCATCCCAGTGACTAAGAAGGGAGGCAAACCCAGAAGCAGCCTGAGCTCCCATTGCTCTCCATGGCAGCATCCCAAATATTGTCAGCCGGATGCTGAGCAGGCAGTGCACGATTGGTTGTAAGTGATGCATATACCTTCTGTTGACATTTCATTTGGCAGTGATTTAATGCTAGCTTTCTAATATTGCTATTCTCCACAGGCTGCATTCAAATGTATGAAGAGACGGATGGCAAAACGATGCAAAATATGAGACAAGTAGCAGAAACATTTCTTTGCTATGCAAGCAAGCACAAACAACACTCAGTGCCAGAATCAGGGAAGTGCAGCACAACCTGCTGCAAGACCAGGAAAGGAGACACACAAAACCTTGGCACATATCAAGTGCATCCAGCTCTGGGGAGACAAGAATTGTTTGCCAGGTTGCAAATGGGGCACAGTGCCTAAGCCAGGGTACGTGGGGTCCATATGATCAAGTGCAGTACAGCAGCTTTCAGGAAGGTACTAACTTATTAAGTAAATTATTTCGTTATTTGGCTAGTGCAGTAATTAAGAGATGGCAGAACTCTTGTGATCTACCTCAGTGCCTATGAGAAAGCAAAATCTTGTAATTCAGCAGCGTGCTTCTTTATGTCAGCATCAATGGTGCTTCAACCACGTCCAGCTGCAAAGAATCAGCCAGTGGTCTCATTACAGCTCAGCTCTGCAGAACAAATGAAACCATTTCCCTTTCTCTTGATGTTAATAATGAAGGAAAAATTGTTCAGTGGTGATGATGCTGTCAGTTCTTTAGCTATAGAAACTCTTTCCATTCATTTCCTCTGATTCTAGCCAAGTGTTCAATGCACCGTGATGCCTCCTGTCTCTTACCCTATTCTCCCCTTTCTTTCCTACTAGGGAAAGCAGTGGATTTTCATTCTTGCCTATCGTGCTCAGGAAGCAAATCCATTGATGCCGCTCTATTTACAAAAATCTTTCTTAAAAAACAAATCACCATTCATCCCTTATCCCACAGGGGTTTGGATTTCTTCCCATAAGTGAAAGGTGAGCACTTTTGTTTCTTCCAACCATTGTTCCTCAAATGAATTTTTGCTAGTTTGTTGTTTGGTCAGGTGAGATCTAGGTGTGGGTTTTTCACTTGATGCTCTGTTTGCTCTATATTCTTCAGCACTGCGTCATGCGGTGGTTTCACATGGAAAGAAAACTTTGCCTGGAGATGTGGTACATTGACGTTTCTTGGGGCACTTAACAGGTGGAGTGGTGCCTCCATGTTGCTGTGGCAGTGGTGGACTGGCACCTCCAGGAACAGCTGCTCAGCACTCCTGCTTTCTTCCTCCCATATGAGGTTCATGCAGGTTAGTGCACTCCTGAAATCTCTACCTGAGTTAAAAATCAGTTCAAAATAATTTCTCTTTCATGCAGCTCACATGTGTATAAACTGCCCTTCTAGCTCACTTAAGTTTGGCAGAACCTCACCTCACCCTGTCCTGAGCTTGCGTAAAGCAGGTCTCAGATCCTGGCTCGAAGGGCCATGGAGCCTCAGATTGATGGGGATCTCATTTACAGACCTGGGGCTGGTCTGAAAGCCCTGAGGTCAAGGCTCTGCCCATTTACTCAAGGAAATTCTTACTCAGCTACTACTCCAGATAGAGCTCAGAAAAATTGTTTTTCCAGTCATGCTGACCTGTGATCAAGAACATAAAAGGGAACTATCACTCCTTTACAGCCAATCCTCCCCAAAATGCACGAACTTGGTGTGCTATCAAGGGGAGAGAGATGTAAACATTGAAGGTTAATTACACTCTTGTCAAGAACACTTTGTGGTCTGTAGACATGCCTGTCAATCTTGTGAAACAGGACTGAGGGGAGCAGGCACCGAAGGCATGTTCCTATGACAAATTAATGAGACTTGGCAGCTCGCTGTGACGAGATGATCTCTGTGCTTCACAGGACACTGTAACCTGTCTCCCCAGCCAGCCTTGCTGTAGCAGCATCCGGGATGCTTATCCCTCTGTAAACCAGCTCTGAAATGCAGCTGTGCAGGGATCAAGTGATCTTCCTTGAGGCCTTCATGTTCCTCTTTGCTGCTCAGTAGTATGCAGCAATTGCCCATCCCAATCACAGTGAATTACTTTTCCCAGCCCTGCTGGTTAGTCGATTTAAATATCTTATTTCTGCTTATAAGCCTCTCTTGGCAATGACAGTCTTTGGTGGCTTGTGTAGCTGTCTGACATCCAAGGGACACAGCCACCATTCCCCTGCTGAGTGCTAGTCTGATGACATGTGTGCTTGCTAGATGACTGGTAGCTTGAAAACGCCTCATCTGCTGGCCTTTGGAGATATGTTCAACTATTCCCCTGGTTTATATAACCACAAAGCAATTTGCTTTCACGGCAGAACATGCTTATTCATTCTATTTTAACTGTGCACTGAGCTATAAATAATATCTCCTTGCAGATGAGAATCTATTGAACTTTTAATATTTTTTTTTCTATCCTTTGGAAGAATTTCTCCTGACGACAATTCCTGAAGGAGGCTTCTGTAGCCTTAGCAGTAAAGTTTCCAAGCTGACGCTCTCTTGTCAGGTAGTCATGAATGGTGTCAATCCTGAGTTGGCTGCTACCTCCCTGCAGCCATCTCTTCACTGTTCCTGCTTGGGCCATGGCAAACATGAAACAGGCACTCAGTGATGTACAGCTGAGATCACCAAAGTGCCACGAAAACTGATTAAACAAATGATTTTCTCTTCCTCTGACCAGCTGCAGGATAAGCATTACCTGCATTCTTCAATATTACCTCCAAACCCCCTTTCCTGCAGTATGGTCACTTCAAAAACCAAAATGCTGAACCATTGTCTAGTCAAATGTTTTGCTGTCTAATGCTTCCTTTTTCTGCTCCTCATTCTAGAATTTTCCTGCTTCCATGCAAGCAACTCCTGCAATGTGCGACAAAGCCCTGACCTGATGTCTTGAACCAGAAACTGCCCAGAGATGGAGCAGAGCATGAGCTGGTGAGCCAAGAAGTGAAGGTGTGTCCTCAGAGCTGATGCTGCTGACACCCCTATCTGGTCAAAGCTGCAGCACAGAGGTGAAGTGATCACTATTCTGGCAGATGATTTGCTGTGGTGCAGGCAACTTTGCTGCAGGTTTAAATGCTGATGCTCTTTTGGAGAAGTGTCGTTGGTGTCCTGTGACCTGAGATGTTGCATAAGTGGAAAGACTTTGAAATCATTGAGAGCTAATAATGTTCTCAAACTTGAATAGCTTAATTTGGGGGTGTGTGTGCGGGGTGTGGGTTTAGCAGTGACTGCAGTCTTCTCTTTATAATGCAGATGTTACTGCTCCTCCCCTGTTTAAAATGTGCTGGGAGATCTTTGTACAACTTACCTGTGGCCCTTTGGCGAAGGTTGTAGGAAAACTCCAAGAGTGCTCTCCTGGGTCATGGAAAATTATTATCTTCCTTCATTAATAAAAAATTATCCACAGGATAGAGCGTTATGTAAGCACTGTGTACATAAAATAACTCAGGTTGGAGGAGCTCTCTAGAGGTCTCTAGTCCAGCTCCTGCTTAAAGCAAGGCTAAAGGCAGTGTCAGCTCTGGGTGCTCAAGGCCTGCCTTGTTTGCCAGGGTTTTTACTGTCACAGAGAAAGGACACGAATGGCATCTCTGATTCATGTGCCACTGCTTGACCACCCTCGTGGTGAAGAATTGTTTCTCAGACTTGGTCAAGATTTAATTCCTTCACTCTGCAGCTCCTAGAAGGCTCTGGCTTAGAATCATAGAATCAGTCAGCGTTGGAAGGGATCACAAGTATCAGCTAGTTCAAATCCCCCTGCTATGCCCAGGGACACCCTACCCTAGATTAGGCTGGACACAGCCTCATCCAGCCTGGCTGCAAACACCTCCAGGAATGTGGCCCCAACCACCCCCCGGGCAACCTGTTCCAGGCTCTCACCACTCTCATGCTGAAAAACTTCCTCCTCACATCCAGTCTGAATCTCCCGACCTGCAGCTTTGCTCCATTTCCCCTAGTCCTGTCACTACCTGGTAGCCTAAAAAGTCCCTCCCCAGCTTTTCTGTAGGCCCCCTTCAGATCCTGGAAGGCCACAAGAAGGTCACCTGGGAGCCTTCTGTTCTCCAAACTGCACAGCCCCAACTCTTTCTGTCTGTCCTCATAGCAGAGGTGCTGCAGCCCTTTGATCATCCTCGTGGCCCTTCTGTGGACATGCTCCAGCATGTCCACATCCCTCTTCATAACCTCATCAGAGGGCTGCGGATAGCAATCTAATTTCCTGTAGCCATCCTTTCTTCAGGATGAAGAAGCCCAGCTCCTTTAGCTTACCCTGAATGGCCTGTGCTTCAGCCCCTGACCAGCCCACTGGCCTCATTCCCCTGTGTCAAGAGCTGTCCTTGTTGCGGGGCCAGGTACCTTTAATTAATTGCATTAGTAACGTGAAACCACACAGCCCTCACCTGCAGGGTACAAAGTTCTGCACGTGATCTTATTAGCTCAGGAAAACATTCACCAGCGTTGCCTGAATCAACCTCTATTTAATAAGTTCATAAACACATGGGCGTGCTTTCATATTGATAAATTTTAATCATATCAGTGACTTTGCTTTATTGCTTAGTTCAAGCACTGCCTTCAGGCGCTGGGCAGAGAGGCAGAACTTCCATTTGTTCTGCATTGGTTTTCTCCGGGCGCGGGGCTCAGTAGAAATAGTTATCGGCTGCGCTGCGGCCAAGAGGAAGACAAAGATGGAAACTGCCGCCTGAATCGCGTTTAGCAGGCATTTTGGAGTGATTAGAGGCAATTGCATGAAACAGCCACAACTAATTATTGTCGTTTCCCACTTTTGCTACAGCTACTCGTTAATTAAACAACGTGACGAAACACAGGAATGTTTGGAAGAGCGCATTAATGATTTGTGACTCATTTAGGGGTGAATTACTTACACCCAGAGGTCAGATATCCGCTAAGGAAATCTCCCAACATCAGTTTTCACTCTTCCAGAGAATATGAAATTGATCCTGGCAAGAACGAGTGGGAAATGTAAACCAAGTAATTCCTTGGGTAAATGAGAGAGGATGTTGTCTAATGGTCACATCCGTTTCTGATGTTAGCCTGTAGAACCTCTGGTGCTCAGGACCATACATGTGGGACCCAGAGACGTGGCACTGCCTTTGCTTACTTGCAGATCCCTGCCCCCATCCTCACTTTGGCACACATGAAGATTTTACTTCAACCAAAAGGTCATTAGGCCATATGCTGTGTCTGGTTTTGAGGATTAGAAAACAGTAATGAAGTGGATTACAGTAGGATACCAGTGGCAAGGCCAAATCCTCTTTCCAACTGTTCTCCCAGGAGCAGTTAAGAACTGAGCAACCTGTCCTTAGCAGCTGTGGGGTTTTTCCACACTGATATCAAAGGCAGGATAATCTGGAGCTATAACCCTGGGTGGCAGTGGATATTGGCTGTGCATAATTCTGTAGTCTGGGTGTCATTTTTGTGGCTTGGAGGGAGTACTTGAACAGCTCAGGGGAAACTGATTTTCCCCAATGGGCATTCAATAGTCACAGACTTGAGTCACTCTCTAAAGTGAGTGAGAGAGTGAAGGAATGGGTCTGCTGAACATCAGACAGGCATCAAGATGGTAGGAGAAAATCTGGTTTGCTCAGGCCACTAGGTGAGAGAGTGAAGGAATGGGCCTGTGGAACATCAGAGAGGCATTAAGGTGGTCAGAGAAAATCTGAGTTGCTCGGGGCCAGTAGGTGCCAAGCCCACTGCTGAAGCTGGCAGTTGCAGTGGAAAATTTTTCTCTGGTGTAGACAGGCAACACACACCAGCCTTTGGCAGGAAGGCACTCTCCACCCATCAGGAAAGAGGTCGGTCCTGCCCAGAGAACAGCACCATCTGGGGTAGGGAGCAGCCTGGAGCAGCAGCAGGCAGGCACCACGCAGGAGGCAACCTGCCTAAAGCTGCCAGGTCCGGGCTGGGACAGCTGGTGAGCATGATTTGCAGAGGTCTCACTGCCTGGCTGGAGAAGACAGTGGGAAAGTTCATATCTGACCCAGAAAGATGTATCTTTCCCCAACTGCGAAGAGACTGTATGTGTGAAGTGATGAAGACAAGAAGCATGGCATGTGACAGCAGCCTCAGCATGCCCCTGAACACTCATAGAGAAAAGTATTTGGCTTCCAGAGATGCCATCCACAAGGCACATTAGGACAATACATCTTGAAGATGTGCCAAATCTGTCTAAAATATTCATGCATGCTTGCTGTAATTTATAGAAACGAACCCAGCAGCATAATTATTTTAATGCTTCTCCCTGTGAAGAAATCCATCTCCTGTAGATAAAAATGTACCCTATATATCCAGGCAGCCATGTTGCAGCCTTCATAAATGTGCCAGTGCCCAAGAGAGGTGATTCCGTGCACTCTACCATCTATCCACTTAAGGACCAAAGTATATCCTTTGAATCACTGTGGTGCATCAAACACCAACGCAATTCCTTGGGCTAACTTTCAGTGGTTTCAGCTGAATTTCATAAGTTCATGAGTGGTGCTGTGTTTGTTCAAGGGAGCACCTGTAAAGCATCTTGTGCTTTGCAGCTCCCATGGTGCTGAGGCCTATTGTGGTGGTTTGGCAGTTATCTGCCCCTCCCCCCGCCCCCACTTTGAAATAATCCAGGCTAGGACTCGGTCGGCTGGAAGTTAATAAATGAAGCTTTACATTTACAGCTTTGCACAATATCCAAGCAGATATTTACAATGTATAACAGATATTTACAGATATGTACAGTGAAAAGGTAATACAGAAACACCTCAGCCCTCTCAGAGATCAAAATCCCTAAGAGGGGTTTCTAACCACCCCTACCACCTTCCCCAATCTTATCTCACCATCTGTTTCATGCAGCAGATGGGCAGAGGTAGATCAGCCAAGGGGATTAGCAGCAGGAAAATAAATTAGTGGAATTATTCAGATTCAGCTATGAAAGCAGAAAGCCATGCAGGAGCAGCCACAGCCCAGAGTGGTCTGAAGCAGTCTGACTTATCTATATTTGGGTTACAACTCTTAAAACACTTTTTTTTTCCTTTCTCCATAAAGCTGTGAGTGAAGCCGCATCAGCAGTGCTTTCCTCTCTCAGCCTATAGTCTAATTTCTCATTCAAATCCTCCAATTATTTCAAACCAGCACACCTATCCTGAACACAATGCTTAGTTCCCACGATCAGAAACACTCCAGGTATGCTTGCTGTTTTGGATGCTGGTGAGAAACTGGGGCTAAAGGCAGAACCCACTCCTGCAAAAACGACGCCTACTAAAACAGCAGAGGTTCAGACCTCCTGTTAGGAAGGAGCGGTTTGGAGATGGCACAAAAGCTGGAGGCGCGAGACAGATAGGAAAATTGGGACAGGCTCTGTGTTTGGAGTACCATTTCCTCAAATATCTGTAGGAGGGAAGGACCTACTGTACTTACAAGTGCAGTTGGTGCTATGTAAATAGGTTCCCAAATCTCCAGTGTCTTTTGTTATAAGGCTTGGCGGAACACTTTGAATTGGTCAGCGTGTTTAACTGTGATTAGGTCTGTAAACAAATGCTCTCTTGTTGATAAGGTTCAAGTGACATTTTTAGTGGCATTTGGCAGAATTTAACTTGCTTTCAAGTCTTCTACTGAGCTCTTCTATAGCCAGGCTGTGAAACTGTTAAGAAGGCCTTTCTTTTTATCAAACCAGTGCTAAATACTGTTAGCTTCACAGGTTAGAGACAGCCCTGCCAGACTCATTTGGCAAAGCTTAACCAGTTCTACTGATGGCAAAAGCACACCTGACCCATCTTCATACTTAATTGTGAATATCTGAGAATGAAGGGTACAAAACCCCAGCCAAACTCAGAAAAGGAAAGCAGAGCCTGTCAGCCTGATCTACAAGCAGGGTACTACTACATGCTCTGCCTAAGATGCTCCCTGGTAGGAGATGTGACTCTGTAGAGTGAAGGACCTGTTGTTTACTCTCCCCAGTATTCTGTGCTCCTTACATTTCTGCTAGAATCCTAGAGAGGTTTCTTCTGTCTAAAAGGCTGTTTGTTTGGTTTTGACCTCTGAGAGCTTGTCTCAAGCTATTAACTAGGTGTCCAGCCAAAATCAATTGCCTAGCAGATGCAGACCATTACCTGAAAGTCAAGACCTCAATAAATATTACCAACCTCATTGTATTGGTGACAGATTCTGTTGGTTGTTTTGTGTTACAGTTGACCAGTTTAGACATTGGATTTGTATATATTTGCAGCTAGCCTTAGAGAGACTATCTCGTTAGCAGAGCAGGAGCAGGAGCAGGCAACCTGCAGACTCAAGAAATACTACCATGAAGACCACGGCAGGTGTGTTTGTGCTCCTCTCCTTCGTGCTTTGCTGTTTCCCAGGTGAGTAACTCTCAAGGTGCAAGAAAAGCTGCATGTCTGAGTCCTCACTGTCCTTTAAAGGATTAGAGCGCAGCTTCAAAGAGAGAAAATCTTCTCCTGTGAAGAGACAGGCTGCTTCAATACGCTGAATTGCTTAGGAGGCTCCAGGACAGCCTTAAATAGATGACAGATGACTGTTGTAGTTGGTTGTCTGTCATTAATACAAATAACTGCAAGCAGACTTCTGTGCTGGTAACTAGTGCTGCTTTACTACTTACACTCCTGTTTTAACGCTGTTACGCTGCTTGCACTTGTTGTCGTACAAGTGTACATTATAGCAAATGGATAAACAACTTGAAACAAGGCCATAGAGAGGTCATCAGACCTCCAGTCAGGAGGCACAAGCAAGGTCTTTGCAGGAGCCTGGCAGCTTTTCTGTGATATTGTGCTGCTAATGGAGAAACAAGAGATGAAAACAAGCCTGAGCCTGATGTACTCACTGCGTATTTGCATCTGACGAAGTTCCAAAGCCGAAGACATTATTTTATTCACACTCATCTCCTTTAAAATGCATATTCCTGACAACAGATGTCGTTATGTGTTTGCTTATCCTGTCAGTGACTATTTGCATTTGCATTTATCTGTATTGACTTGGGGTTCTTTTCAGATATGTAACAGCGACGCTTTAGGGTCAAAACGGATATGTAACAAGATAAGGAAGGGAAAAGCTATTCTGCTTTCAATTAACAGAACAAAGCTCTTCAAAACCATGCTGCACCATCGTCAGCAATGAGCAATGCTATTCTACTTACCGACATGGGGGGGGGAAAGTCATGCATAGTTTATTTAGTTCAGGAAATCCGTCACTGGAAATCACTCCGTTTGGTCCCGTGGGGGTAGGAATTTCATGCCCAGATTTCCAGCTTTAACGGAGGTCTTATCATACTGGCTTTGTTTCACACGTTTTGCCTCTCTTTCCTTTTCCAGATGCTGCCCTTGGGGTTGAGGTGAGTGGAAGATTTCTTTCCGTCACTTTTCTCAGGTCTGTGGCCTGGTAAGGATATTACCCAAGGGATGGAAGAAGCTCAAGCCTGTAGATGCTTAGCTGTTTTTCATGTGGTGTGAAATTAGTGTCATTGTAATCCAATTCTACAGTGTAAAACATTGAATGGTACTATTCTTAGCTCTACATCTATGCTCTGTGCTAATAATGTAGCAGTAGCAATGATATGAAATTTTGGGGAGAATTAATTTTTCATGAACTTTAAACTGGTCATTAGGTGATTAGTCTTGCTCCTCTGACAAAAAATCGTGTCAAGAATGAAAGAGAAATACCAGAAGTGCACCGGAGAGGCTATGAGAATATAAGGATATGGGACTGATGGATAGCCTTTGCAAAATGATGCCAGGGAGTATGAGAGGCCACCACTGATTTTACCTCATCTAGAGGGCTGTATGGATATAGCTCTCTGCTCCTTGTCACCTGCTGTGCAGAGAGGTCTTTGCAGGAAGGGTTCACTGGTTACGGGTCTGATTCACCAGCAATTTTTTTGTGCTGTGGCAGAGAAAGCCCCACTGCCAGAGATACCAACCTTTGCTGTACATTCCTTTGGCAGGTGGACTGCAGTAAGTATCCCAACACTACAAATGAGGAAGGCAGAGAGATGTTGATCTGCAGTGATATCCTTGGCCCCATCTGTGGCAGTGATGGAATCTCCTACAGCAACGAGTGCTTGCTCTGCGCCTACAATGTGTATGTACCACACAGGCCATGCCTGGGACTCCTTGCAGCACCACTTTCCAGCACTGCCCTGTCATGTGTCGCTTGTGTCAACTCCTTCAAAACGAGCTTGGGTATCATTGTGTGGTGGTCTGTTGCCTAAACGTGGCCTCAGTCACTGTGTCTCTCTTTTGCTGGTGTAATTTATTCAGATTTTTCTTCTCTAGCTCAAGGGTCAGGCAGATGACAGCCTGTAGGGCACATCTCATCATAGCAAAGCAAGAGCAAAAGGATGGAGAGATACTGTACTCTGAACTGCCTGAGATGGTCCTAAAGCTCTCATGATCTTTACATCCCTTGCCAGCTACTCAGTGCTAGCTAGTCAGAGAAGACGTAAGCCAGAGAGAATATATATACAAAAGCCTGACTGACAAAGAGTAATTTCCCCCTTGTATTAGTTACATACTTTCAGCACCTAGGAGGCAAGAAGACATCTTTGCTGAATTTTCTGACATTTGTCTTTGTTTTTCCAGAGAATATGGAACCAATGTCAGCAAAGACCATGATGGAGAATGCAAGGAAGTTGCACCTGTAAGTGAAACCAAGAGAAGGAGCGTGTCCCGCTTCTGAGTGGCCCAAGCAGATGAGACAGGAAAAGCCTAAAAATGAATCTGAGCCCAAATTGCCTATTGACTCACCCAAGAAATAATTCAAACACTAAATAAGAGCACAGGCGAGATATTAAAATCTTGCATTTGTTATCTTCGAGTGAACTGTCAGCACAGTGACACACAAAAAAAAAGCATTTTTTCCTGCTCTGGTATTATCCTAGGAGGCCAAGCACACCTCAGATCCATGTGCTTCACCACAGCTATGTTGTGTGTTCTCTCAACAGGTGGACTGCAGTAGATATCCCAACACAACAAATGAGGAAGGCAAAGAAGTGTTGCTCTGCAGCAAAGACTTCAGCTTCGTCTGTGGTACTGATGGGATCACCTATGACAATGAGTGCCAGCTGTGTGCCCGTAGCTCGTGAGTACTGTGTGCCCAGAGCTCTTCTGTGAGGGACTAATGAGTGCTTGGCACTCCTGGCAGCTGCTGTTCAGAATATTAGGACTCCTACCAAGGCAAGGTGCTTGGACTTTGATCCTCCTCTTTCCCTGATAACTAGACCCTGTTTTCCTTTGTGATTAGAAAGGAAACTATGTCTTTAATCTGGAGAGAGAAGCAGAGAGCAGGGTGAGGATCTAACACAGGGCAGAATGCTTCTCTTAACTAAGTTAGAAGGGCCTGTGTGGCAGGTGCTGCTTTGCAGAAAACAGCAAGTAACCTAAAGTGCATCTACATTTTCTTGCAATCTAGCTCCTCACTCATCCTAATACTCTGAGCCCTCCTCTGTCCTTTGTATCATGCTATGGCTGTGACAGTAGCTGAGCCATGTGGGCACAATCTAAGCTGCCTGTCTCCTGCACCTCATAAGTTGTATGTGAGGCCGATCAGCATTGCAGGGACATGGGGTTCAGCAAAGCTGGTTCCTCACAGAGATTCCTAATACAGGTTCTCTTCCTTTCCCAGAGAGACTGGAAGCAGCGTTGGCAAGAAGTCTGATGGTCCATGTAAGAAGGACTTTGCTACAGTAAGTGACCTATGTGATGAGAAATCAGGTTTCAGTCCCAGTGATGTCAGGGGAAGCACTGCCAGTGTCTGCTGCAGTGCCCTGACCAGTAGCACCCCACAGGAATGTAGCTGCTGCTGCGCTCCAGCACAGGGAGGATTTAACTTTCTCCACACGTAATACACATTATCCATGCTCTTGTCAGAAAGTGCAGAGTGACTGCACAGGAAGGGATCAGCTAAAGAGCAGCAGCAGAAATAATCCATCAAGCTAGAACTGAGCATAGGAACAGAGAATAGCTTTTGAAGTTAGACCAATGGTCCATTGAGCTCATGATGGCTTGATGCAGAGCCCTCCTTTAGCAGGGCTTGTAGTAAGAGCAGAGTGAGAATGTATAGGACTTCTACTTTTCCAGACTCCAGCTATTCTTATGTGATGGATCTCAATTTCTGTGTAGCCTATAAGCCTCAATAGATTTCTCCTGCATGAAATTCCTCAGCCTTTTCCTGGACATACACTATTTTTACATTATAATACCCCTCAGCAAGTGTGGCACACATTTGCATTTAGAGACAAAAGCCCACTCTTGCAGCATCTAGCTAAGTGCTGATCTCTCTGTTTTACAACTATTGGAGAGATACTGAACCTTTGTACAGGCATCAGCACCCATACTTCTCCAGGCAGCAGTTTTTCAATTTAATTTCCTGGCCAGGTTGGGAACACGATGCGAGATGCTCACAGGCATGGCACATTCACAGAGCGAGCTGCTGCTGCTGCTCCTGCTGCTTAGAAATTCTGTGGTCAGGCTGTGATGTACATCTCTCCAAACAGGAAATTATGATCTATTTTTATATTATTAAATTCTTCTGGCACAGGAGAAACTGACACCTCACTTTACATCAGATTATGCGAGGAAGTTAATTTTAGTGAGATCATTATCATTAGCACTGCAGCTGTAGGTAGGGGCTCAAACCCTTCTGCTATTGACTCCTTCACATTAGACCTTTTTTTTTTAAGCAGGTTGACTGCAGTGACTACCCCAAACCTGCCTGTGTGGTTGAGCACAGGCCTGTCTGTGGCTCTGACAGCAAAACATACAGCAATAAGTGTGAATAC
Organism: Psilopogon haemacephalus; assembly: GCA_013396835.1. Classification (NCBI taxonomy): domain Eukaryota; kingdom Metazoa; phylum Chordata; class Aves; order Piciformes; family Megalaimidae; genus Psilopogon; species Psilopogon haemacephalus. The sequence goes on along the minus strand of VWZI01018577.1, from coordinate 17,482 downwards.
TGCAACGCAGTCGTGTATGTACCCGTGGGGATCACTGTCGCGTTATCTATTGCCTCCCATAGGCACAAGTTTGCTTTTGCCACTTTCTTGTTTGCTGACCAGTGTTGAATTAGGAACCCGAGGCAGGAGAGAACACCAGCCATCATGCCAACCATTCAGTTTCTTCATTAGAGCATACAATGAGCTATGGCTGGTTCATTAGAGTGAATGCTTTGAAGACTATTAACTTTAATGGATTTTTTTTTTTTTTGCTTGCATGTTGCAAAGAAAATTAAATTTGAAGTTTCATTGTACTTTCCCCCCTCCCCCCCCAAATATTTTCAGTCTTGAGAATGGGCTAAATCATTTCACTCATCTCTTAATAATCAAATAGCTAATGAGACTCTGAGTCTGCAAGTTCTTTGGCTCTGGGGCTCTGATGCCTTCTCTAGGAGCCAAGCAGATAGACAGATTATAGCAAGCAAGACTCTGTGTTTAATCTATTTTTTCCCCTCTCCTTGCTTTCAGGGACAGCAATGGGACTCTCTCTTTAAGCCACTTTGGAAAATGCTGAGTATCAGTGCTGAGAGAATTCACCACAGGATCCCCACTGGCAAATCCCAGCTAAAGATCTCACCTTGGTTCATCTTGCCCTCTGGGGAACTCAGCTCACTCCTGATTTTCTTTCTCAATAAACTGCATCAGCAACATTTCTTTGTCCTGTTTCATGTGTTGTCTCATAAAACATTTTCTTCTGATTTGTTGAGTGGTGAAGCCAGACTGAATGGGTTACGTGCTTTTAGCTCTGGGGTATAACAAGAACCACATCTTGCTCCCCTGCCTCTCATAAAAGGCAGAAAATTAAATAAAGATGCATAAACCTCAGAGCTATGTGTCTTTCCACATAACTGATAGTCAGCTTACATTAGTGTTCAGGCTCTTCTCAGACATTTGACATTGTAACGGGCTGCAATGCTGCTCTGAAGCCTTGACACTAGCTGATCTCTTCTGAGGTATTTCTGGTGCACTTTCCCTGTCCAGGTGTCATTAGCAAAGCCTGTTCAGACTGTGGTGGTGTCCACACCGAGAGAGCCTTCCCAGCACAGCCCTCACCTGGAGCATCTCAATCTGCAAGGGCAGTCTGCTAGCAAAACCCACATTTTTCAAACACTAGTGGTCCCTGTCTGTCTGTCTAGGTCCTCCAAATGACTTATTTCTAGGTTTTTCTCATCTCAAAATCGTCCTTGAATAACCTGCAAGTGTTTTTAGACAGATGCCCCATCAGGGATGGTTCCTGCTCCTGCCTACTTGTGTTCTCTCTTAGTCTTTAATAACATAATGCTCTTTGCCAGCCCACGGAGTATTTCACAATACAAGGACAAAGTATCCCTCTGTTTTTTTGAGAGTGTGACCTGTCATGGGTGTATTGTCCATGAAATTTATTTCGCTTTTGTCCTCTGCCGGAGTATTGAATTAGTGGGTTGGGGCTTTTTTTTTTTTTTTTTTTTATTCACACAAGAGAAACATAAATACATTTGGCATATCCTTTCTACAAAGCAATATCTCCCATATGCATTTCTTCTGGGAGCCAGAGGGAGGAGGGTGCTTGTTTTCCCTTGGCGGAATGAGGTCATTCAAAAAGCGATGCTTTGGTGATAAAACAAAAGATTTATGTTGAGATAGGCAGATGGATGAAGCAGATAGAGTTCAGCTTTTCTAGGATCCAGGCTAAGGTCTCACATCATTCTGTCATCATGAGACCATCAGTCCATTACTGCAAATCTAACCCACAATGCTGATGGCTTTTATGGGGAATAACCACTGTAAATTCTTTGCATATGCCCATAAAAGTTGCTGCATCTCTTGTTCCAGTCCAAGGACTCTGTTCAGTGTCTGAGACACCCTCTTGCTTGCCTTCTCAGTTCACTGCTTTCCTGGTTTCATTACAACTTAATGGTGTTTTACTGGGATGAAGCCAGAGAATGCAAGCAGAAGCTTTCCACTCTGGAAGCAGTTCATTCAGTGCTTCGCTCACAAGGGAACGCTGCGTGTAAATAGACACTGATGGGTGCACACAGAGAAAATCTGACAACCATTGCTGCTTAGGTTTACAGAGCAGCTCTTCTGCCCGCAGGAGTTTGAAATGGCCCTTCAGAAGGAACCTGTCACATATTTCACTTGAGGTAGTGACACAGAGGGTGTATCTAACTTACTTGAACTTCTTGTGACTCCTGATGATGAAGAAGCATTCTTCCTGGCTTACAGCAGCTCCGTTGATTGCCACCCTGATAAAAGAATAGGCACAAACACAACCATGAACATGCAGGTGTGCATGTAAGCATGGTTGCCACCTAAGGGCAGAATTAAAGCTATACTTGCTGAGCAAAACACAGGCTCCACTGCATGCAGTTGCTTCAGCCACCACGAATAAGATAGATGTGCTGCTGCTGTTTGCTGCAGCCCTTTGCTGCATCACAGGTGAGTAGCTTCACTGCCTCCTGCTCTCCCTCTGAGTTAGCACTGGCTGTCTGTATAACCACAAAAACATCCTCAGACTGAAAAGAGCTTCATTCTGCAAGGACTTATTTACTCCTAGAAAGATAGTGTTGAAAAGACTTGACATCAAAGACTATCACTTAGGGGGTAATATTTTAGCAACAGAACTGAGTGGGTAAGAACAACTGTGGGAACAGCTCTGCTCTCAGTGCGAGTTTATGCATAATGAAAGAAGTGACATGTACGTGGTACAACCTAGAGACTCAGACATCCAGTATTTAACCTCTGAAATGTTGCAGAAACACAAATTATTTTACTGAATGAAAGCAAGCATCTCCTGTAGTCCTCCTGAGCTGAGACACAGTTTGAGAGCCTGAACAACTGCAGAAGCTTTATAGAAGTTACATCCCACTAAAGATTCTTCTCCAGGAGCTGTTGTGCACACAAAACATCGCTGCTGCATGCTTTGCGACCCAGCTTTACCACCCTGTCTCAGTAACTTGCTTAGCTTGGAGTATATATCCTGCTCTGTCCTTCAAACCACGGGAAATGCATTGTCCTTCTTTTGTTTTGTACACACTTTTCCACTTTGGCTGTAAAAATAAATAAGAAAAAAAAAAATTATCCTACAGAATCATTGTTGTAGACACATAATATGGCACGAAAATTTTGTCCAGAATTTCTCTCGTCAAAGAAATAATTTTCTAACAAACACTGCATTGAAAGTTGCACATTTAGGGAACGCCTTCACAGGTGTTTGTTGTTTTGGTGTTTTTGTNTTTTTTTTTTTTTTTTCTGACTCCCTGCCTCCCCCCGATACTGATGCAGTGCAGGTAAGGGACAGATCTTTCTGTCTCCCACCATTTCTTTCCTGACTGCGGTTTCTGTGTAAATCCCAACCAATCACATTGTGACTGAGCATTTGAAATCCTGAGTCACCCTAGCTAGCTGAACAATATTTGCACAGATGAAATTGCCATTTGGATCTGATGATAGTTTCAACAAGCAGTCAGCGTGCAGTTTGTGTCCAAGGTCTTGTCAAAGTTCCTGCAGCAGCATCTACCACAGTTACGCAGGCTCTAGGTAGCTGGAGACAAGCTACCATCTTACTCCTGCTCCATTCCCAGGCTATTTTATCAGCACCTGCTGCTGCCCAGTAGTGGAGGGAGCTCAGGAGCATGGGTAGGATCTCCTAATGTTACCTACCATGTATATGTGTTGTTGAGAGCTTTCCTGTGACACACATTGCATTTTCCTACAGGACAGCTGCAGCGACTACTGGGCCTGTACCCCAGAGCTGCCTGTACTGTGGAATGCACCCCACACTGTGCATCTGATAGTGTAATCTATTCCAGCTAATGCTTCTTCTGCAATGCAGTCCTGCATGTTTGAAAACAAAGCTCTTTACTAAATAAATGGCCACCTAACTTAGCTTGAATTGACTAATCAGTCTTGGAGAGTTGTTGGAGAAATGAAGTTCTTTTATTTCGTGTTTGCCTATTCTCTTACTAACAAGGGTCAGGCTTTTATTGGGACAATTTGCTAGGAATGTCTTTCTTTTAGGTATAAACAGGTAATATTTAGTGGAGTTCTTCATTTCCCTGTAAAGTAATTGCTGAAGAGCTTTCTTCTGGCAAACAAAGCCTATTTCCCACAGACTATTTATTCTTCATTTAAATCAAGCCTTTAGCTTTGAATTCTAGCAATAAAGGGAAATAGCTGGAATGAAGTTCAGAAGTTTCCTGATTTGACTAACTTTCTCTTGAGACAGCCTTCACCAGAGGGAGAGACAAGCAGTGAAAGCCCAGGTGTGGTGTCTCTGAAGTACAGATTTCTTTCCCTAGTTTTGAAAGAGGAATCCTCCCTGGTGCTGTTCTCCACAGCAGACCCTCCCCTACAGCCTTATCCCGAACCTTGAAAACTCTTGATGAATCTTGAGACCTCTGTGTAATAAAAAAAGCCATCAGCACAGGTGTTTTGTTTTAATAACATGTCTCATTCTGGTTTTACCTAAGATGTTTCAGGATTACACCACTGCAACAATTCTGGGGTGTGGATGTTACCAGGCCAATTACAGGGAGAGGGAATGCATTGTTCTGATCTACAAAGCAATGAACCCCAACCACAAAGGCCACGGGTAGATCTTGAGGGCATCTGCTCTTGTGCAGCTTTCCCAAAGAAAACCAGGGCTGGAGACACACCCTTGTGCAATGCTTCAATCAGTTCACTCCGCTAAGGGCATCTCAGACAGACGCTCTGCTCGGGTGAGAGGAACTGTCTGCCTCCCTAACGCTGCTGTCAAATACCTGCTGCCTCACACTTGCATTGCGGTATGGTAGACTTTGGCAGTGTGAAGAGGCCTCAAACAAACCTGAACGAACACACAAACAGAGACAGTCCCAAGATTATTGTACTTGTTTGCTCTGCAGAATCTATAGAGGCACAAAGAGTCTTGCTGCCGCGAGGTGCTGCTCATTCCTGCTTCGGTTTCCTATTCTAGCCCCAGCTTCTTATGACCACCAGAGAGGTGGTGAAAAGGGCAGTTTTAAAGCTGCATCTCTTCCCCTTGCTAGCAGGGTTGGAAACCCATCTCAGGGTGAGAGAACCCCTTTTGCATTCTGCTCTGCTTCCCAGTGCAAGGGGATGGGATGTTTTATCTGGGCAGGCAGATACCCTGCTGCCCATGGTCATGTCTGCAGCTTAGCTGAGCGCTGGAGAAAACCAGTGGGCAGTCGGTCCTGACAGACCTGGTGCTCAGAGGACAGCTGGCAATCGTTATCACAGCTCGTTTCTGCACCTCACCCACCACTTAGTTGCTGCTTGTAGGTAATTGCGTCAGCTGTCACTTGTAGAGGATCCTTTGAGATTCTTCGGTCTCTGGAAGTCCTGGCTGATGAAAGGAAGGGCTCAGAGTCATAGAGTTCATTTATTATTCATTAAGAGCGAAGCGCTGGCGGTGTGGTGTGCCGCACCGGCAGCAGTCTCACAGTCAAATAGTTAATGGTCTTAAGTGACAGTGTGGCGCTTTGCAGAGACTGGAGAGAGCAGCTCTCCGAAGGGAGACAATTTATTTCCAAAAGACAGGACTCTCTGCAATGATTTAGTGCCAAGTGCCTTCCTGGGGCTGAAATGTCCCTCCTGTGAGGGGGAGGTCGGTGTGCAGGAAGGCATTTCAGTGTCAGGCACAATTTCTTAGGACCAAAACAAATTGAGGCTCTGAGAGGTAGTACCAGGAGTGAGTGGCCCAGATACTTCATGATCCTTCTTGTCTCCTTCCAGCGAATGAGGAGGCTGGGAGTAAGGTAACAGCAGCTGCAGCTTATATTTCCTTTCCTGGGGAGCAGCAGAGAGGATAAGGATGGTCCTCAGGAGCCATGATGTCTTGGAGGCAAGCAGAGCTTCCAGTTATGGTTAAGATCCCAGTGATCCTCAGAGGACATCTTCCAGTGGCCATGTCTACTGAACAGGAAAATCCACCAGGCAATTGAAGGAATACTGTGAGTAGCAATGAATGGGGACAAATCCTTCATCCTGATGTAGAGTTATGCAGAATTCCTGCCCCAGGGGGGCAGCTCTTCAGGATGGAGAGGAAGACAGTCATTTTTTTATGGGCACCTCGTTGGAAGTAATTTTTTTGTTGCTGCTCAATAAAATCTTGCCACAACAACACAAAATCCTTTCCCCATTACTAATCTAACTCTCCCTCCAGGAAATTCAAGGCAGGAAACATTGTCTGCCTGCTGAGGTATTTTAAGATACAATTCTTTGAGCAGTGCATTGGCATTTAATGTCGTTATCTGATGGTTGTGAATTTCACAAATGCCATTCAATTACCCCTCAACTTGATTAACATATTCCGTGTAGTTATTTTGTTCTGCTCTATTTTCTATCGTTGCTTCTGTTTTAATATATTGGTCTACTTGTTGCTGGCCAAAATGTACCTCGGGCCAGTCTAGACCTTCCTGTTAATGCAGTTGCTCTCTGAGGTTTCATTCAGGGTAAATGTTTTGCTGGTATTTTCTTTCTTGGTGTGGAGGAAAAAAAGAAAATGATGTTTTAGAAGAAAATTACTTGGAGACGTCATTTTTGAGGGCTGGCTGTGTCAGAGCCGTTGCAGAGAGGCAGAGCTGAGATTCACTGAGGGGCTGGGGCCAGATCCTCAGCCTTTTGCTGTTAGTATTCAGTTCCCAGACAGTCAAATTATTCCAGACACCCTTGCCTGTGATATCATCTCTGCTTAAAAGACTGGAGATATGCAGGCAGCAATCAGATAGCTGAACTACAAGGAAAAAAAAATATTAGATGAGTGCGGCTTAGAGCAGGGGCTTTGCTTCTGCAAATTGAATTCACGTTCTGGTAGGAGATCCCATTCTGCCCCCGTGTGCAGAGGTCTGGGAACAGCAACCTGTTCGGGGAGCTCTTGCAGTGTGCCACAGTTGCTAGTCAGCGGCAAAGAAATGCGTTTTGCATCTGTCTCTGCTGCGGCACAGGCTGGAGCGCAGTGCCCCTCTTCGTCCTTGATTACAGTGTGATGTGTCACAGCAGGATACGGGAGCAAGGACAACGATACCGCTGCTGGAGCAACAGCGTCAGGTCTCACATGCACGCAGAGAATCATAGAATCACACATTCATGGCACAGAATCATATGCTCCTAGAATCATAGAATGGTTTAGGTTGGAAGGGACCTCAAAGTTCCAGTTCCAACCCCCTGCCATAGGCAGGGACACCTCCAACTAGAACAGGACACTCAAGGCTTCATCCAACCTGGCCTGGAACACCTCCAGGGAGGGGAGCAGCCACAATCTCCGTGGGCAACCTGTGCCAGTGTCTCACCACCCTCACTCTGAAGAACTTCCTCCTAACATCCAGTTTAAATCTCCCTTCTGCCAGTTTAAAGCTGCTACCCCTCGTCCTGTTATTACAAGACCTTGTCAACAGTCCCTCCCCAGCCCTCTTTTAGGCCCCCTTCAGATATTGGAAGGCTACTATAAGGTCTCCTCGAAGGATTTTCTTCTCCACTCTGAAGAACTCCAACTCTTTCAGCCTGTCCTCATAGCAGAGGTGCTCCAGCCCTCTGATCATCTTCGTAGCCCTCTGATCATCTTTGTGGCCCTCTTCTGGACTCTTTTTTTTTTTTTTTTAATTATTTTTTAGGTTGTGGTAGATCATGGACTTACTTGAAAAAGGAAGTCTCAAGACCAGAGGAGAGGGTTCCCAGGAAATAATGCTGGATTAGAGCCCCAGTAGGATTTCCAGAGTTGTTGGAAATTTGCCTTAATACAAGCAGATGCATTGTATGACAACCCAAGTTTGTGGCAGTAATGTGGGTGTGTTTGCCCTCTAGGAACTTGAAATCATAGAATCATAGCAGGAAGAGCTTTAAATAAACTTTTGCATGGGTGTCATATCTGGAAAACCATTAAAATAATCCAGTGTTCAAAGTCACTTAACAGAGCCCAACATCATGATGCTCTAGAATGCTACAGAAAGGGTTTTGGCATGCCCTTCTCATCTGCAATATGTGTGTAACATTTCCTGAGGCTCACTCTTCCAAAAGCATGGAGACAGTTGTTGACTGCTCCTAATGCCTGTTTTCAAACCATTTGCTGCAATTACTTCTGTCCCATTCGCTCTGTTTCCTGTTAATGGAGCTCGTTGTGCAACCCCACATCATGCCTAGCCTAGCAGCTCCTGCTGCCTTGTCCCAGCTGCTACCAATTATCTCCTACCCTTTACATATATGACCCTGTAGAAGACCTTTCTTTGCTTCTTTTCATCTCCTTGCTGCCCTGTGAAGCAGCAGGGATTTCTGAGGGGGAAGATGCTTTTGGAGCAGTCCTGGCTGGTTCCCTAGACCCTTAGAAGCAGCATGTGGGGTCAGAGGGGAATCTGCCCAACAGATCTAGTTAATCAAAGGGTTGGCGTTGGCCAAACATGAGAATGATACCTCTCCCTAGCAGGTACCCTGCCATTTGTGACAGCTCATCAGTGACCAGCATGGTTTCAGCATGGCAGGAGAAGCAACTGGAGAAGCTCTACAGTTTCTGGTGATTAGGGATCTCAGATCTGGAGGTGGATATGGAGAAGCTCGGGCTGGAGGGCTGAAGAGGAGAAAGGCTGTGTTCCTGTAGCCTCACTAACCACTGTGTAGCCAGTAAGTGCCATCTCCACTGGTGTCTGGTGCAAGCCCTGAAGCCTTCTTTCCAGTTTTGGCCATTCTTGCCCCTGGAGAATAATAAATATTAACATTTCTGTGATTACTGCTTCCCTTCCAAATCTGCTCACAATCAGTTCAGGATGCTAATACAACAGAAACAGCTTTCAAAGGAACCCTTCAACTTCTGATGTTTGTGAATGAGTTCCAAATAGCATTACTCATTTATTTTTCAGGAAAGTGATTTCATTGATACGAACAGGCCAAATCCTGAAAGCACTGTTCTGTGACTGCAGCTCCCTTACACTTTCAGCTATGCTTTTATGATTTATCTGCCCATGCCAAGACTTGAATGTGTCCCAGGATAATAAGGATAATAACTCTGGTTTTCTATTTAAAACTCAGGCTGTCTTTAAGCCACATGTATGAATCAAGCTTCTGCTAAAGCACAAGGATGTTCTGTCTCTCACTTTCTTCCCTGACTATCTTAAATAAAACATTTATTCTTGTATGCAGTACTCCCCCTTTGATGGGTTGTTTGGGATTTTTTTTTCATATACTTACAACAGAGATAATCAACTTAACAGAGTCTAGCACATCGTTCCTCACTTAACTTCCCTAAAACATGACTTTCAGTTGACACTCTAAATTTAATGCCACATAACAGAGGGGGAAGAGGGACCCTAAGGACTCACCTTCTGTTTGCTGCTGCTGCAAATTTTTTCTTGCATGCCTTTGGTATTAAGAAGCCCATTTCACCTGCACAGGTTACCACTCACTGGATGCTTATTCTCACCATTTCTTAATCAGGCTCATGCCCATTGCCAACAGATTAATAACTCTTGTTCCTAGATAGAAATGCCTTATAAACTTCTGAAGTTTTAGGCAGCCCTTTCCTCTGCTGTGACTGCTTCCTTCCTGTTGGTGAGAAATTCAGTGTACCAGGAAACTGTCAGAGAGAGTGTGGAGAGATTAATTGAGCCCTCAGCATCTTTAAGGTACACGGATGCCAGCCAGGCTCTAGATTTTGTGCCTGTTAAAGCTTACAGCATCCCATGCTGCTGTCCCCCAGCTCTGGTATACCATGCAAATAATCCTGGAGCCCAAATGCCATCTGGTGTGCGTAACACAGTGCGCAGGAGTTCAAAGACTTTTGACAAATGGGATTTTTTTTTTTGCTTTACCAACTTCCATATGTAATTTCACAACATCTACTATTGAGACAGTGCTCTTGTTTGGAAAGTACAAATCACTCATTGTTAACGAGCTGGGTGTAGCTCACATTTTTGTTTAACTCTTCTGGTCATCTCTCTAACAAACAAGGGTTCTTTAGAGCTCAACTCAATAATCAATACAATTTTCTTAGTTTACAGAGCAAATAATTACTTTCTGTGATGACTTCACAAGCTCAGGGAGATGTATGTATATATAGTGCGGAGTGAGAAGGCTGAGAACCATCTACTGAACTCAGCAGCAACAGATCTGCAAGCAACAGGCTATACAACCATCTCTGCTATGAAGACAACAGGGAGCATTGCCCTTCTTGGGCTCATGCTTCTCAGCTGCCTTTCTGGTAAGCTGTTTTTATTACAGCCTATGATAATACCTCTCTATCTATCCTGATCCTTTGCCTTTATGGGTAAAGCCTAGAGGAGAGTTCAGCCTTTTGGAAATGTGATGATTTAGTAACATGTAGGCTCTCCTTTAATGAACTTCATCCTCGTGCAAATAAATATCAGTTGGGATGCATTTGTTTGATTTAAGTTTATGACCCTTAGTGGGGGTAATAGTGCTGTAAAAGGAAAAATGCTCAATTTTTGTCTTTAACGAGTCGAAATTTCTGGGTCTCACAAATAATTGATTTATTTGTTTTTAATTTAGAATAGGATTTCTTGTTCATTTGGAGTAGATTAAACATTTGGAAAATAAATCACTTCTCAGTAATGAAAAAAATGTCTTTGGTAACTCTTTTGGAAAATCAATGATTCCAAAATATATTTTTTTTGTCAAGGACATTGTACAATTTTTGTATTTTATAATCTCTGTTTTTTATTGTAGATTTTGCTACTGCTAAACGTAGGGTGAGTAGTAGTTCTTATTTGTTATTCAGCCTTGATTTCTAAGTTTAGATGAATAATTCATACTCACACTGTATCTTGGGAAAGGCTTAGGGGAGAAAAAGCAGGAGAGTGAGCGAGAAAGGAAATATGCCCCTAAGTCTTATACCACCTCTCTCCCCCCAAATAAGAAAATACCTTTGTCAGAGGAAGATAACTCATGAATTTGATGATAAAAAAGACAGCAATTAATAATGTAGAGAGTTAGCACTGCACAGAGTGCCAGCAGAAAATCTATACTGCTATTGAGTAACTGCCTAAATATCTTCCTTGTCTTGATTCCCCGAGGAATGGTCACATTTGCCTGTAATTCTTGCCAAAAGTACTGGAAGTCTTAATAGCAATAAGGTGCCCTTATGTTGTAGGAAACATGGGATTCTTTTCCCCCTTTTTCTTAAAATCATAGAATGGTTTAGGTTGGATGTGACCTCAAAGATCATCTAGTTCCAACCCCCTGCCATAGGCAGGGACACCTCCCACTAGAACAGGTCTTCACCATGAAGGAATGACAAAGACCAAAACAAAAACACTAAAAAATCATGGAACATTTGGGGTTGGAAGGGTCTTCCAGAGACCATTGAGCCCAACCCCCCTGCCAAAGCAGGATCCTCCAGGATAGTCTGCACAGGAATGCATTCAGACAGGTTTTGAAAGTCTCCAGAGAAGGAGACTTTCATGACCATCAGTAGTTTCCCACTGATTCCCTGATTAAGACAAGCACATTTTTCTCTCCACCTGGAGAAATGACCAGTCCTCTTTAACAGGCCTCCTGTGGCTCATACCGGGTGAATGGAAGGATGCTTGTTGCCTGCCCCCGCAACTACGAACCCGTCTGTGGCACCGATGAGGTGACCTACCCCAACGAGTGCACCCTCTGCAGAGAAGTCTTGTGAGTATAATATCTCCTGATTACCTACAGTGCCAGTTTGAGCAGTAGAGAAAAGCCTGTGGGGTTGTGACTAATCGTGGGGTGGACTAAATTTTTCAGAAGTTTCTGTCTTCCCTAATGCCCGTGACCTTCCATGTGCAAGCTCCTGAATCTGATTAATTGCTGGGGCTTTGTGAGTGGAGAGACTTAATGGATGACTACATGGCATGAACAAATTCATCCTTCCTTTCCTTCTCTCGCTCTCCCTCTAGCCGTAACCGAGGCATCGACAAGAAGCACGATGGGAGATGTGTTCAGCAGGTATGGTCCAAGATTGCCTATTCCTACTGCACTTAGTAGTAGTGTGTTAGGTGATCATAGAATCATAGAATCAGTCAGGGTTGGAGGGGACCACAAGGATTGTCTAGTTCCAACCCTCTTGCCGTGCCCAGGGACACCCTACCCTAGATCAGGCTGCCCACAGCCTCTGCCAGCCTGGCTGCAAACACCTCCAGGGATGTGGCCCCAACCACCTCCCTAGGCAACCAATTCCAGGCTCTCACCACTCTCATGCTGAAGAACTTCTTCCTCACATCCAATCTGAATCTCCCCACCTCCAGCTTTGCTCCTTTCCCCCTAGTCCTGTGTGTTGGTTTGAGCTAACCACGTACAGTGTGTTTTTCTGAGTTTTAGCCAAAGTTTTAAAAAGGTGGGGGGGGGGGGCAGGTCACTGCAAACCCACTGCATCCTGTCACTACTTGATAGCCTAAAAAGTCCCTCCCCAGAGAGCGTGGCAGAGAGCTAGGCAGAGAACAACGTTGCCTGGGATTAATTCTGGACTAAACCTCAGACTGTCAGAAATGGTCTGAAAAGGAGTAATTTCAGGTTTGCCAGACTTTCCTTTAAACATTGTTTGAACAGTTAAAATATTATCTTGTGTTTGACAACAGACTTTAGAATGGAAACTTTTCATTTCAACAGTGCTTCAGCATTATCAAAACCCTTCTCTTTAGACTTAGAGGTTTCTTGAAGCTAAGAAATTCCCAGAGGAATCTTGGATTTTGACTAAACCGTAGTTTTGTGACAGAAAAAAAAGAAAAAATGGTTCGATCAGACCATTTATCATAAAGTTTGTTTATTAATATATGGAGCTGCTGAGAATTAGAGAAGTATCTCTTATTTTTAGAGTGAGAAAAGAAAAAAAAAATATCCCACTCTGGCTGTGCAATTTAAGAGACTTCAATTTCAGCACACTCAGAGACTAACAGCTGAAACACCAAGGTGAACATAGACTCCATTTTCTGGTGGCATTGACATTTTGTAGCAAAGGTTGCTGCCACATGAGGCATTTTAGGCAAAGATCCTTCACGTTGGCATTCATAGTGGAAAACCCTCGAGATAAGAGGCATAAAGGCTACTGCAGGACATGAAAGAAAGAGATACTGCATGGTCATGCTGTACCCACATACAGGATTTCAGCTCCATGTGCTCCTTCCATGAGCACATGAGCTCCAGAGGCTGGAGCACCTCTGCTTTGAGGACAGGCTGAAAGAGTTGGGGCTTTTCAGCCTGGAGAAGAGAAGGCTTCCAGGAGACCTTATAGCAGCCTTCCAGTATCTAAAGGGGACCTACAGGAAGGCTGGGCAGGGACTATTCACAAAGTCTTGTAATGACAGGACAAAGGATAACGGGTTTCAACTGGCAGAGGGGAGATTTAAATGGGATGTTAGGAGGAAGTTCTTCACAGTGAGGGTGGAAAGACACTGGCACAGGTTGCACAGGGAGGTTGTGGCTGCTCCCTCCCTGGATGTGTTCAAGGCCAGGCTGGATGAGGTCTTGAGCGACCTGATCTAGTGGGAGGTGTCCCTGCCTATGGCACAGGGGGGTTGGAATTGGATGATCTTTGAGGTCTCTTCCAACCTAAACCATTCTATGATTCTATGATTCCAAATCCACTACAGTGGGTCTGGAAGATCCTCTTCCTTTCAGCTCTGGAAAGAGAGGAAGAGGTCTCTTGCACCATGCTTACTCCACTAGAAAGGGCTGATGCGGAGGGTGGCAGAGATTTAAATGTTGCTCTGTGACTGTTTCAGGTTGACTGTACTGGCCATGTGAGATCCAGAAATGGTCGCGTGGTCGCCTGCACCATGGAGTACACACCCATCTGCGGCACCAACGGAGTTTCCTACTCAAACAAGTGCCAGTTCTGCAATGCTGTGGCGTAAGTGGAGGGGCTGGGTCACAGGAGGAGTTTCTGGATCGGGAGGGTGCTTATGTTGGCACTTAGAGTGTAAGGGAGGTAGTCTGACACTTCAAGTGGCCGCACTGTGCTCATTCATTCTCAACTTTCTTTCTTCCCAAAGGAATGGACTGGACTTAAACGTGCGTCATCAGGGACCGTGCTCTGAGGTAAAGCACAGCAATCTGCACTCTTAACTGCTGTTAAATTTTACAACATGAATTCACTGCATTATAAATAAATAAAAGAAGTGCCTGCACTGCCCTCGTGCATTTGAACTGCATATAAGGTTTAAGGAAAACAGAATCATGGAATGGTCTGGGTTGGAAGGGACCTCCAAAGGTCATCTAGTACAATGCTTTCTGCAGTCAGCAGGGACATCCTCCACTAGATCCAATTGCCCAGAGCCCTGTTGAGCCTCACTTTGAATATCTCCAAGGATGGGGCCCCAGCCACCTCCTTGGGCAACCTGTTCCAGTGTTCCACCACCCTCACATTGCAGAACTTGTTCCTAACATCCAATCTAAATCTGCTCTTCTCTAGTTCGAAGCCACTGCCCCTTGTCCTGTCACTGCAGGCCTTTGCAGATAGTGTCTTTCCATCCTTCTTGTAGTCCACTTCAGGTACTAGAAGGCTGCTTTAAAGTCTCCCTGGAGCCTTCTCTTCTCCAGGCTGAACAACCGCAGCTCTCAGCCTGTCTTCACAGCAGAGGTGCTCCAACCCCCTGATCATTTTCATGGCCCTTCTCTGGACCCACTCCACTTAAAATATGTCAAGGTCGAGGGCTACTGACCCAAATTCCTGACTCAGAAATGCAGTCCTTGCTGTGACTTGAGAATTCAGCAGCCAGTAGATGCCAAGACCTCTGTTTGCTGGTTAAGAGGTTGAGCAAGAGATAGTGCCTCACCCATTCTGCAGGAGAGCAGCAAGGTCATGTACTACCAGCACTGTTAGCAGTGGTGATTTCTTGGGGGCAAGCACTTTCTGCAGTGTGCCTTGTGATCATGCACATTCAGTATGCTTGCCCTTGCTGAACCAGAAAGAGCAGCCAGAAAGAGAGCCAGCCTGGGAATACCAGTGTGGCCATTTTACTGTTTATAATAGTATTTATCAGATATTTCCCCCCACCCTTCTCTTGAATTCAGGCCTCCAACAACTCAGAGATTGACTGCAGCGGATTCCAGGCTAGCAGTGGTGCCTGCCCTGCCAGCTATGACCCCCTGTGCGGATCTGACGGTAAAACCTATGGAAACCAGTGCCAGTTCTGCAGTGCGTTCACGTAAGTGTAGAGCTCACCACACAGCTGTGAAACCAGAGGAGCTGGAGCACACATTCGATGGTGGCAGCTGGTGTGGAAGCCCCACAGCTCCCATTAGCCCCTTGGTAAATCCACCCTTGCTCCACTTTCCTCTCTTGGTGCTCACTCCTCTATCACCCCCCAGGCACTGCAGATCTTAAGCCTGAGTGAGTCTTCTCCTTCCCTTGCAATTAAATCTGGATCCCTGTTTGCAGGCTCATAGTGTTGCTGACTCCCTCCCTGCCACAGTGATTTAAACTGTGACTGGTAGGAGGTGTGCAAAATTATGGGGTTTGTCCCAAATCTCTTTAACACGAGAAAGTGTGTAACCTGGGGAGTCAGGGAAGAGATGAAACATTAAGTGGAACACTTTATAACTTGGAGAGCAGGAGAGCTTTGGCTTATTAGGGTAAACTGGTATCCATGCCTGCAATTTTTGTCCTCTCTCTTTCTCTTCAGGAGGAACCGAGGAACTCTGTCACTCAGACACCGTGGCCAGTGTTGAACTCTGGAGCCATATTCTTCTCTCTGATTTCTCCCTTACGAATCCTGCAATCAGATATGCTCTTCCCTGCTCCCTCGGCTGTTGTGTGTCGGTCTCTGCTTTGATTGATCAATAAATTAAACGCAGCCACTCTCTTTGCCACGGACTGGGCTTCATTGTGGTTTGTTTTTTATTTTGGTTTGGTTTTTATTTTCAGGGCAGAGGTCGCAGTCTTTAGGCTTATAGGTACTCATGTGTCAGGCAGGAGAAGTTGTGAAACCATGATAAAGAGCAAAGCTGACACCCACCACACAGTAGCCCAAGCCCTCACGAGACTACGTCACTCCATACCAAACCATTAGAAGAGAAACCAAGGTGCTATAAAGTACTGTCACTCTCCTCACTCTGGTGTCTTGTAGGCTGTAAATGGATTTGACTTTGTGACAGCACTGAGTCTTGGAGAAATTGGTCCTTTTAAGGTCAGTGGCATGGGGGGATGGTCCTGGAGAAGTGCAAAAGAGAAAGGTAATCATGGTCAGCCCTACCTAGTCACACCTGGGCAAGGGGCAGGTCTGGCACTGCATTATAAAAAGGAGGCTCATGGCAAAGGGAGGAGGCTATCTCATAGATAGAGAAGGAAATTAGGAACTGCTGCTTCCTTGATGGGTGTGCCCATCAAGACCGTGTTGATCAGCAGAAGATTGCAGCAAGCTATGCAAGGCTATAATGAGCCTAATGAGAACCCCAGAAGAAATTAGACTAGGTTCAGGCTTTCAGCTTCTTGGAGAAGTGATCTGAAAAGTTGCACTTGGAGTAGCTGAGACAGATGTAGGAGAAGGGACCCTTCAGGAAGAAGTACTGGATTTCCAAACCCAGGAAAGAAGAAACAGAAGATGTGACAGTAGTTCCAAGATGCTTTGTCTCTTGGGAGGGAAGGTGTGGAGATAACATCTTTGTGGGAACCTAAAGAGTGCACTGGAGAAGCAATGATGCCTATGAATGTTCATGATGATGTGCCACGTTTCTGGGTGAGTCAAGCAGTTAAAATGCAAACAGCACAGGAAAAATTCCCAAGTGCTATGGCTCACAGAATCCCTTCCTCTTCCTTCCTCCACCTGCCATTCTCTTGTCATGCAGCAAGACTATCTGCTGAGAAAGCTGACAGCTAGGGCAAAATCTGTGTCTTGCAAGCCTTTCTGTGGGCCATATTTCCTTAAGAAGATAATTGCTTGATCAGGAGTTTTGCAGGTGCTTCACAACAGCATAAGAGGCTTCTTTTTCTCCCTGTACTAGCACAGAGCAGTGCTCCGCCCTAAGAAGAGGGATAGAACTTCCTATTTTCAGGTCTCTTCTGTTAGCACAGGCAATAAAATCATATTGTGCCTTTGTGCCTGCACTTAAGAAAAGACAGATTGGAGAGTCATGAGAGTCCTTACTGCTATCTGCTTATGTGTGTGTGGAAAACAATTAAGGAATAGTCTAAGTGAAGAGTAGCTGCGAGCAAAGAGCTGTCAGCACAAGACAGACTTCTGCTATAATTTCTTGTTGGCCAACAGGTTTATAGAGCAGCCACAGGCTGGTGGAGTTTTGGTTATAGCAGGAAATTTGTCATCAACAGCAAGATTCTATGGTGACCCCACCTCTGCAGTGGTAGTTTCTGCCTGAGGAAGACAGAGATTTGTTCGTAGCTCTGAAGGCTTTCAACAAGTTCAAAGAAGATCTGATCACCTACAGGAGGAGTGGCAGCTACTGGATTTATGGCTGTATTCTAGATGCCTCGTGAACTTCCAAGCAAGAACACTTTAGAAGATGGAAAGATTTGTACCACGTAAGGCTAAAGACTGAC
>VWZI01018575.1:40524-62613 GCA_013396835.1 Psilopogon haemacephalus | reverse complement strand
CATGGGCCCACCGAGCTAAGAACAGTTCACCTTGGTGTTTCCAACTAAAACGAAGGTCACTGTCACTGTTTGTGTCAACTTGAGAAATTTTAGCAGCTTGATCTGACTGATGGTTGTGTTGGTGTTCTTTAGTAGCTCTGCTTTTAGGGATGTGTGTGTCTATGTGCCACACCTTCCCTGGAATTCTCTCCAGTCATGCATAAATGTCCTGCCATAGATCAGCACACCAAATAGGCTTTCCTTTCCTCTGCCAGCCACTCTTTTTCCAGTCCTTTAGCCGACCCCATAGAGCATTGGCTACCATCCATGAGTCGGTGTAGAGGTAAAGGATATGCCCTTCTTCCCATTCAGCCATATCAAGAGCAAGTTGGACTGCTTTTACCTCAGCAAGTTGACTGGATTAACCTTCTCCATTTTTTGCTTCAGTAACTCTCCTGGTAGGACTTCAGACTGATGACTTCCATCTTCGCTTGTTCCCAACAAGATGACAGGGGCCATCTGTGAAGAAAGCACAAGCCAAATTGGACTGTTGAAAGGTGAATGAGCTTTCCCAATGACCTTTTGACTTTCCAGCTGATGGATCAACTGATGAATGAGCAACAAAGAGGCACAGTTATTTCTGTACTGCCTGTGATGCACAGTTTCAGTAGCAATTGGCAGTTTCAGGTCCTCTATATCATGATGTCCCTCAACTGCAGATTCATCTGAAAGTTCAGGTCTAATGGACAATTTCAATTTACCATCCTCAGTTTCTACCAATGCTATTCCAAAAGGCTATTGATGACCCTTGGGATCTTTGAAACAACCTTGTCTCAAAAAAGTCAATTCCCAGAATGCAAGGTGCATCAGGACCAGTTACAATAGCATGCTTCTTCCACTCTTTACCAGTTAAACTTATTTCAGCCTGCAACTTAGTTAACTCTTGAGATCCACCAGTGCTTCCAGAAATAGTTATAGCCTCTGTCCCATTGCAGTTTAATGGCAACAAAGTACACTGAGCACCTGTGTCAACTAAAGCCCTGTATTTCTGAACTTCTGAACTGCCAGGCCACCTAATGAATTCATTCCAATAGATTCTGTTTTCTCCACTAACCCTTTCTTCCTCGTGGCTAGAGGAAGGGCACCCCTAATGCTGACCATGGCACTTGGGGTATATACCATGATTGTTGTTGTGAGAAGAATTACAATTATTAGAATAATTGCCATTGCTCTGAGGAGCTGAAGAAGTGTCAGCTAGTTTTCTGGCATTGTTGCCTGTGTTTCTGCCACTCTGCAGTTCCTTGACTCTCATTGAAAAGACTGAAGTAGGCTGAGCATTTCTGACTGAAATGGTCACACAGGATTATCCAGAGTGATGCACGTGATTGCTGATGTCTTGGTGGAATTTGTCTCCTGGGCTGGAATTGCCTTGCAAGAGGTGGGCATCTGTTCCTGATAGCAGAAACATGCACCCAGTCAGATGATGAAGGGATGGTATCCTTTGCCAGATTGGATATGGAGGTTTAAAGTTCTTCCTTCAGTTCTTTCATGTGACAAGCTGTCCTCTATCTGCCTCAGGTGGTCTGTGAGTTCACCAACAGTAAAAGGCCTTCCATTATCACCCTTTGATAGGAACTTGCTAGCCAAGATGTTAGCATAGGATGAAGGAGCAAGTTTAATAAGCTTCTTTATGAGACCTGGTCCAAGAGGGATGTTATCAGGCCCATTTGTGGCATAAAGCCACAAATCCATAGGTACATAAAGCACTTCCTTCACAGCAGACTCCTTCAGAAGCTTAATTCTCTATTCACCTGTGTTCTACTTCCTATTTTTCCTTCTAGTAGATCTGAATTTTGTGGCATCTGAGCTGCTGCTGCATTCGGATCAGCATTGTCATTTGAGGTCACATTAGATACTGCCTCAGAAGTCGAACTGCAAGGAGAAGTTGTAGAAATCTGTGGACCTTGGCTGCCTAACATGTTTTTGTCAACAACTGGGGTACTATCAGCATTGTTATGAGAACATTGTCTGGGAGTGTTGCCAGAGGTGTTATCTGTAAGCTCAGCCTGAACAGAAACATATTTGGTTTTTTTTTTTTTTTTCTTCTGAGCCCTATTTAATTGTTTTTTTAATCAAAGTGACAGACATTTTTAGACACAGAGCAGAAACTAAGAATAAATCCATAATTAATAAAAATACATGTCAAATATATTATGGTGGTCTTTGAGTAAAAGCTTTGACAAGGGTTGGTAATGGTGCTTTTCGGAAGAATTACTCTTACTAGAGCAGTGGAATAGCTCATATTATTAGTAATATTTTCTAACTTACTAAAAGCATCAAAAAGAGTACTGGTAGCAATTTCAGTAATATTAAAACCATCAAAACCAAGAATATAGTAAGCAGACTTCTAAAATATCCTTTGTATTGGTTGAACACCAAGCTGCCCTGAGCGCAAAAGCCCAAATGAAAACTCAGAGTGGTTTGGAAGTGAAAAGGGGTATAAACTTTTAAATAATAAATAACGGGGGAAAAGGGTTTTTTTTGTTTTTACAGGAGGCGGGAGGAAGGGGAAACAAAGGAGAATGCAATGGTGTGGAAGCAAGGGAAGGGATACAGGAAAACCGGGAGAAGGGGAAAAAGGGAAAAAAATACAGCCGTGGCAAAGGGGGTTTGAGTCTGAAAATGCGATCCCGCAGCTTGGTGGTGCTGAAGGAAAAGAAGCAGGTTGCACCAACAGTTCTTAAACGCAGATAAGCAGTTCCTGATCTCCACGCGGTGGGTTGCTGAGCACGGGGATGGGAAGCGGGGAGCGGCAGGCACAGCCTCCAGCAGCAGGGCAGTGAGGAGGGAGAGAGAGAGTGAGGGGGGCTGGGTCCCCCCCCTTTATAGTCCAAAACCTAGCAGGAAGTGGGAGTGTCTAACCATGATACCTGGGAGAAAAGGGTCAAACCACCCCTTGTGGGGAGGGACCCACCTGAGTAGGGGCCAAACCATCTCTTGGGAAGAGGCAGGGGGTCCCAGGTGGGCTTAACCCTTTACATCCTTTCAGTCTTTCTCTGTGCCAAATCCCACGGAATACCACCAATTTTAGCCACAAGCCATCTGTGTAGAAACCACAGAGTTACAGGGTAAAATACTGTCCTAAAAATCCATGTCACCTTAATTGTTAACTTCCAGGTTTAATTAGCACTCAAACAAGTGGAATTTAACCTCTGCCCCCACATTGGGCACCAATTAATAAATTAATGTGATGGTTTGGGAGTTCCCCACCTCCCCCAAATACTCTGATATTGCCCAGACTAGACTCAGATGGATGGAAGTTAAGGAATGGAGCTTTATATTTACAGCTTTGCACAATACGCAAGCAGATATTTACAATATAACAGATATTTACAGGTATATAGGGTGAAAAGGTAATACAGAAACACCGCACCCCTCCCAGAGACGGAATCCCTAAGAGCAGTTTCCAACCACCGTACCACCTTCCCCCCCACTACTCAATCTTATCCCACTATGTGTCTTACGTGCTAGATTACCGAGGGTAGATCAGCCAGGGGGGTTAGCAGCTGGAAAGTAGTTAGTGAAGTTACATAGATCCAGCTAAGAAGGGAGAGAGAGAGAAAGATGCAGCATCCATCGTGGCTCAAAATGGTCTGAGTTATCTGTGTTTTGGTTCTAAATTTTTTACCATTTCAGTAAACAAATGAGTGAAGGAGACACTGGAATATTTTCCTTTCTCAGAGTATAGTCTAATTCATTATTAAAATTCTCAGTTCAAACAAGCACACCCCCCTCCCACCCTGCAGAGTGTTGTTCTCCCTGGCAGAGCACAGCTGGCGTAGCTTTGCTCCCCCCCCACTTCCCCCCTCCCTTCTCTTGTTGATTTGCTTCACCCAAGAGCTGTCTTCTTTTAAAGTGGCAGTGTCAAATCTGTATTTTACTGTTGATGATTGTTTTACCTTCTTTGCAGATGCAAACCCTGATCATGTTTTTAGAGTTAGTTTTTAACTGTAATAGATCTTAGACTTTAAAAGCTAATGGATAAGACTGCTTTGATATGCGTAAGACTGTTCTGACATGGGAAATGCAAAGGGGGAATACATACTAGTAACACCAATGTTAGTAGGTGACATTATTGGGGGTATAGGAACAATAGAAGTAGTAAATACTGGGTAATTATAAGTCTTGAGTAATTAGAATAAACTCTGTTAAGTAGTTCATGATTGTAAGAGAATATGATAAGTGTTTAATGATTATTATAAAATATTATAATGGAAATAAGTTTGGAGTAATTTTAATAGAATAAGTTGTTTATAAGGTGATAGGCTATTAATATTTTTTTTAGAATTGACTGATATAAAAATCCTTTTTTTTTCTGCATATCATGGTATTTCCAAAGACCTCTATGTAATGTAACATTCTTTTTTTACATGTTAGTTTTCTGGGGGTTTTGTAGGTTTTTTTTCAGAATCAATTCAATGGTTTAGCCTTAACATAGTTTTGGATTTTTTTTTTTAGTTTACAGATTTTTAGCATTAGCATAGCTAAGGTTAGGAGTTTAGAACAGAGATATTATAGTATATTTTTTGATTTTTTCTTTGTGCCAACAGTAGTACTTTAGAATACGGATTATGTTAAGATTAATAAAATAAGAAAAACAATGGGTTTTTGTTACATGCATTGGCAAAGTTCAATGGCAAAGATTATTGGATTCACTTTTCATACTCACACTGAGATTTCACTTGCAGCATGTTAGATTAGATACCAGCTTTCTATAGCAGATACATAAAAAAAGAGGCTTCTAAAATATGCCTTCCTACAGGCCATTGCAGCTATTGAAAGGTACCATTACACCTGTGTAGTTGTATTCTCACCTAATTTGCAATCATGAAACTACAGGAAGAAATTAAGACAGGAAAAAAAAAAATCTGCCTACACAGCACGTAATAGACAGTCACTTTACAAGAGAAGTATTCCTTGTAATACTGCAGCATAGGTAATAGACATGCTTATGCTAACTTGACACCTTTGACTTTTAAAAATTAAAAAGGAGGCGTTCTCCAGACACATCACACAGAGAGGTTCAGCCTAGAAAATGCCAATAGATCTGTTAGTATAGGGAAGGAATGTGTTTGTTTTGCCTACAGGTCTTTGATGGATACCAGCTTGTTAAGTTCAGCCTGCCTTTGGCAGTGAGCAGAAGTCTCACTCAAGATGGTCATGCAGACATTGTGGCAAGAAATTATCTGTGTCCTGCAATATGGGTTTTGTTAATCTTGTTAACATCAAACACGTCTATAATGGTAACCTATAAGTGTAAATGAGCAAGGAGAAGTGTGCAGACATAGAATGATAACTACATTGTTCCAATACTATTAGGAGTTACTTTTACACACTTTCTTAATTGGTTTAATGTATAAGCTTTCTGCAATCCTTTTGGAAGAGACGGGCAGCACAGCAAATAGAGCTACCATCAGCTTAAGGATGGAAAATATGGGAACAGTTGTTTTGTTGGTGCAGCTGTCTTCCACTAATTCATATTAAATTGCATGGAGTCCATGAAGCATCCTTCACGCAGCTGTGTCTGACATACCCCCATCCAGATACAGTTTCAACACTTTATTATAGCTTAAACACTAAAACCATGAAGAGAAAGGTATAGTGGAAACCACAATACTTAAAGCTCAGATACTAAAATCATAGAAAGAAAGGTATATGACAAGGAACACTGAGGAACTCTGTTGATCAAAGAGCAGGTTATACTCACCCTATCCAACTGACCATCAAAACTCCTGAGCTGAGTAGATTGCAGGGCTGGCTGGTACATATCTTCTTAAGGTAGGCATCCCCACTGAGAATTGCACCATCAT
Source organism: Psilopogon haemacephalus (assembly GCA_013396835.1). Taxonomy (NCBI): domain Eukaryota; kingdom Metazoa; phylum Chordata; class Aves; order Piciformes; family Megalaimidae; genus Psilopogon; species Psilopogon haemacephalus. The sequence continues at coordinate 56,764 of VWZI01018575.1, read as the reverse complement.
GATGGTCTTAACTGGTACCGTTCCAACACAGCCACATAGGTTCTCAGCATATATGGATTCAGAGTTCTGTGATACATAGTCAGGACTTCCCAGAAGGCCAAACGCAGGAGAATGGATCCCCTCCTTTATTCTAGAATCAGTTGCATACCGTCTTTCCCTACTGCTTATGCTCATACTTGCAAGCCCTGTTTCCCTTGGATCTTATCTCTCAGTAACCTATTGATTATTGGCCTGTTGTAACTTCTGATGAAAAACATGCTAACTCTTCCCTCTTACACTTTCCTGCAAGGGATGGAGAGTGGGTTCTCTGTAAGCTCTTGTTAGCCATCGACAGTGTCGGGGCTGCACAGATCCCCTCGGGCAGGCAGGACTGAACAGCAGCCACTGCTCAGCTCTCTGCAGGAGCAGCACTGAAGTATTGCAGTGGCATGTGGCCATTCCCTGTGTAGTGGGTTTGCAGTGACCTGTCCCCCCCACCTTTTTAAACCCCGGCTAAAACTCAGAAAAACACACTGGAAGTTAATAAATGAAGCTTTATATTTACAGCAATGCAAATATACAAGCAAGTATTTACAAGGTATAACTGATATTTACAGAAATATGCAGTAAAAAAGGGTAATACACACCACACCCCTCCCGGAGACCAAAATCCCCAGAAGAGGGTACAACCAAACCCCCCTACCACCTTTCCCCCCTTCCCCCAGCTTTATCTCACCACTTGATGATGCTGCAGATAAGCTGAAGATCAGGGAGATTAATGATAGGAGAAGAAATTAGTTGTTTTAGTGATTTAACTCTGAATTAGTTCAAAGGCAGAGGGACAAAGGAAAGAAGCTGCTGGAGCCAGCACAGAGCCAAGCCAGACTGGCCCTCTGCAGACTGGTTTATCTGGATGTTTTTGGAACATTTCTTAAAACAATGTTTTTCTCTGTCTCAGTGAAACTGGGTGAAGTGACACTGTAGGTTTAACTCTCTCTCTCAGCCAATAGTCTAATATCTCGCTCAAATTCTCCAATTAGCTCAAACCAACACACCCTGGCTGCTGGTTTTCTTCTGGAGCTCCAAAGGGAAGTGCTTTCATCCCTCCTTGGCAGCCTGTATCTGTCTCACAGAGCTGCTGAGTATCATGGTCTGATCCTGATCTCCTGCCTGCCAGGCACTTTCCTGGGCCTGTTGCAGCTCTCCTCCAGTTTTCGTCTGAAGTGTTTCCCCCTTCCTGCTGGTGTTCAAGGCCAGGTCAGACCTGCTCTAGTGCAAGGTGTCAGTGCCCATGGCAAGGGAGTTCCAAGAACCAAATGATCTTTAATGTCCCTTCCAACCCAACCCATTCCATGACTCTGATTTTGTCCAGTCACTGTGACTGGTCCTGCCCCATTTCTTCTCCAGAGTAAAGTCAACCAACCCACCCTCCCAAATCCCACTCCTTCCAGGCTGTGCCCACAGAGGTATCCAGACTTGCACCATAAAGAGTCTGCTCAGAACTGTCTAGGCCTGAGCTCAGGCTGCATGCCATGAGGATCCAAACACATGCTCCTGGGCTTCTGTAAACTGGTGCAGCTGCATCCAGGTGGCTCCAGCTCATACAGGCTGCAAACACAGCTTAGAGTAACTGAATCATTCTGCTGCTGAGTGGCTAGCTCTGGAACATCCCTGTCCCCAGGATGCTGAGAAAGGAAAGTTGCTTCCACCCCTTTTGGCCTTCAGAGCCACAGCTGTGTCCCAGCAGCAAGTTGGATGTGTGGTGCAGGAGTCACTTCATGCACTGTAAGGTGTCCCTGACCCTGCAAACCACTGCAGGAGCTGCTGAGCAGAGCATAGCATAGCCCAGCTGACAGAGGTGGACCCTGGTATCTCTATAGCTCCATGGAGGACCTCACTGCTCTGCACAGGAACATAGAATCACAGAGTTGTCAGGGCTGGAAGTGGCTTAAGGATCATAGAGCTCAAACTGCCCTGCCATGGGCAGGGACACCTCATCCTAGATCAGGTTGCCCAGAGTCACATCCAGCCTGGCCTTAAACACCTCCAGGGATGAGGCTTCCACCACCTCCCTGGGCAACCTGTGCTACCCTCATGGCTGAGAATTTATTTCTAACATCCAATCTGAATCTGCCTTCCTCTAGCTGGGATCCATTTCCCCCAGTCCTATCACTACCTGACACCCCAAAAAGTCTCTCCCCAGCTTTCCTGTAGCCCACCTCAGATCTTGGAAGGACACAGTAAGGCATACTGGGAGCCTTCTTCTCTCCAGACTGAAGAGCCCCAACTGTCTCAGCCTGTGCCCAGAGCAGAGCAGCTCCAGGCCTCTGCTCATCCTCGTCACCCTTCTCTGGACACCTTTCAGCACCTCCAGCTCTTCCCTGTCACAAGGCTCTAGAGCTGGGCACAGTGCTCCAGATGGGGTCTCAGCAGAAGGTGCAGAGGGGCAAAATCCCCTCCCAGGCCCTGCTGCCCACACTGCTCTTGCTGCAGCCCAGGCTCTGGTTGGCTCTCTGGGCTGCAGGTACACACTGGTGCCCTTCCTGCAGCACTGCCCTTTGCAACTGGCTCTGGAGCACAGTAGGACTGGGCTGCTGCCAGTCTGATGGTGTTGCTGCAAGGAGTGTCCAAGCTGCTCTGAGGGCCATGGGAGCAAACTGGTGTCACCAGTGGGCTTCAGAAATGAGGTGAGCAAGGGAGAAGTCACCTTAAACATGGCCTTTTCTCTTCTGCCCTCTGTGGCTTTGAAAAAGAAGTCTGGTGGGCAAAGCTTGCCTGGCCCTTCGCTTCCTTACAAGAAAGGTAAGAAAAGGAATTGCTCCACCTTGCAGCTGTAGTCATCAGGCATGGAGGTGAAGCTCAAACAGTTTCAGGCCAGCATGAAATGAGATGGCCCAAGACAGGTTTCCTGGCAGGGTCCACAACTGGTGTGACAGAGCAGCTCTCCCAGAGGGAGCTGCCTGCTGCAGGAAGGTGCTGCCCAGGACATTGCTGTTGCTAGAGCCGAGGCATCAGGTTTCAGATTCCCCTGGGTTCAAGGGTTTGTGACATTTGCTCACTGTAAAGGTTTAAGCCCCCCTGGGACCCCCTGTCACTTCCCAAGGAATGGTTTCACCCTTTTCCCAGGTGGGATGGTTAGACACTGCCACCGCCTGCTAGGATTTGGACCATAAGAGGCGGAACCCACTCCCCGCTCTTTCTCCTCTCTTGGCTCTCTTCTCGCCGTGCTGGCTGCTGGAGCCGCCGCTCGCTGCCCTGCGCTGCTGGAGCACCTGTCTGCCTGCCGCCCTCTGGAACGGCACCGTGACTGCTGAGACTGGCACGGAGACTTTTCGCCATAGGATTCCTGCATCCTGCTTTCCTTTCAGCACCAAAGCTATCGAACTTCAGCTGCCTGCCGCCGTCGTTGTTTTTTTTTTCCCTTTTCCCCCCTTCTNGGGCGCAGCTAGCCTCAACCCAATACACTCACATCCATCTTTTGGGTTTTGTTTGGTTTTCTCATCTGAAATGGCCTCTTTTCTCAGGGGGAGGACATCTTGCAGATGCCAGGAGGCCTTTAGAATCAAAATTGGTTGGATTCGAAAAGTCCTTCAGGATCATCCAGCCTAACCAACCTAGGTCTGCCAAGGCTGGGGCTAAGCCATGGCCCTCAGCACCACAGCTCTGCCTCTTTCAAACACCTCCGGCCATGGGCATTCAACCACCTCCCTGGACAGCCTCTGCCAGGTTTTGAGAACCCTTTCAGCCAAGAAGTTTCTTCTCATCTCCAACCTAAACCTCCCAAGGTACCACTTGAGGCAGAGCTGGGGATAGTGCTGCAGGACCAGGAGCTCTGAACTCTCCAGCCCAGTGGCAGCAGGAGGTGGAGTAAAGGCCAGGCAGGCTGCTGGACACTGGCCCTGAGCTTGCCCTGGGCTCTTGGTGTGCACGGGACCAGAGTTTGCCAGTGTGGAGAGCACAAACAGCTGTGCTGAGTGCTGGGGCAGAAGGCAGCACTGCCAGCACCACAAATCTGTGCCATGGTCAGAGCTGGCAGCTCTCGAGAGCACAGTCTATGAACTCCAGATTCATGCAGTGTAGCTGGCACCACAACAATGTGGCCCAAACACAACCAGTGCCTTGCAGAGGCTCTTGACTGCCTGAGTCAGACACAGATGCTGTGCCAAGTGCCAGATGCTGAACTTCAGCAGCCTCACTGCTGGGACATGGGCACCGAGCTTGGGGGGGTACAAGTGCTACGAATGGCAAATGCTTTGCTGCCTGCTAGGCACTGGTGTCTTCAGCAGGGAACTCATCCCTTCATGATGGGCAAAGGGAGCTCAGATCAGCTGGGAAGTGGAGGAGGTGAGTTACAGCTGCTGTGCTGGGACATCTGAGCAGAGACTTTAAGGGACTATCCAAGGGATTCACCCCTGATGAAGGAAGTCAGGCAGTAGCTGGCATTGCCCAACCATCATAACCCTCTGCACCCTTTGAAGTGGTGACAAATGACCTTCCTGTGCAGATAGCTCTGAGCAGGGAGGGAGTGTGGAGCTGCTGCAGGGCAGGAAGGCACTGCAGAGGGACCTGCACAGGCTGCAACCATGGGCTGAGGCCAATGGGATGAGATTCAACAAGGCCAAGGGTTCAGTCCTGCACTTGGGGCACAACAGCCGCAGGAAGACTCCGGGCTTGGGGCAGAGTGGCTGGAAAGTGCCCAGCAGAGAAAGCCCTGGGGGTGCTGGTGGCCAGCTGGGTGAAGGTGAGCCAGGCTGTGCCCAGGTGGACAAGGAGACCACGAGCAGCATGGCCTGGATCAGCAATGGTGTGGGCAGCAGGAGCAGGGCAGGGATTGTCCTCCTGCCCTCAGCAATGAGTATGCCACACCTGGGGTGTTGGGTTCAGTTCTGGGCCCTCACTCCCAGAAGGAGATTGAGGGGCTGGAGAGGGTCCAGAGAAGGGCAAGGAAGCTGGAGAAGGGTCTGGAGAAGAGGGCTGGGGAGGAGCAGCTAAGGGAGCTGGGGGTGTTTAATGTGGAAAAGAGGAGACTAAGGAGAGACCTCATTGCTCTCCACAGCTCCATGACATAAGGCTGAAACCAGGTGGGGGTTGGGCTCTGCTCCCTAGGAATAAGTGACATGAGAGGAAATGGCTTCAAGGTGAACCAGGATAAGTTTAGGTTGAAGATGAGAATAACCTTCTTGGCTGAAAGGGTTCTCAAAGGCTGGCAGAGGCTGCCCAGGGAGGGGGTTGAATGCCCATGGCTGGAGGGGTTTGAAAGAGGCAGAGCTGTGATGTTGAGGGCCATGGCTTAGCCCCAGCCTTGGTAAAGTTAGACTGGTTGAACTGGAGAATCTTGAGGGGCTTTGCCAACCCCAACTGTCCTGTGGTTCTGTTTGAATAGGGTCTGAGTGAGATTGTGGACATCCTTCCACTTGCAGCTGAAGAGTGAAGTGGTCCCAAGCTCCTCTTTCACCAGGAACCTGGTGCTTGGCCACACCAAAGCTGTGGCTGTGGTTGTTCCCTAGCAGCATATGCCACTACTACATCAGGAGTGCATATGTGGCAGGGTGCACAGCTCCCACAGCCTGTGCCTCTGCATGCTTCTGCACTCAGAGTGGTTTGTTGATAAAGACAGATTCGGACCAAGCACAACTGCTGGGATTTTCCTTCTGCAGTCTGCCCGGGGCCCAAGCCTGACGCCAACCACATTCAGGAGCATCAGGAAGCCATCTCTTGGCAGCATCTCCTGGGCACTTGCTGTACAGGAAGCCACCCTGGTATCTAACTCAGTGCTGGTTGCTACCAGCAGGGGAAATGTTCTCTGCATTTCAGCAGAGCAGAGCAGAGTGGAGCAGGCTGTAGTGCAGGGTAGGCACAGGGCATGCCCTGTGCTGGAGGGCTCTAAAGAATGATGAGACTTGGTCATCTTCTGTGATTTTAGTATTCTGCTGCTAGTGCAGGGAATTGCACTTCTTTTCTCCCCCTCCCTTTTTTCCTGCTCTCTTGAGACCCCACCTAGAGTATGGTGTACAGTTCTGGAGTCCCCAGCACAAGAAGGACATGAAACTGTCAAAGTGAGTCCAGAGGAGGCCACAAAGATGCTCAGAGGTCTGCAGCTGCTCTGCTGTGAGGACAGGCTGAGAGTTGGGGCTCTTCAGCCTCAAGAAGAGAAGGCTTCCAGGAGACCTTATTGTGGCCTTCCAGGATCTGAAGCGGGATACAAGAAAGCTGGGGGGGCAACTTTTTAGGGTGTCAGGTAGTGATAGGACTGAAGCGAATGCAACAAAACTAGAAATGGGTAGTGTAAAGGGTTAAGCTTACCTAGAACTGTATCCTGACTCTTCTCTGGGGGTGGTGTGACCTGCCCCCAGGTGTCCTGTTTAGCCCACTCCCACTTCCTGCTGAGGCTACTATAAAAGGGGATGGGCTTCCTGGCTCTCTGTCTTGCCTTCTCCTCTCCTGTCTGTCCAGTACCTTGCTGCCCTGCTGCTATCTCACCATGTGCTCTCCAGTAAACACATGGGGAGAGAAACCATTTTTTTGGAACTCTATAATTCTGCATTTCACCATCAATCTTCCATCCCTCTGCATCCACCACCAAATCATCAATTTCAGCGCTTGGACTCAACTTCCAACCACAGGTTGTATTTTTATATTGTGTATTTTGTTCCCTTTCCCCCCCCACCCTATCCTCTGTAATTCCCCTCATTCCTATACCCTGTATTTTGGTTCCTTTTATTCCCATCCTCTGCAACTCCCCTTACCTTCTATTTAATGTTAAAGTTTGCCTTTTTTGCTTCCAAATCTAATTAAGTATTTGTTGAGCTTTTGAGCTCAAGGGGGCTAGCTTAAACCTAATACATATTTAATTGGCACATATCAACGTGGGGCTAGGATTTTAAACTTGTTTAAAATAAGATTCAGAAGTTTAAAAATGGATGTTTTAAGAGTTTTGGTAATCCAGGCTTTTGGGTGGCTGTTTTGGAGCCGGGTATATAAATTAATTACTTACCATGTTGTATGGATAGTAATTGAGATGGTACTCAAGTATTTCAAAGGTTTACCAGTTAGATTGTTATGTATTTTTAGTGGATTATGTTGGGAATTTTACCGGGACTGTAAATTCATCTGATACATGGAGTAATTCTGAGCATATATGTTATGAGAGTGAAACTACAGGCATATTGCATGATGGCTGGTATTTGGTAGCAGTATTGTCACTATGTTTAAATGTGGCACAAGGGGGATGTGTCATAGTCCTAGCATGGACCACGTGGCAGCCGTGTTTAATCACCATTTGGAAAGTTTTAGGGAGGCGAGTGTATAGAGGGAGGAGTGGCTGTTGTGCATGCAGCAGCACTGACACCGCTGCTCAAGTGGGAGTGCCAACCTTGCGTGACTCACCCAGTACAAACAGCGGCACAAACGGTAGCACAAAAAAGGGCTCAACTTGTGGTGGACCAACCAGCATGGGAAAAGCCAGACTGGCGGGACAGGCTGCTGGCGCTAGCAGTGTGGCTGGCAGCAGCATGCCAGGCGCATTAGCCAGGCGGATGGAGGGGCATGGCCAACACCATTTGCGATGTGCCTGCCCTGGCCAGCAACAGCGGCGTGACCCTGCCCGCCACAGCAGCCCAGATTGTAAACCCCTCACAAACTTTTTCTCTTGCACGTACCACCACACGAAGAAAGAAACTCCATTCCTTGGACTCCATGGACAACAGCTCGACCAGCACCTCACAGCCGAGCTCCTCCAACGATAATGACTCTGAGTTAATTGCCATAACAACCATGCCCCGTAAGGAAATAAGGCAAACTCAAAAAGACTATGTAAGAGCAAATGGCCAGTCTCTCTTGGCTTGGCTTTTGCACTGCTGGGACTCAGAGGCAGAGACTGTAGAGCTTGATCAGAGGGAGGCTAAGCAATTGGGGCCCTTGTCAATGGATGGGGGTGTGGATAAAGAACTGGGGAGGCTGGATGGCACACACACACTTTGGGCCAGGCTTCTTACAGCTATAAGGTATTGGTACACCTCCAAAGAGGATATGATCTCCCATCCCTTTAAGTGGGAAAATATGGAACAGGGTATCACATATCTAAGGCAGATGGTTGTGCAGGAGATAATCTATGGAAATGGCCAACTCCCTGTGGACCCTGATGATATTTGAATGAAGCCAGCTCTCTTAAAGAAGCTGACCCAAGGTGCACCCTCTAACTATGCACACACACTGCTCCTGGGCAGGGCTCGTAACAATCTTCCAACCTGAGGCAGTTCAAAGACAGTGTCTCCAGGAAAGCCCTCATATCATCTGTAGAAACCCTGACCAGAGAGATGGATGAGCTCTGTCTCTGAACTGAAGAGGGGAGGGGACACTTGTTCCTCACTCTCTGAGTGGGTACAGGTCTCAGATGTCAGGAACACACATCGCCATGCCCCTGCCCCTCCTCCCCCTCATAGGAGGCCAACTCAAGCCAGGCAGGGGACATCCAGAGGCTCACTATATCACCATGGTGAGAACATGGACTGATGGCATGGCCAGCCCACTTCAGCCCTGTGGGCCACAGTAAAGGAATTGCAGGGTACAGGTACTGGGAACAACTCCTCCAAAAGAGGGGTGGGTCCAGTGTCCCACAGGTAGTCCCCTAGCCTGAGGAGTGGTGACACCAGCAGCTCAGGCCTCTGCTCAACCTGTGGGAATGACCTTCAGCATTAGAGGTGCCCTGTCTCCAGCCAGGTGGAGAACAGAGACAACAGGGTTTACTGGGATGTGTTTGTGAAATGGCCTGGCACCTCAGAGGTAAAGAAGTACAGGGCTCTGGTGGACACAGGTGCTCAATGTACCCTGATACCCTCAAGTCCCAGAGGGACAGAGTCCGTAACAAAATCAGGGGTCACAGGGGGATCACAGGATTTAACTGTGCTGCAGGCTCAGATAAGCCTCACTGGGAATGCAAGGGAGAAACACCCCATAGTGACTGGACCAGACGCACCTTGCATACTTGGTATGGACTTTCTGCAGGAGGGTTACTTCAAAGACCCGAGAGGATAGCAGCTGTAGAGACTGTGGATAAAGAGCAGCTGTCTGTCATGCCTAGCCTTTTAGATGAGCCTTCTGCAGTTGAAAATCACAAGGTACAGGACATACAACTGCCAATTGCTTCTTGTGTGGTATACAGAAAGTAATAGTGGACTAACGGATACTCTCTGCTGCCCATACTACAACTTGATTGTCTAGCTGGAGAAGCAGGGTGTGGTCAGGAAGACTCACTCCCCCTTGAACAGCCCAATCTGGCCAGTGTGAATGGAGAACAGCGAGTGGAGATTTACAGTGGACTTCAGGGGTCTAAACGAAGTCACTCCACCAACCAGCACTGCTGCACCAGACATGCTGGAGCTGCAGTATGAACTGGAATCAAAGGAGGCCAAGTGGTATGCCACCACTGACATTCCTAATGCACTATTCTCCATTCCCATCACAGAAGAATGCAGGCAGCAGTTTGCTTTCACATGGAGGAGCATCCAGTGTCACTGGAACAGGCTACCGATGGGGTGGAAACACAGTTCAACCATCTGCCACAGCATGATCTAGACTGTGCTTGAACACTTGCAACTCATCAATGACATCATTGTATAGGGTGAGACAGCAGAGGAAGTCTTCGAGAAAGGCAAGCAGATAATCACCATTCTGTTAGACGCTGGCTTTGCTATTAAGAGGAGCAAAGTGAAAAGACCCACCAGAGAAATCCAGTTTCTGGGAGTTTGATGGCAAGATGGCCACTGCCATGTTCCCCTGGAGGTGGTTAATAAGGTGGCCACTATGGTGGAGCCCACTAACAAGAAGGAGACCCAATCCTTCTTGGGGTTTGTGGGTTTTTGGAAAATGCACATTCCCAGGTACAGACAAATCATGAAACCTCTGTTCAATGTAACAAGAAAGAGGAATAGCTCTGAGTGGGGACCTGAACAACAGGTGGCATTTGATCAGATAAAGCGAGAAGTGGTCCATGCCATGGCCTTGGGACCAGTTTGAACTGGCCCAGAGATTAAGAACATACACTACACTGCAGCTGTTGAGAATGGACCTAGCTGGAGCTTGTGGCAGAGAGCTCCAGGAGAGATACGAGGCTGCCCACTCAGGTTTTGGATCAAAGCTTACAAAGGCTCATAGGCTAACTACACCCCCACAGAGAAGGAGATTCTGGCTGCCTATGACGGCAGAAGGAGATTCTGAGCTGCTTCTGAGGTAACTGGGACCGAGTTGCCACTTCTTCTAGCTCCCAGGCTCCCTGTTTTAACATGGATGTTTAAAGGGAAAGGCTCCACTCCACACCAAGTCAAAGATGCCACTTGGAGCAAATGGACAGCTCTGATAACTCAGAGAGCTAGAACGGGAAGCTTTGAATGCCCTAGCATAGTCAAGGTCACAACCAACTGGCCAAAGGGCACTGACTTCAGAATGCCACCAGAAGAGAAGTCAGTGGCCCAGGCTGAGGAAATCCCCCCATATAATCTGTTTACAGATGGATCTTACCATCTGGTAGGCAGTAAGCATAGATGGAACCCTACGTGCACAGTTGCAGAGACAAGAGATGGAGAGGGAGATTCCAGCCAATATGCTGAGGTAAAAGCCATCCAACCAGCCCTGGCAGAGTGAGAACAGCAGCCAGTGCTGTACATCTACACTGACTCATGGATGGTGGCAAATGCCTTGTGGGGCTGGCCAAAGGAGTGGAAGCAAAATGCCTGGCAGAGAAGAGGCAAGCCTATTTGGGCTGCTGACATCTGGTGAGACATTTCTGCCTGCCTGGTAAAACTGCCTGTTAAGATCAGGCACATCATTGTTCACATTCCAAGGAGCAGAGCCACTGAAGAAGAAAAGCGTAACCACCAAGCTGACTTGGCTGCCAAGATCTCCCAGATAGACTTGGACTGAAAACACAAAGGTGAACTGCTCCTAATGCAGTGGGCCCATGACATAGATTATCCATGAGTGTGATATATGTGCTGCCATAAAACAGGCTAAGCATATGAAACCTTTGTGGTATGGGGGGAAGTGGTCCAAGTACAAGTATGGGGAGGCCTGGCAGACAAATTACATCACTCTGCCTTGCTCCCGTAGTGGCAAACAGGTAGATTCAGACTGGATGTTAGGAAGAAGTTCTTGACCACGAGGGTGGTGAGAGGCTGGCACAGGTTACCCAGTGAGGTGGTAGGAGCCTCATCCCTGGAGATATTTAAGGCCATGCTGGAAGAGGCTCTAGACAGCCTCATCTAGTGTGAGGTGTCCCTGCCCATGGCAGGTGGCTTGGAACTGGATGATCATTGGGATACCTTCCAGCCCTGGTTGATTCTATGATTTTATGATTCTATGATTCCAGTATCTGAAAGGGGCTATAGGAAGGCTGGGGAGGGACTATTGACAAGGTCTTGTAATGACAGGATGAGGGGGAATGGGTTTAAACCAGAGGGGAGATTTAAACTGGATGTTAGGGAGAAGTTCTTGACAGTGAGGGTGGCATAGTTTGCCCAGGGAGGTTGTGGCTGCTCCCTCCCTAGAGGTGTTCAAGGCCAGGTTGGATGAGGCCTTGAGTGACCTGTTCTAGTGAGAGGTGTCCCTGCCTGTGGCAGGGGGGGTGGAACTGGATGAGCTTTCAGGTCCCTTCCAACATAAACCTGATTCTCTGATTCTCTGCTTTTCTGGATTTACACAGGGATGTGTCCTCCTCCATTCACCTCCTCCAGCCAAAAACTCACTCAGGAGGAGCCTTGGACCTCTTATTCCCACAAGCATCCCTCAGCTGTGTGACTGAGACCCTTGCTGTGCTGCTGCTTGTGGGAAGGGCTCAGCACAGCTGGGAGCTCATCAATCACCCCAAGCCACACTCCCCTCCTTCCATTTGTAGTCTTCCCTCCCACAGCCTTCTCACAGCCCCCACCTGAGCTGCTCTGCAGTTCTTAGCATCTGGGGTTTGGTTTTATTTCAGCTTGGAGCTGATGAAGCAGGAGAAAAGGGGAAGACTGAGAAAGGCCAACCAAGACCACAAGCCAAGTGAGGTCCATTTCCTGTCGGAATACTTGGCCTAAGATGCTTGGGCAGAAGACGGGCAGCAAAGGTTTGGCACTAACTGAAACAGAGCCCCCTTGCCTTGAAAGGTTAAAAGGCACAGAGCAGGCCAGCTGGAGCCCTCACAGTGACCTGGCCAGGAGCCCAACGGGCAGCTCACAGGAGAAATGACATGAAATCTCAAAGTCTTTGCAGAGAAGCACTTGGTGGAACTTTCAAAAGTTTCTCAGGAGAATGGAGGGATAAAAGAGGAAAATTCCCATCTCAAGGCCTTGAGGCCTTGGGAAAACTCCCTGGGCACCTCTCTCCAAACCTAGGCTGCTCAGCAGTTTAGGAAATCTGATCCAAAGGAGTTATGGTTTCTGCCAAGCTCTTCCTGCTTTCCCACAGGCAGGAGTGGAGGCTCAGCAGAGTCCCTTCTTGCTAGGTGGAGCTGTGAACCACGAGGGGCATGGGGATACCAGGGGACACACATCACTGCTCCAGCAGCATCTTCCTAGCTGTGGTTGATCTGCAGTGGACCTGGCAGCAACAGCTGGAGGCTGCTGGTCCTGGCATATGAAGTGGCCCAGGTTGGATTTCATTCTTTCACTTTTTGTGCTGCAGTGTGGAGTAGAGATGAGATCTGTTGCTACTGGCTCCAGGTGTGGCCTCCCTGGTGCTGAGTACAGCAGAACAATCCCTGCCCTGCTCCTGCTGCCCACACCATTGCTGATCCAGGCCATGCTGCTGGTGCCCTCCTTGTCCACCTGGGCACAGCCTGGCTCACCTTCACCCAGCTGGCCACCAGCACACCCAGAGCTTTCTCTGCTGGGCACTTTCCAGCCACTCTGCCCCCAGCCTGGAGCCTTCCTGGGGTTGTTGTGCCCCAAGTGCAGGACTGAACCCTTGGCCTTGTTGAATCTCATCCCATTGGCCTCAGCCCATGGATGCAGCCTGTGCAGGTCCCTCTGCAGAGCCTTCCTGCCCTGCAGCAGCTCCACACTTCCTCCCAGCTCAGTGCCACAGTGAAGTTCTGTCAAATTTTCCTTTCCTCAACATTGTTGAGCCTTGCCAATAGCAGAGGACTGGATTCTCCTCCTCGGTGTCTGTGCCTTTGTTTGCTTTGTGTTTCCCTTCTCAAGTGCAAAGCAACAGTGCAGTGGTTAAGCTGTGGGCACGAGTCAGATGGACCTCAGTGGCATGGTGGCACAGGGTGTCTTATAGCACCTCCTTCCTGTACCCTCAGACACATCTAGAAAATGCCTCACTCCAGACACAGAACTGGAACTGTTTTCATTCTCAAAATCTCTTCACATCAGCTGCATGTGTCTGGGCTGTGTCCTTGGCAGGAGCAGATCACTGTCACCGCCAGCAGAATGGTGAAAATGGTGGCTGCCCTGCTGCATTGTCTTTGAGGGTTCCCAGATCCTGCTGGCCACTCTGAGATGGGTGCTGAGCTGCACACTCCAAGAGCTGAGATGCTTTCTGGGACAGGCAGTATCTGCATGTTGTGTCACAGTGGCTGCTCCCACCCTCCTCAACATTTGGAGATCTTGGGTGGGTGAGACTGCATTTGGAATGTGAGGCCACATCTGGAATATTGTGATCAGTTCTGGGTCCCTCAGCTCAAGAAGGACTTCAGGGAACTGCTTAAGAGAGTCTAGCCCAGAGCCCCAAAGCTGCTGCAGGCAGTGAACATCTCCTGTGGGGCCAGGCTGAGGGAGTTGGGGCTTGGAGCTTGGAGCAGAGCAGCCTGAGGGCTGCCCTCATTGCTGTGCTAAAGATGTGCAGGGCAGTGTGGGGAAGATGCAGCCAGGCTCTGCTCAGGGATGGCCAAGGACAGCACAAGGGGCACTGGGAGCAAGCTGGAGCAGAGGATGTGCCATGGGATCAGGAGGGGAAACTTTGTCCCTATGAGAGTGCTGGAGGCCTGCAGAAGGCTGCCCAGAGAGGTTGTGGAGTGTCCTTCTCTGGAGCATTTCCAACCCCACCTGGATGTGTTCCTGTGTGCCCTGCCCTGGGTGCATGACTGGATGACCTCTGGAGGTCCCTTCCAGCACCTAGCTCTCTGTGATGCCGTGGCTGAGCCCAAAGCCCAGCAGCTGCAGCCTGACTCTGCAGCAGGCTTTTGGCCTCCCCAGCAGCAGTGCTGGCAGGAGGCTGGGAGAAGCTTTCCTGTGACTGAAGAAAAAGCCAAGTGGTGAAACTCGTCACGTCCCCAGGCTCTGTGAACATAAAACTAAGTGTTTGGGAGGGAAGGGATGCTCTGGCATAGGGCACCACTCTCCAAAGCTGCTTTCTGACTGCGTCCCCCTCCCCAGAAACCAGCCTGAGCTCTCTGGGCCATGCTATCACTGCCTGAGCTGGGCTGAAGGATCACAGGCTGTTTTGCTTGTCTTGTGCCTTTCCTCTGAGGAGCCTGGGGATGTGCATGGGTTGGTTTGAGCTAATTGGAGAATTTGAGTGAGAAATTAGACTATTGGCTGAGAGAGGTAAACACAGTGTGTCACTTCACCAAGTTTTACTGAGGAAAGAAAAAAAAAAAGCTGTTTTTAAGAACTGTTCTGAAAACAATCAGATAGCAGATGGCTTCTGACAGTTCTGGCTGTGGCTGCTTCTCATGCATGGTCTCCTTTCCCTTTGTCTTGGTTGCTAATTCTCAGTAAAACTACTAACTCCTTTCTATCACTAATACCCTGACTGATTTACTTCAGCTTATCTGCAGCATCAACAGGTGGTGAGATAAGACTGGGGAAGGGGGGAAAGGTGGTAGGGGGGGGTTTGGTTTTCCTCTCTTGNGGGGGGAAGGTAACTGCTAAACCACTACAGTGCAATTCCATGGCACACTGTGGCCTAGTAGCTGTGCCAGCTAACAAAGGCCAGCATTCAGAAGGCTGCTCAGAGCCATAGATTCATAGAATCAGTCAATGCTGGAAGGGACCATAAGGATCATGTAGTTCCAACCCCCCTGCCATGGGCAGAACACTCTACCCTAGATCAGTCTGGTAGGGTCAGCTGTCTGCTTTCCTCCTCCTTTTTCAATGGCAACAACTTTTCCTACCAAAACCCTCTATGGAACCTTCTCTCTTGGAAACAAGACTGCATCTGGTTGCAACATCTCCTCTTGCTGGATGGTACAAGTGGTGCTACTATCAGAATCTCTGCAGAGGAAGCCCAGGGGGTGCTGGTGGACAGCTGGGTGAAGGTGAGCCAGGCTGTGCCCAGGTGAACAAGGAGGGCACCAGCAGCATGGCCTGGATCAGCAATGGTGTGGGCAGCAGGAGCAGGGCAGGGATTGTGTCCATGGGTTCAGCACTTGGGAGTCTACATCTGCAGTGCTGGGTTCCATTCTGGGGCCCTTACTTTGAGGACATTGAGGGGCTGCAGAGGGTCCAGAGAAGGGCAAGGAAGCTGGGGAAGAGTCTGGAGAAGAGGTCTGGTGAGGAGCAGCCAAGGAAGCTGGGGAAGTTTAGTGTGGAGGAGGCTGAGGGGAGACCTCATTGCTCTCTACAGCTTCCTGAGAGGAGGCTGGAGCCAGGTGGGGGTTGGGATCTGCTCCCTTGGAATAAATGACACGAGGAGAGGAAATGGCCTCAAGTTGCCCCAGGGGAAGTTTAGGTTGCAGATGAGAAGAAATTCTTTGGCTGAAAGGGTTCTCAAAGGCTGGCAGAGGCTGCTCAGGGAGGTGGCTGAATGCCCATGGCTGGAGATGTTTGAAAGAGGCAGAGCTGTGGTGCTGAGGGCCATGGCGTAGCCCCAGCCTAGGTAGAGCTAGGGAACGGTTGGACTGAATGAATTTGAAGGCTTTTTGCACCCAAATGACTCAGTGATTCTCTGATTCTCTGAGAATCTCAGATGTAGGCAACTTCTGTTTTATTGTTTGCCACTTGAACCACCACTCCTGAGAATTTCACATCAATCTTCATATTTCTTTTTACTTTTAAAGCATCCATCAAGTTGGAACTCAGCATCACCAGGTGCTCCGAAGGTGAGGTTTGCTCCAACTTTCCTGCTGAGAAACTGTTCAGGAATTGCTGCTGGAACCTGTCAGGTAGTGGCTGTGCTCTCAGAGAGGCTGACAGAGCCCAGAACCTGCTCAGCATTCTTGCACGGAAACGCTGCAGTGCTGCAACTCCCAGTTTGGGGCTGATTGGATATTATCAGCCAAAAAAGGCAAACAACTGCAGTGGCGAGGGGGGTGGAGGGAGGGAGTGGGGATTGGATATATGGG
>VWZI01018575.1:0-40447 GCA_013396835.1 Psilopogon haemacephalus | reverse complement strand
CCATCAGTTTTAAAGTACCTCCTTCCTTCCCGAAACCGGCTGCAGCAGCAGATTTTCATTGCTCTCGGAGTTCACTTTGTCCTGCAGCGTTTGAGCTCGCTGAAGGCACAGGCTTTGGGGTGGGCAAAGCCGCGCAGGGCTGTGGAACTCGTTCTGCAGCGCTCCGTTGTTGCGGAGTCAGCGCTGCGGGGCTGCGGGGCTGCGGCACTGCGGCTGCCCGGCTGCCTGCCTGCCTGCCTGCCTGCCGGCACAGGAGGTCGCCAGTACCCAGTCAAGCCCTTTAAGCAGGGGGACATTTTGGTGCTGAGCCTCTTGAAGGGAAGAGCAGGGGGCTGCTGGGTATTCGGGAATGTTTTTATGGCTCCACAAAATGATTTCCCAACCCGGAGCAGCCCCTGCGTGCAGCCTGGGCTCCTGCTGCACAGAGCGACAAAGGTGAGGGAGGGAATGGAATTGAGGAGAGGCTGGGGCTTTTTAGTCTGCAAAAGAGAAGACTGAGAGGGGATTTAATAAGTGTTTATAAATATCTGAGGGCTGGGTGTCAGGAGGAGGAGGACAGGCTCTGCTCACTTGCTCCCTGGGATAGGACAAGGGGCAATGGATGGAAGCTGCAGCACAGGAGGTTGCAGCTCAACACAAGGGGGAACTTCTTACTGTAAGGGTCCCAGAACACCAGAACAGACTTCCCAGAGAGGTTTCAAGGCCTGTCTGGATGCGTTCCAGTGTGACAGACTTGAGCTAGATTGTATGGTCCTGCTCTGGCAGGGGAGTTGGACTAGATGATGTCTTTGGGTCCCTTCCAACACCTGGCATCCTCTGATCCTGTGAACATCTCTCTTATGAGGAGAGAGTGAGGATCTGGGGCTTGGAGAAGAGGAGACTGAGAGGTGACTTCATAAATGTTTGTATATATGTAAAGGATGAGTGCCAGGAGGATGGAACCAGGCTCTTCTCAATGACAGGACAAGGGACACTGGGTAGAAATTGAGACACAAGAAGTTCCATGGAAATATGAGGAGGAATTTTTTCCCTGTGAGGGTGACAGAACTCGGGAACAGGCTGCCCAGCATGGAACACCCCACCTGGATGTATTCCTGTGTGATCTACTGTAGGTGACCCTGCTCTGGCAGGGGAGTTGGACTGGATGAGCTTTGGAGGTCCCTTCCAATCCCTAACACTCTGTGATTCTGAGATTATTGCAGCTTTGGAGCCTGTGCTGCAGAGAGCGAGTGCACAAAGGCTGCTTGGTGGAACTGGGACACACACAGCACTCTCACACTTCATGGGGCACAGCACAGCCTTGGGCACACACTGGGGATGCACACCTGGGCAGTGATGGGCCACCAGAATTCACCCAGAGCTGTTTTGGGTTCAGGGTGGATTACAAAGCTCTTGCTGAAGGAGGCATCCTGGCCAGTGCTTGTCAGCAGAGGATTCACAGATTGATAGAATGGGTTGGCTTGGAAGGGACCTTGAGGATCATCCAGTTCCAACCCCCTGCCATGGCCAGGGACACATCCCACCAGCCCATTGTTCCCAAGGCCTCATCCAGCCTGGCCTTGAACACCTCTAGGGAGGTTGTGGATCACAACCTCCCTGGGCAACCTGTGCCCCACTCTCACTCTCAACAATTTCTTCCTCATCTTCAGTCTCAATCTCCCCTCTCCCAGCTCAAAGATGTTGCCTCTTGTCCTAGCACTAAAAAGTCTTGTTTAAAAAGTCTCTTTGTGGAGAAGTTTGGGATTTTTGGTGAGACCTGGGTGAACAGCCCCCAACTCCAGATGGACTGGGAGGCCTTGAGTCTGTAAGTGGCAGATAGGGAGTAAGTGCAGAGGGGAAGGTGGCTGAGTGGTTGTTCCACATAGGTTTCTGAGCAGTCCCATGGGGTGGCTGGGAGCAGTGGGTGGATGCTTACTACAGTGAGGGATTTCATCAACATTGTGCCTAGACCTAGGCCCTGTGTGCTCCTCTGCAAGCTTGCTGCTTGTTACAGGAGCTGTGGGTCCTGTGCTGGAGTGCTGGGACAGGTCTCTAAGGACACAACTAGCCTTCAGGGAATCACAGAATGGCAGGACTTGGACCTGTGGAGAGCATCCAGCCCAACCCCAATGCCAGAGCAGGGTCATCCAGAGTCAATTTCACAGGGACACCTCCAGGTGGATCTGGAAGGCCTGTCCCACTGCTCAGCCACCCTCACTTTCTGTTCCTGTGGCACCTCCTGGGTTCCTGTTTGTGTCCGCTGCCTCTTGTCCTGTCCTTGGGAACCACTGATCAGAGTCTGGCTGCTCCAGGTCTCTCAGCCTCTTCAGTACCCTCAGCATCCTTGTGGCACTGCTTTGGACTCTCAGTGCTGCTGGGCAGCCACAGCTTCAGAATAGCTCAAATTGTCACTGCAAAGGAGACTGCAGTGCTGCTGCTGGAGGACAGCCACAGTAGGTTTCCAGGAGCAGGCAGCACATATCACAAGGTGGCCCAGGACTTAACTTGGCCCATTCTGCTGTTAGCAACCTCCTGGAGCCTTGGAAGTATGTCAGAGCTGCCCACCCACTGCTGCCTGTACCAGAGCACTGAGTCTCCATCTCAGAAGGCCTTCCAGACCCACCTGGATGTGTCCCTGTGAGATCAACTCCGCTCTGGCAGTGGATGTGCTCCCAGCCCAGGATGGGGCCCTGAAGCTGTGGTCCTGCTTAATCTGAGTCTTGGCAGGCCACATCCTCTCCTGGGTGCTTTAGCTAGTGACATTAAAGCATGGCAAGGAGTGTGCTCTGCCAGAGGTGGCAGTGGCAGTGCTGAGCTGATTTAGTCTCTCCATGGCAGGAAAGACTTCTCCTCACTGCAGAAACAAGAGCCATGGTCCCCAGGCTGTTTCACCATAAAGCTGGTTGATTTTCTCCTGGGAGCTTGTCTCAAGACCTTCCACGATGATGATTTTCCTAAACAAAAGCTTGGTGACAAGTGCAAGTTTCAATGAAACAGAAGTGAAATAATGATTTTTACCACTTTGTGTGCATGGCTACAATGACTTCCTTTCCCTTTCCCCTTCCAAGTGCAAGAAATGTGCCATCAGCTATTACTGAGAGAGGTAGGAAGGAGGCTTTCACTCCTCTTTAAGACTCCATGTTACACCTATTACTATGCTTTCTGGCTTTTCTCTAAATAAAAACCAGCTATTAAGAGTATCTCTAGCTATGATATCCAAGGGTAAGCATTTGAAATACATGAGAGATGCTCAGGCAACCAATCAGTCTGCAGAAAACTAAAGTCTCCTGAGATCAATTTCCTGCTTCAGTCCTGCAGGTCCTTCTCTCATCTTGAGCGTAATGTGATTGTTCAGGGCTTTAATAAAATCTTGATTTCTCCACCAAGCTCTCATCTATAAAAATCAAATTTATCCAGGATTAGTCTGCATTTGGAAAGGGAACAGGCCAGTTTAACCCTTGCTCTCCTCCTCCCATTGCCAGATCCAGGAATTTGATGGATTGAGCAAAACAATGAAAGGTTTGGCTCCAGCAAAGCCCTCAGGGCTAGGTACTTAACACCACCAAGTCAGGTGTCTTGTGCTGCCCCTCACACACCAAATATGGTCACCAAACTGGAAAAACATGGACTTGATGGGTGGACAACTCACTGGATAAGGAATTGGCTGAATGGTGGCACACAGAGAGTGGTGATCAACAGCACAATGTCCACCTGGAGACCAGTGACAAGTGGCGTCCCTCAGGGGTCAGTGCTGGGACCAGTGCTGTTGAACATCTTTGTCAGTGCCATGGACAGAGGAATCAGTGCACCCTCAGCAAGTTTGCAGATGACACCAAGCTGTGTGGCACAGTTGACTTGCTGGAGGGCAGGGATCCATCCAGAGGGACCTGGACAGGCTGGAGAGGTGGGCCCAGGCTAACCTCATGAAATTTAACAAGGCCAAGTGTAAGGTCCTGCACCTGGGTCGCTGCAATCCCAAGCACAAATACAGGCTGGGTGGTGAGTGGCTGGAGAGCAGCTCTGAGGAAAAGGACCTGGGGGTCTGGGTGGATGAGAAGCTCAACATGAGCCTGCAGTGTGCACACACGGCTCAGACAGCAACTGTGTGCTGGGCTGCATTAAGAGAGGCATTACCAGCAGGGCAAGGGAGGTGATTCTTCCCCTTTACTCTGCTCTTGTCAGACCCCACCTAGAGTACTGTGTGCAATTCTGGAGCCCCCAGCACAAGAAGGACATGGAACTGTTGGAGAGAGTCCAGAGGAGGGCCACGAAGATGATCAGAGGGCTGGAGCACCTCTGCTATGAGGACAGGCTGAGAGAGTTGGGGCTTTTCAGCCTGGAGAAGAGAAGGCTTCGAGGAGACCTTACAGTAGCCTTCCAGTATCTGAGGGGGGCCTACAGGAGGGCTGGGGAGGGACTGTTCACAAGGTCTTGTAATGACAGGACGAGGGGGAATGGGTTCAAATTGGTGGAGGGGAGATTTGAACGGGATATTAGGAAGAAATTCTTCACAGTGAGGGTGGTGAGGCACTGGAACAGGTTGCCCAGGGAGGTTGTGTCTACTCCCTCTCTGCATGTGTTCAAGGCCAGGCTGGATGAGGTCTTGAGCGTCCTGATCTAGTGGGAGGTGTCCCTGCCTGTGGCAGGGGGTTGGAACTGGATGATCTTTGAGGTCTCTTCCAACCTAGACCATTCTATGATTCTATGATTCTATTGTGGAATATTCCAAAGGGGACCCGAGGGCCCGAACAGAGCCCTTCTGTTCTCCTCCACAACTTTTAAGTCAGTCAAGCAGAGGTACTCGGAATGGGAGAAAGGACTTCTTTCCTTTACCCAAGCTGTCAAGGAAGCACAGAAATTTTGTACTACGCAAGATCCTGTTGCACAGCACCCTTTCCCTCTGCTCAGAGCAATCCTAAAGGGAGCTGCTCCACCTGAAGGTGTAGCACAGAAGGTCACTGTGAGGAAGTGGTATGCCTATTTGGCAGGGATTGGACATCTTATGCTATTAAGAGAAGGCCCAACCGAAGTGTCCAAATTGCAACAGGCAGTGAATCTGGACATAGCTCTGCTAGGCCAACCCTACAGGCCCTCTCCAATTCAGGTAGCACCTGAGGTCACCACAGACTCTGACACTGAGAGCATGTGGTTCACTGATGCATCCTCCGATCGGGTACTACAAGGCTGCAGCAATGGAGGTTGGTACTGGCAGGACTGTTACCGAGAAGGGTGAAGGTAATGCCCAAGTAGGAGAACCACGTGCACTAATATGAGCTGTAGAGAATGGTGCCACAGCTGTCTACACTGACTCTTATGCCACTTTCAAATAAGCCACTGAATGGATTACTCAGTGGGAGGCAAATCAGTGGGAAGTTGGTACTACTAAAGTTTGGCAAGCTATGGATTGGCAGAGATTATTAGAGATAAGCCTGACAAGACCCATCAAGGTGGGATGAGTCAAAGGGCACTCCAAACTAGACACCCCTGCTGCAAAATGGAACTAGCATGTGGATGACTTGGCACACATCCATGTGGTGAACAATGAAGGGAAAGATTGGGAGAGGCTGTCAGAGTGGATCCACATCAAAAGGGGTCACTCAGGCAAGGCTGATCTCTTCTATGAATGTGGGTCTCATGGATGGCCAGTTTCCATGGCAACATGTGAAACTATTATTTCAGCCTGTCCACAATGTAGGGTCCGACTGAAGGCCAATCATCCAAACCTAGCCCCAGCTCAACATATCTGCCAGGACAAAACTCTATGGAGTACCTGACAGGTGGATTATGTTGGCCCCCTCAAATCATCACACAGGAAAAGATACACACTGGTTGGAGTAGAAGTGGTCTCAGTCTTAACCATGTCCACAGCCACTAGTAATGCCACCAGAGCTCAAACTGCTTCAATGTTTTGCCAATACCTGAATGCATTCAAAGTGACACTGGGCCACATTTCACTGCAGCCTTATGCAGGACTGGGCCAAGGGTGAAGGGGTCAAATGGATGTTCCATACCCCATACTATCCACAGGTGAATGGCATAGTAGAAAGGACAGATGGCCTTCTCAAGAGACACACCAAGGTCTCTCAAGGCAATTGGGACAAGTGCCTAGCCCAGGCAGTTTCCATTGTGAACAACTGATGAGGAAGTTATGGTAGCCCCAAAATCAAAGCATTCCATCCAACTGAGCCAAAGGTAGATGCAATTTGCATGCCTAGCAGACCAGAGAGCAAATCACAGCACTCTGATACAAATGCAGGTGGGCCAACCTGTATTAGTAAAGTTGCCATCAATATGTCAATATGTGTAGGAAGCCCTAGATGCCCATGGAAAGACTCACTGCATCAATGTGCGGTTGATCGTTCCTGATCAGTAGTTAATCTGCCCAGTCACTACACAGCAAGGCCAGTTTTGCCTTCCTACAGGTGGAGCCTGCATCAAAACCTTGATGCCAATCAGACCAGAAGACTAGCACTGGGAACAGATGGGACCAGAGACAGACTGGACCAGTCACCCAGAGAAACACTGAATCATCATTGGGGAGGACACTCAAAGACACCTTCAGAGACCAAATGACAGTGGACAGCCAGAGAGGATGACTGCCTTTGGAGACCTAACAGCGTGGGACAAGACCTGATTGGACTCAGAGCAATACTGCTCTACTAGACTCAGCTGTAGTTATGTATGTTTCTATACCAAAGTTTATGTAACTATGTAAGTTACTATGTACTAGAGGGAAGCGAGAACTCGCACATAGCATATTAAGGTACAAATCATCCCCAGCTTTGATGCATAAACCTGCCCAACAGGCAACTGGGTGGCATGTCCTGGTAGAGCATAAATCCTGCCAGCCCAGTTTAACCCTTGCTCTCCTCCTCCCATTGCAAGGTCCAGGAGTTTGATGGATTGAACAAAACAATGAAGGGTTTGGCCCCAGCAAAGCCCTGAAGGCTAAGTACTTAGCACCACCAAGTCAGGTGTCTTGTGCTGCCCCTCAATGTGCCTGGGTGGGCACACAGGAGCAAGCTTTGATTTCTTTACTAAGACAATGATGCTAATGCTTATTGACCGGTTTAATTTTCAAAATAGTGTATTTAATAGGGGTGATTTAGAAACCATTCTCTCCTTTGCTGCCACCCTCCACTGGGATCAGAAGTCAATTTCGTGACTCTTTCACTGCAGCCATGTGTTTGCAGCTTGTATCAGCATAGCAGAGAAGCAACTCTTCCCTCCTTCTCTACCTGGATACTTTGCATCTTTGCTCCATCACGTCATGAGTACATGGGCTAAGACTCCCTAAGCGTAGTTAGATTTTCCCGTTTTCATGTTCCTATTTTCCAAGTTCTGATTGTTTAAACTGTTTAATTCTGTGTTTATAGATACCCTTTGTGCAACTACTTCCTGTCAACTGAAGAGCCAAAGAATCTCAGGGAAATTTCCCCAAATTTTAAAATGTTAATAATAATAATAAAAAAAAAAAATCATACAGAAATGAATATTCATCATTCATAGCTGATTATTAATTTCACACCAGGGGGTTGGACTGGATCATCTCTGGAGATGCCTTCCAACTCCTGCCCTTCTTTGGTTCTGTGATTCTGTAACATCCTGTGGCATGATGGTTGGGGTTCTGATCCTGAGACAAATTTGCTCTCAGCCTGGTAGGAGCACCACTTTGCACACTGGGTTTTCTGCTCACATCTGCAAGGTAATTCAATGAGTCTATGATTCTAATTGCTTCCAGATAGGCTGTCAAGACAGCCTCAGCTTGGATCTCTGCTGGCCTGTGCTTGCTAACATCTGCACCCCGTGGCAGCGTAGCTCTGCCACAGCCATGCCGTGTGGGTGACTGATGGTGTAGACCAAGCATTCACTTCACAGGACACAGATAGTACTGGGGCAAAGTGGTGTCTTCTGGCGCACCTCTGGGGAGAGCTGGAGCACAGCTGGTGGTGTTTCTGCAGCTTTGCAGTGGAAAGGCTCCACCTCTCTGCAATTCACTCTTCTGACTGCAGGCCCAGCAACTCATTTGCTAATAAACAGGATCTCAGCAGGGTGGGCTCCATGACCTGTGCTCCTTGACCCCATTCCACCTTGGAATCTGCAGTTCACTTAGATGCCTCCATGAAGCATCCATAGCTGGTAAATGAGAGATCTGACATCTCTGACCTTATTGGTGTCTACAGCTGCCTGAAAAGGAGGTTGGAATGAGTCTGGTGCTGGCTCTTCTCTCAGGTGACTAACAACAGAACAAGGAATTGGCCTAATGCTGCATCAGGGCAGGGTTTGGTTGGAGATGAGGAACAATTTCTTTGCTGCAAGATTGGTCAGGGATTGGAACAAGCTGCCCAGGAAGGTGGTGGAGGTTATGCTGAAGAGAAATTAGGTTATAGGCTGTGGAAAGAAAAAAATGGTGATGTCTACTTCACTCATAGGTTTACTGAGATGTACTAAAGCAAGGACACAAACATAGATAGGACAGAGTCACTCTGGTCTGAGCTCTAGCTGCTGGTCTCTCCCTCTCCTTGCCTTCTAGCAGGATCTATGTAACCCAACTAATCAACTTCTGCTTCTAACCCGCCCTGGTCGATCTTCCCTTTTTACCTGGCTCATAAGGCAGATTCTGAGATAAGATTGAGAGCTGGGGGAAAGGTGGAAGGGTGGTTTGGAACCCCTCTTGGGGACTGTGATCTCTGGGAGGGGTGTTGTGTTTCTGTATTACCTTTTAACTTGCATACCTGCAAATATTTGCAATATATTGTAAATATCTGCTTGTATATTGTGCTAAGCTGTGAATATAAAGCTTCATTCCTTAACTTCCAGCTGGCTGAGTCTACTCTGGGTGAATTCAAATGTGGGAGGGGGGCAGGTAACTCCTGAGCCATCACAAAGATGTTCAAGAAATGTGTGGATGTGGCACTTTGGGTCATAGAGGTGTTCGGTAGAAGGTTGGTCTTGGTGGTCTGCAAGGTCTTTTCCAACTTTAATGAGTCTGTGATTCTGTACCAATCCTGGAGGGGGTGTGTGAGCTGGAAATCAAATATTCATAGAAAGGACATCAAGAGTCAGCTGGTTCAACCTTTCTTGACATTAGCATGGTCTAGACAAGCTGGCCCAGCAGCCTGCCCAGCTGAATTTTACATGTGTCCACCACCCCCATGCAGAGAGGATTTTGCAATGGCTGCTTTATCCCCCTGAGGTCAATGTGGCTCTGCATCCTCCTCTAAGCAACTCTGCCTGGCTCCTGACACACTCAGGGGAGTTCTGACTGCCACCATTCCTTCCTGGAGACTTCTTGGCCACTGTGGGAATGCAAAATAATGAGGAGTCTGGCCTTGGTTCACATGGTTGGGGAAAACAATGTAACGCAGGTCTCTGGCTCTCATAACATGGCAGCTGCCTCCAAAAAGGGATAAGAGAAACATCTGGTTAGAGAATAACAGGTGTGGCAGAGCAGGGCACTGCCCCACCGGAGGTTTGAATGAGGTGTGAACTTTGACAGGGCACACCCAGTCCACTGCCCCACCAGAGGTGTAAATGGGGCAGGAAACGGTCTTCCTCCCTCCCCACCTCTGTCACAACAGGTGTGAAGTGCCTTCTCCCACCCTCCATGGACTTGAACAGGGAGGCAACAGATCACCTCAGTATATATATGGCAGCTGGACAGATTGCAGCAGGACTTGCTTGGACTTGCACTGGGACCTGCACGGACCTTCACTGGGACTTGCTCGGACCTTTACTGGGACCTGCACTCAGACCTGTACCGGGACCTTCACAGACCTGAACACGGACCTGGAGACACGAACCTCGCACAGACTTTGAGACAGTCTCCCATTTGTAAGTAGGGCAAAGCTGTTTCATGCCCAAACCTTTCCATTTTTCTGATTTTTCCTGAATTACAAGAAAAGGCATCCTCGTGAAGACTTTTTCCCGACCGAATTAGAACCCAAACTTAAACTAATCTACACACAGATTGTGGGTGGGGCTCTTGGAAATTATAAAAGCTACATAATTTATAATTTCAGCCTCTTCAATCACCCCCAGTCAATACAACAGGTTATCATGAATAGGACTGTGCTTAATTATGCCAACTAATTAGTATGCTTCTGATTAGCATGGACAGTGTTCTGCAGAGCTCATGTTACCAATCAGAATTTAGGCACGTTGTTTTAGTCTGATAAGAAAACACTATAAAAGAACTATCCTGTCACTAATAAGGGGTTTGACTTTATACATCATACTGGTGTGCTTGTATCATTCCATTCCTGCATGTGAAGAATGAACCTGGCAGGCCACCATCTCCTATTTTCTTTCATAGCTTCTTCATCTTTCTCTGGGAAGAAAGCTTCTCCCTTCCTCACTTCTACTGCCATAGATTCCTGAGATGCTTTTCCCAAATACTAGCCATAGATTGCTCCTCATCCTGATCATGTCTAAAGTGTGTCCCTTTCAGTTCTGTCTTCACAGAGAGTTAATGGTGTTCTGTGTAACAAGCCCTGAGGTTGTGAAGAACAGTGATGGTAGAAATTGGCCATGTTTGAGGATGAAAAGGACAAGAAATGTTACTGCAGTGAGAAGGACACAGCCTGAGAGACCTAGGGTTGATGGTGGTGCTGGGCAGCTGACACTAGACAAGCAGCTGGGTTGTTTGGTGAGGAAGCAGAGATATATTTAGGTTGGAAAAGACCTTCAAGGTCATCCAGTCCAAGCTGTACACTGACACTGCCAAGTCCACCACTAAATCATGTCCCTGAGTGCTACATCTACACGTTTTAGATACATCCAGGGATGGGCATTCAAGCACTTCCCTGGGCAGCCCATTCAAGTGGCTGAGGACACTTTCAGCCAAGAAGGTTCTTCTCATCCAAACTAAACCTCCCATGGGGCCGCTTGAGACCATTTCCTCTCCTCCTGTCACTTGTTCCTAGGAAGCAGAGCCAACAGCCGTGTGGCTCCAGCCTCTTAGGGAGCTGTAGAGAGCAATGAGGTGTCGCCTCAGCCTCCTCTTCTCCACACTAAACACCCACAGCTCCCTCAGCTGCTCCTCACCAGACCTCTTCTCCAGACCCTTCCCCAGCTTCCTTGCCCTTCTTTGGACCCTCTCCAGCCCCTCAATCTCCTTCTCAGAGGGCCCCAGAACTGATCCCAGCACTGCAGATGTAGCCTTCCCAGTGCTAAGCCCACACAACCCCTGTCCTGCTCCTGCTGCCCACACCATTGTTGTTTATTCTGAAAAGAGAGGGCCAAAGGCATGCCCTGGCCCTCAGTGTTGCAGAGTGCCCTGCAGAAGCAGCATTGCACTTTGCAGAGAGGCTGCAGAGACCACAGAGGAAAGGTATTGAGGATGTGGGAAAGGTACAGAAGACACTGAGCAGGTTAAGAGTGACAATGGTCCAACTTGGAGTCTTTGGCAGAAAGCTCCAAATGAAACACGTGGTCATCCACTTGGTTTCTGGGGTCGTGGCTACAGAGGTTCAGAGGCAAATTACACCCTAACAGAGAAAGAAATACTAGCAGCCTATGAAGGAGTGAAAGCAGCTTCTGAAGTGACTGGAACTGAGTCACAGTTGCTTTTAGCTCCTAGATTGCCTGTTCTAAACTGGATGTTCAAAGGCAAAGGTTCATCACCTCATCATGGCACCCATGCAACCTGGTCTAAATGGATGGTTTTGATAACCCAACGAGCATGCATGGGTAATCTTGATTGACTTAGTCTGGTAGAAGTGATCACAAACTGGCCGGAAGGCAAAGGCTGTACAAAACCTCGAGGAGAAAACAATTTGTGATGAGGAAGCTCCTCCCTGTGGTGATCTTTCTGATCAGGAAAAGAACTATGCTTTGTTCACTGACGGTTCCTGTCTTCTTGTTGAGAACAAGCGAAGATGCAAGTCAGCAGTCTGGAGTCTTACCAGGAGAGTTACTGAAGCAAAAGATGGAGAAGGTGAATCCAGTCAATTCACTTAGGTAAAAGCAGTCCAACTTGCTCTTGATATGGCTGAATGGGAAAATTGGCCTATCCTTTACCTCTACACCAACTCATGGATGGTAGCCAATGCTCTATGGGGTCGGCTAAAGGACTGGAAAAAGAGTGGCTGGCAGAGGAAAGGAAAGCCTATTTGGTGTGCTGATCTATGGCAGGACATTGATGCACAACTGGAGAGAATTCCAGTGAAGGTGCAGCATATAGAGGCACACATGCCTAAAAGCAAAGCTACTGAGGAACATCGACACAACCAGCAGGCAGATCAAGCTGCTAAAATTTTCCTGTTGACACAAACTGTGACCTTGATCTTTATTGGAAATACCGAGGTGAACTGTTCTTAGCTCGGTGGGCCCATGATTCATCTGGACATCAAGGCAGGGATGCAACATACCAATGCACATGTGATAGGTCAATTGACTTATCCATGGACGCTATTACCCAAGTCATACATGACTGTGACATCTGTGCTGATATTAAGCAGGCTAAGCAAATCAAGCTCTTATGGTATGGAGAGAGATGGTCAAAGTACAAGTATGGTGAAGCGTGGCAGATTGACTACATCACTTTACCTTGTTCTCATTCTGGCAAGCAGTATGTTCCACCCTAAAAGCCATGGGGGGTGGAACTTAAAAAACTGGAACAAACATTTAGCACAAACAACATGGTTGGTTAATAGTAGAGATTCAGTAAACAGAGCAGGACCTGCTCCACCAGTGGATGGTGATAGAGTTTCTGTTGTATGTGAAAAGAATCCATTAAGAAAAACTGTTTGGGTATTTTCTCCTTCAGGCAAAAGGAAACCTGTCTGAGGGGTGGTTTCTGCAGAAGGTCCTGGTCATACATACTGCATAATGCAGGAGAATGGTGAAATCCAGTGTATTCCACAGAGAAATCTAACCTTAGCTGGGAGAGTTTAAGTTCAAAGTGTATAATACAAGCTATTAGGAGTTTTCTGTTCTAGATACAGCCTGGCATCCAACAAGAGAATCTACAGTATGTGAGCATGAACCCAACGTCACCTGGTTGACATCTGTTCTCATCTCATCTGTGAGGAGACAAACTGTTTCCCGTTTTCTGAGCTTTTGAATCACCTACATCTGAGATAGCCGGAACGAAGCATGTACTGAATTTGTAATACTCATTATTGTAAATATTCTTTTAGATTAGACAGTTCTCAGCAAAACTCTGAATGAAGTAGACAGGGGTGGATTGTGCTGGTTCAAGGCTAGTCAGAATATTTTAATGACTTAGGTTATAGGCTGTGGAAAGAAAAACAATGGTGATGTCTACTTTGCTCGTAGGTTTACTGAGATGTATAAAAACAAGAACATAAACATAGATAAGACAGGGCTCTGGCTGTTGATCTCTCTCTCTCTGCTTGCCTTCTAGCTGGATCTGTGTAACTCAACTAATCAATTCTGCTTCTAACCCCCCTTGCCAATCCTCCTATTTCACCTTACACATAAGGCAGATTCTGAGATAAGATTGGTGCATGGGGGAAAGGTGTAAGGGTGGTTGTGAACCCCTCTTGGGGACTCTGATCTCTGGGAGGGGTATTGGGTTTCTGTATTACTTTTTTAATCTATATAGCTGTAAATATTTGTAATGCATTGTAAATATCTGCTTGCACATTGTGCTAAGCTGTAAATATAAAGCTTCATTCTTTAACTTCCAACTGGCTGAGTCTACTCTGAGTGATTTTGAAAGTGGGAGGCGGGGCGGGTGATTCCCAAACTATCACAACAACCAAAAGGTCTCCAGGACATCCAGAGGTTAGTGACAGAAGTCACTCAACCCCTTGCATGCTGACCAGAAGCTCGGGGATGGGTTTGTGAGGCAGAAAGGGGCCCTGCTACCCATGCTGCCTGGGGCTCCAGCAGCAGTGCCTTTACTTCTGTCTCTCCTGTTCAGGCTGAGCTGCACTGCAGTGCTTGCAGCCCAGGAATGTGACTCCTGTTCTTGATGTCCTCTGCAGATACAGACAGCCTGCCCCTTGTTGCTGAGTGCTCTGGGCACAATGGCAGCCAGGCATAAGCCAGGGGGAGACAGGTGAGGGTGGCATTCACTGACTGTTTCTGAACCATCCTGCTTGACTTTGCCCACCAGACATTGGGCAGCAGGGCTCGGTGGGGCAGGGCAGGAAGCACCTAGTGAAGCTGGTCACAGAGGTGCAAGGGGACCGTGGCATGAGGCTGCCACTAAGGGAAGGCCCTGGCACAGAGCCTAGAAGGGAGGTAGTGGCTGAAGCACAGCAGTGGCTCACCAAATGCAAGTGCAGACTTCAGACACAGCAGGGGAACAGGGGAAGAACCCACCAATAAAAGAGGCAGCTCCTGTCTCCTGCAGAGTGCCCTAGGCAGCAGGACAGGGGTAAGCTTGCTCTCTGGAGGGGTGGGCAAGCTGTGGGGCTTGAGGTTCAGCAGGTTCAGCAGGGTGGGTTTCTGTAGACAGCTGGGCGCTTTGGGCTGGGAGCAGTCCTGGCTGCTGGTTGGGTTTGTTACTGGGGTGTGAAGAAGCAGAGCAAAAGCAGAGCAAAGAGAGCAAGCCAGGTGTGCTGCCACAGACCTGCTGAGCTGCAGTGGTCATAGGCGAGCCTGGGGCTGCCTACTAGGAAAGGTTTCTTCACTGAAAGGGTGTGCTGGTTTGAACTAATTGGAGGATATGAATGAGAAATTAGACTACAGGCTGAGATAGGAAAGCACAGATGATGCTACTTCCCTCATAGCTTTACTGAGAAAGAAAAAAAATCAAGAGCTGTAACCAAAATACAGATAAGTCAGATGGTTTCAGACCTCTTTGGGCTGTGGCTGCTCTTGCATGGCTCCTTTCTCCCTGCCTTTTGTAGCTGAATCTGAATAATTCCACTAACTTCTTTCCTGCTGCTAACCTCCCTGGCTGATCTACCTCCGCCCATCTGCTGCATTAACAGATGGTGAGATAAGATTGGGGAAGGGGTGAAGGTGGTAGGGGTGGTTAGAAACCCCTTAGGGATTTTGATCTCTGGGAGGGCTGTGGTGTTTCTGTATTACCTTTTAATCTATATAGCTGTAAATATCTGTTATACATTGTAAATATCTGCTTGTATATTGTGCATTGCTGTATATATAAAGCTTCATTCCTTAACTTCCAGCCATCTGAGTCCTAGTCTGGGTTATTTCAAAGTGGGGGGGGGGGGCAGGCAACTGCCAAACCACCACAAAGGATCATCAGGCACTGGCACAGGATGCCCAGGGAGGTGGTAGAGTTTGATGAGGAGATCACGGCCATGGTCTACCAGGAGCGTACAGGAGATGTTAGGTTGTGGTTGGACTCAAAAGACCTGAAAGTCTTCTCCAAGCAGCCCATTCTGTGATTCTCTGTGGTGCCATGCATCAGCTAGGAACATGCATGGGGCACCGAGGATCTCCTGAGACCAGTGTAGCTCCTCACTACCTTCATTGGCACAGCACCAGCCCTGTGATGGGGTCTGGCAATATGAGAGCAGAGTGTAGCAGGTGGGGAGCTCTTCTCAGCTTGGCATCACCTGAGTGCTGCTCTGCTCAGTGACACTTCTGCAGGCTCGTGGACAGAAGGGGAGAGAGGCTGACATTTATGGCAGCTATTTCCAGCAAAGGTCACTTCTGGACTGGTGAGCATCCTGTCCTTACTCATGCTGATGACGAGGCCTTGGAGGAGAAGGGAGGAGCCCTCTAGCTTAAAGCCTAAAGGGAATCACATCAGCAGGGTGGAAGAGCAGCTTGCCACTGGGACCTGGAAACTGCCAGGCTACTGCCATCAGGGCACTGCTGCCATCAGGGCACTGCTGCCATCAGGGCACTGCTGCCATCAGGGCACTGATGCCATCAAGATACTGCTGCCATCAGGGTGGTACTGCTATCAAGGTGGTGCTGTCTTCAGGGCACTGCTGTCATCTGGGTGGTGCTGCCATGAGAGTACTGCTGCTATCAGGGTACTGCTGCCATCAGGGTGGTGCTGACATCAGGGTCCATCAGGACAGTACTGCCCTCAGACCCAGGGAGCAGGAACCAAACTTCAGCAAGAAACAAATAAACTGGGGATTTCTCTGGAGCCTTTGAGAGAGGCTGGACAAAGCTGTGTCAACACAGGGGAAGAGGTGGGGACAGAGGGCAAAGGAGCTGTAGAGCATGAGCCTGTGTTTTGGATAGAATCATGGGATCACACAATGGGTTGGGAAAGCCCTTCAGGATCATTCAGTCCAAATATTTTCTAGCTCTACCAAGGCTGGGGTTAAGCCATGGCCCTCAGCACCACAGCTCTACCTGTTTCAAACATCTCCAGCCATGGGCATTCAACCACCTCCCTGAGCAGCCACTGCCAGGCTTTGAGAACACTTCCAGTCAAGAAAGTTTTTCTCATCTCCAACCTAAACCACCTCTGGGGCACCTTGAGGCCATTTCCTCTGCTCCTGTCACTTGTTCCTAGGGAGCAGAACCCAACCCCACCTAGTTCCAGCCTCCTCTCAGGGAGCTGTAGAGAGCAATGAGGACTCCCCTCAGCCTCCTCTTCTCCACACTAAACACCCACAGCTCCCTCAGCTGCTCCTCTCCAGCCCTTTCCTCCAGACCCTTTCCCAGCTTCCTTGCTCTTCTCTGGATCCTCTCCAGTCTTTCAATGTCTTTCTTGGAGTGAGAACTCCAAAAGGTAAGGGTTGCTTTGTGGAAACAGCTGCTTATAAAGAAATGGTTCAGGTTGCTCTGAGAATTCCCTGGTTGGTCCTGATGGTATCTCAATTTGAGCATCCTCAGTCCATGCCACTTCCAGGAGGACACTGATAAGGTCATTTGTGTGTACAGAGAGACTTCCTCAGCAGTCTTTCCTTAGGCAAGAAAGGCAGCAGTTTGGCCAGGAATATGGTGTGCAAAGATTGTGTCCTACAGATCATCACTCTTTAAATAATAAAGCAGCCTTTGCCTTGCAGCACAGTAGTGTATCTACTGCTTGCAGGAGAAGTGCTCTGTGACACTGCAGAAAATCACAGGATAAGAGGATGTTACGGGTTGGAAGGGACCTCTGGAGGGCTTCCAGGTCAACCTCCCTGGCAGAGCAAGACCAGAGAATACAAGAACACATCTAGACAGGGCTGGAAAGGCTACAGAGAAGGAGACTCCGCAACCTCTCTGGGCAGCCTGTGCCAGGGCTCTGGGACCCTTACAGCTAAGAAGTTCTTCCTCATGTTGAGGTGGAGCTTCCTGTGCTGCAGTTTCCATCCACTGGCCCTTGTGCTGTCACAGGCCACAGGTGAGCAGAGACTGTCCCTGTCTCTTGCTCCTGATCCCCAGCCCTCAGTTATTGATAGACATTGAACAGGTCCCCTCTTAGCCTTCTCTGCAGACCAAAAATGATCTATCCTTTCCCTCACAGTCAGGAGGACTGTTCTGGGAGTCATGGGTGAATTGCTCCTCCAGTTCTTGTGCATATACGGGTACTCTGGTGGAAACAACTTTTCTTTCTGTCCTCCTGGGGAGGTCTGATCCTGCCCCCAAGTGCCTTTGAACATTGTGCTGACCTCTAGCAGTTGAAGATCTTACCCTTCTTTCCAGATTAATTGCTCCCACCCTTTGAAACCTCTTAAAGCTTTTCTGGGGTAAGAGCTAAGGATTACTGCTCCTCAAACCTTCAAAGCAAGGAGATCTTCTGTAGGACCTCTGGAAACCTGTAAGACCTCTGGAAACCTGCAAAGCAAGGAGATCATCTGTAGGACCTCTGCAAACCTGTAAGACCTCTGGAAACCTGCAAAGCAAGGAGATCATCTGTAGGACCTCTGCAAACCTGCAAAGCAAGGATATCATGAGTAAGACCTGTGACAGTCTCCCCAGGGCATGAAGGAAGAAGCATCCTTGTGCTGTGTACTTCTCAGGCTTGGTGTAACTAGAATCCAACAGCTCTGCAGGAAATGGAAAATGTTAATAAATAATGATGTTTGAAACACAAGTCACTGAGCAAGCCACCAGCTCTTCTGTGTTTATTCTCCAGGACACTAAACGTCTATCTCCCTTGGAGGGAAAAGAAAACCTTGGCTAAAGAAATATATTAGGAATTGGCCCAAGTGCTGCATGGTATTCAGAAGAGACAGCAGAGGACTTCACAGGTTTAACTCTTGGTGCTATAGACATGAAAAAAAGGCAACTTGGGAAAAGAAATCTATAGAGCTACTTGACATTTCCCTGCTCTGAGGATCCAGGGATCTCCTTGGGGCTGCTGGAATTTTAAATTACCTTGTCTGAGCCACATGACAGTTGCCAGATTTCCACCCTGTGTTTTCCAAGGTAGAACCAAGCATCTGGCAGAATCAAGAAACCGTGTCCTGGGCTGCATCAAGAGAAGTGTTGCAAAAGCGAGCTCAGAGAGGATTCTACCCCTTTTTTTCTGCTCTTGTCAGACCCCACCTGGAGTACTGTGTGCAGTTCTGGAGCTCCCAACAGAAGAAGGACATGGAACTGTTGGAGTGAGTCCAGAGGAGGCCACAAAGATGCTCAGACGGCTGAGGCAGCTCTGCTGTGATGACAGGCTGAGACAGTTGGGGCTCTTCAGCCTGGAGAAGGCTTCCAGGAGACCTTGTAGTGGCCTTCCAATAGCTGAAGGGGTCCTACAGGAAGGTTGAGGAGGCACTATTGACAAGGTCTTGTAAGACAGGGTGAGGAGGAATGGGTTTAAACTGGCAGAGAGGAGATTTAAACTAGATGTTAGGAAGAAGTTCCTGACAGTGAGGGTGATGAGACACTGGCACAGTGTTGGGATGCGCTAGAAGGCAGCCGACCTTGGATCTCATGGGCAGTGCAGAGGCCTGGCCTAAGGCCTCTGGTTTCCCATAGCAAGTAGCTTCCTCCTACAGTGAGTCAGAGATAAGGGAAACATCTGGCTTGGGATAACAACTTGCCATGAATATTAATGAATGGGTTTGTGCTTAATTGTACCAACCAATTAGTATGCTTCTGGCTGGGATGGACATTGTCCTGCAGAACTTGTGTGGCCAAATCAGAATTGGACACATTTGCCTTCTGCTAACGAGCTAACAGTATAAAAGTGTGATTTGGTCCCTAATAAAGTGAGCAATGCTTCAATCGTATCGATTCAGCATATTGATTCCAGCTCCCTTGCAACAAATGGTGCTCGAAACAAGGACTTCAGATTGCTGCATGCCCAAGATGGTGTGAAGAGGCATCAGAAGGAGAAGAGAGGGAAAGCCAGCCGTAAAGAGGTGCTGCCCCGGCACCAGGTAAAATATTGTGTATACAGAAATCGGCGCCTGGAAATCCTACTTTAGGCCAAGTAGGTGGCTGGGAGGAGAAGGGGAAAAGCACTTAGTAGAAGAAGAGATAGTGCTGAAGCTCCTCAAACAAACATATACTCTCTGTGAAAAAAAATTTTTACAAGACCCTAAGGGAACTGTTGGGGTGGGCTCGAGAAAGAAGTCTGATCCCCACGGTAAATGAAGTATTTGATTTAAGATTCCAACACGGGAGAAAAGGAGACTTTTGCAGAAAGTTAAAAAGTTATTTTGATGAAGGAAAATAAAGACAAATCTGAAAGAAACACTTAAAGTTCCTGAGATCTAATAGCACAGGATGACAGAGACCGATAACTTGGTAATTAAAGAGGAAAAAACACTTTGTGGTCTCAGACTGTAATCCTTATCTCAGAAAGCAGTGAAAAATGCACAAAAGGAACTGAAAAAAAGACCTTTACTAATTGGTCTTCAACATCATGTGCAGTTTTGCCTTTAAGAATGTTTCAAGACTTGCATTCCTAAGACCAGAGAAGAGAGACAGAAGAACTGCTAATGAATTGCTAGGATGGAACACTGGTTTGTTGTGCCCTGTGTGTCTGCAGGAGATCGTAAATCTGCCTGGCTCAGGACTCAGTAAATCAAGTAATCTGGGAAACGACTGAGAAAGTCTTACATCATTACGGCATCAAAACATAGAAGAAAAACCAATAAGGTCTGAAACACCAGTAGCAGGAGACATGGTCTTTACAGATGCAGGAAAGAAATCCAAAGGAGCTGCTATACCATGGAAGTCCCAAGGCATCTGGTGACATGAAATTCCCCCAGGAGTGAGTGGAGACTCTTTGCAGACCTTAGAGTTAAGAGCAGTAGTATGGGTTTTTCAAAACTGAGACAGTCAACCAGACCTGGCCCGTGGAGAATGAAAAGGCCCTGTTGAACTTTTAACTATCAGTCGAGGCTATGCTTGTGTTTCTACAGATACAGGAAGCCGCTGGATACCAAGCCGATGGATTCAGCCATGGAAAGGTGAAATTCCATCAGAACCATCTTCGCAATAATCGTGACAATTGTTAAAAAAACTGAAAAGTCCTGAATTGGATGGCTAAGAGGGTTATTCCCTTTGTTCAGTCTGTAATGACTTTTCAGGTTTTTTCCTTTCTTTTCCTCTGTCACTGTTTTTACGATGAGCGTCCCTAGCAGTTTGTGGCCGGGTGCCGCGCGAGCCCACCCGGCCCCATCCGCATGGCTGTAGCAGAACTGGCCTGGCCGTGCAGGCTTTCCCCTCCGCCTTCCTCCTCCCCAGCTCCTGAGTGCAGTTGCTACTGGCGGAGCCTATGCGCGCTCCCCACACAGCTGTCTTGCTCCCCTGCTTCACCTCTCTGGTGTTGTAAAAAAAAAAAAACAACAAAACAAACTAACAACCCGAAACTGTTTCTCTCTTAAAATGATATTTTTAAAATTGTATTTCATTACCAAAGGTTGTTATGGGTTTATTTGCAAAATGCAAATTCTGATAATGTTTAGAATTGGTTTTCAATTGTAATGGTTCTTGGATTTTGGAAGTTAATGGATAAGACAGTTTTGAGATGCGTAAGTTTGTTTCGATGTGCTAAATGCAAAAGGAGAACGCATTGTAGAATAATAGAAGGAATAAATTCCTGGGTAATTATAAGTCTTAAATAGTTGGGATAAGGTATGTAGTACTTGACAACTGTAATAGAATATTATAGGTGGTTAATGCTTAGAGTGCAATGTTATAGTGGCAATAAGTTTTGTAGGAATTTTGCTAGGATAAGCTGTTTGTGATTCTATAGGTTGATAGTTTTCTCTTTGGACGGATAGATTTAAGGTTTCTTTACTTCTTCCTTTTGCTTTATGATGGCAGTTTCCAAAAAGCTTTAACATAGCTTTTTTTAGGCTATAGATTTTTAGCATTACCATAAGGTTGAGTGTTTGGAATAGAGATATTATGGTAAAGTTTGGGATTTTTTTCCTTCATATTAGTAGTGGAATAGAGATTATTAAAAACAAAAAACAAAACAAAACAAACAAAAAAAAAAAAGGAAAAAGAAGGAGGAAGAAAAGAGGAAGAAATAAAGATTTTAAAAAGTTTTTTGGTATAACATATTGGAAAGGTTAAATGGCAAGGATTTAAAGGTTGTTGGATTCAGTTTTTGACACACTGAGATTTCATTTGCAGCATATTACATTGGCTACCTGTTTGCTATAGTAGATCCATAGAGAGATGATGTTTTTAGGAAATGCCTTGCTACAGACTAGTGCAGCTATTAAAAAAGATACCATCACACCTATGCAATTGAGTCACAGTGCAATCATGAAGTACAGGAAGAAGAACAGACAGCAAACCTACCTACACAGCATGTAATAGAGAAGTATTTTTTGTGATACTGCAGCATAGCTAATACACCTGCTTGTGTTGACTTGACCTTTGGCTTTTGGGAACAAAAAAGAAGGAATTGTTCAGATACATCACACATAGAGGTTCTGCCTAGAAAATGTGAATAGATCTAGTGCTGTAGGGAAGGTATGTGTTTGTTTTTGCCTACAGGTCTTTGATGTATACCAGCTTGTTGTATTTAGCCTGCTTTTGGCAGTGAGCAAAAGTCTTGCTCAGGTCAGCCATGCAGACATTCTGATAAGAAATTGAAACGTATTCTGGGATATGGTGTTGTTAAAACTTGTCGACATCACATGTTGTAACTTAGTAGTGTAAAACAAGCAAGGAGAAATGCACATGCATTGCAACTGTTATTCTAGGAGTTAATTCTGCACGCTTTGCTAAACTGGCTTAATGCACAGGCTTTCAGCAGTTGTTTTGGGAAAAATGGGCAATGCTACAAGTGGGATACTAGCTTGAAGTTGGGTGGAAACAACTGGTTGGTAGTCTGTATAGTAATGTCAAAAAGTGCTGTGCTTATTATCTGCTTATTACCTGCAACAGGTAATAAACACTGCCTTTTTTTTTTTTCCTTTAAAGCACAAAAGAGGAATTGTTGGGATGCGCTAGAAGGCAGCCGACCTTGGATCTCATGGGCAGTGCAGAGGCCTGGCCTAAGGCCTCTGGTTTCCCATAGCAAATAGCTTCCTCCTACAGTGAGTCAGAGATAAGGGAAACATCTGGCTTGGGATAACAACTTGCCATGAATATTAATGAATGGGTTTGTGCTTAATTGTACCAACCAATTAGTATGCTTCTGGCTGGGATGGACATTGTCCTGCAGAACTTGTGTGGCCAAATCAGAATTGGACATATTTGCCTTCTGCTAACAAGCTAACAGTATAAAAGTGTGATTTGGTCCCTAATAAAGTGAACAATGCTTCAATCGTATCGATTCAGCATATTGATTCCAGCTCCCTTGCAACAGCACAGGTTGCCCAAGGAGGCTGTGGGTGCTCCCTTCCTGGAGGTGCTGAGGGCCAGGTTGGACGATGCCTTGAGTGACATGTTCTAGTGAGAGGTGTCCCTGCCTATGGTAGGGGGTTGGAACTGGATGATCTTTGACGTCCCTTCCAACCTAAACCATTCTATGATCTGTGTGCTACAGCCTGATATAGTCTGAGCCTGATGGGTTCTAGAAATCCTGGCCTTGTTTCTGAATCCTAAACAGGTGATATGAACTTAAACAAAAAAAAAAAAATCAAACCAAACCAGGAACATCTCCCTCAAGGGTGTTGCAATTACTCTATATGCACAGAGCAGCTGCCAAACTGGGACAGCAATCTTAGCCAAATGTTCAAAACCCTTCACGTTGTAACTTCAGAAATATGTGGGGGGAAAAAAAGAACATTTTGGAGAGAATCACAGCTGTCCCTCACATTCCAGCCTTACACTTCAGGAAGGGAAATTGATTGCCCTCTTCCAGCACAGCTCCAAGCAGGTACGGCATGTATGCCTTCTGGCAGCTCGGGTAAGGAAGTCTGTCTGGATAGAGGGCAAAGGAATGAATAACAGCAGCAGTCAGAAGCCAATGGCTGACCTTTTTTACAGCCCAGATATCCACACTCTCCAAAGTAGCTTAGTTCAGCTTAGGCCTGTAGCCATTCATGCAGCCATTCCTTCTCTTCTGTCACACCAGATGGTAGCCTCTGCCGTATGGCAGGGAGAGAGGCAGTTTAAGGGGGAGCAGGAAAAGCCTGGGATAAGGAGCTTCCCATTCCATGGATCAGGCTCAGACTCTGTTTCATGTTCAGAGGACTGCAAAGCCCTGAGGCTTCGGTTTCACAGCTGCTCTCAGACCTGCACCACATTCTCTTTCTTATTTGCCCATGCTTCCTCTGACAGCTGCCTTAGTTCCTGCCTGGGCTGGCTGAGAGGCTTGGTGTTAGCTCCCACAACAGCTCCCACAGCCACCTTATCCTGCCTCTTACAATCTGCCTGCTGCCAGCAGCGCCTTGGGGATCCACAGCCTCACCTGTAAGGGCAAAAAGTTGTGCAGTGCTTTCTCTTCCTCCCCGCTCCTTCCCCCCCCCCAACTTGCCACTGAGGCTGGGACCAAGGCCTGACATCCAGCTCTCTGCACTGGCAGAGAGATGTTCAGCCAGTGTGGCTCTGAGGAATTCCCAGCCCATCTCCCACAGGGATCGCCCCTCATGCCATCATCCTCTGCAGGTACTGCTGTGTATGACTCTGCAGAGCAACCACACCTCAGTTCCTGGCTGAACTCCACAGAGCACTTGGGAGCTTGGGAAACAGTGGCTGGAAAGTGCCCAGCAGAGAAAGCCCTGGGGGTGCTGGTGGACAGCTGGGTGAAGGTGAGCCAGGCTGTGCCCAGGTGGGCAAGGAGGGCACCAGCAGCCTGGCCTGGATCAGCAATGGTGTGGGCAGCAGGAGCAGGGCAGGGATTGTCCTCCTGCACTCAGCACTGGGGAGGCCACACCTGCAGTGCTGGGTTCGGTTCTGGAGCCTCACTCACAGAAGGAGACTGAGGGGTTGGAAAGCGTCCATAGAAGGACAAGGAAGCTGGAGAAGGGTCTGGAGGTCTGGTGAGGAGCAGCTGAAGGAGCTGTGGGTGTTTAGTGTGGAGAAGAGGAGGCTGAGGGGAGACCTCATTGCTCTCTACAGCTCCCTGAGAGGAGGCTGGAGCCAGGTGGGGGTTGGGCTCTGCTCCCTAGGAACAAGTGATGGGAGCAGAGGAAATGGCCTCAAGGTGCCCCGGAGGAGGTTTAGGTTGTAGACGAGAAGAACCTTCTAGGCTGAAAGGGTTCTCAAGGTCCAGCACAGGCCGCCCAAATAGGTGGTTGAATGCCCATGGCTGGAGGTGTTTGACAGAGGCAGAGTTGTGGTGCTGAGGACCACGGCTTAGCCTCAGCCTCGGTGGATAGGGATCCATGACCTTGAAGGGCTTTTCCGGCCCAAATGGTTCTGGCATTCTAAGTTAATTCTGCGCAGAAACATCGCACTGGCCACTTTATTTCACTCCCATCAAAACCACTTCCCACGAGAACTTCAGAGCACCTCCATAGCAAGGTCTGTGCTGCAGGCTCCGGGTCGGTGTCGGCGCTGGACCCACACTCCCTCAGGCGCACGGGCCGCGTTTCTGTGCCGCTCCCGTCGCTTTTCCTCCCCTCTCGCCGCCTCGATCCACTCCTCGGGACCTCTCCCTCTCGCGAGTCGCCCCAAGTCCACCTGACAGGCCGTGTTTGGGGCTGCTCGCGCCCCCTTCCTCTGCCTGCCATCCAGCTCCTCCCTTCCAGATCCTTCCTGTCCCCGCAGAGCCCCCAACCCCCAGCTGCGGGTCCTGGAGACCGGCCCAGGCCGCGCCCCTCCCCTGACAGTCTGCTCCTCGCCCACTCCGCGGCTGTAGGAAGCGTCGCCGCCAACCACCGGACGCGTTCGCGCTGACGGGCGGTGGCATTGACCTATTGAATGGGTCCTCAGTCCGATAATGCCCGCCTTCCCGGGGCTGCGGCCAATCAAAAAAAGCTTGAGCCGGGGGCGGGAGAAGGCCTGCTTGTTCTCACTGCCTCCCCCTAGTTGCGTGAGGGTCGCCCATCTCGCCCGTAGATGATTGATACGAGATGCGGCCAATAGCATCTGGCGGGTGCGCGGCGAGGCCAATGGCGCGGCGGGGGCGGGCCACGGCGGGGCAGGGGCGAGGCGAGGCTGAGCGCCGGCAGGAGGGCGATGGTGCTGGCGGCGTGAGCTGGGAGGGTTGGCTGGCTGGTCGTGGGGCCAGCGAGGGAGAGGCGGCGTGTGCCAGGTGCTCGCCATGAGGCTGCAGCAGTACGGGGACAGCCATAGGGCTCTGGCGGCGTTGCTGCAGTAATGGGCAGCATCGGCAACGCTGCCTCTCGCCTGCCGTGTGGTGTCAGCGCCCGCCCGGCGAGGACCGGCCGTGAGGAGCCCGGGGGCAGGTGAGTGCCGCGGCGTGGAGGAAGTCACCCACGCTGCCCCACGTCTGTTCCGCGCCCGCTTCCCAGACCGTCTGTTCCCCTCTTCACTGCCCGTCCTTCGCTTTCTCATTTCGAAACCCCGGCGGCTGCTGGCTGAGGGCTTGCGGGGGCGCCTGCCCGACGGTGACAGCGACTGCTGAGACGCAGCGTGGCCCGTCACTCCCCGGCGCTCCAGGGGCCAGCCCCCTCCTGGGGACATGCCTGGAGCCCAGGTTACCTCCGTGCCAGCTTGGCTGCCATCCTGCCCTGCCACCTCGCCGGGTGCGCCCACTCTTTGCTTCCCCATATTCCTCACGAAGGGACATTTTTCTCCGCCCCCGGCAGGGATGTTTCTTTCCTTTGCAGGGAAAAGACCCGCTTGGGTTTCTCCTTTCTCCACCTGCCTAGTGAGCATTCCTCATTTCTGGATGGAGAGGCATTTCCATTTAAATGTGATGCATCGAGGAAGATGGGGAATCCTGGCTGGGCAGCCAGGGCTCAGGAAATGCCCCTTCCTC
The DNA here is from genome assembly GCA_013396835.1 of Psilopogon haemacephalus. Lineage (NCBI taxonomy): Eukaryota > Metazoa > Chordata > Aves > Piciformes > Megalaimidae > Psilopogon > Psilopogon haemacephalus. The sequence goes on along the minus strand of VWZI01018575.1, from coordinate 14,328 downwards.
TGTCATTCTTCTCTTCACCCTGGCACAGGCATTTCAGTAGTAACGCCCCTTTTGCTGCCTTCTTGGCTCTTCCCTCTTCTTGGAAAGAGAAATGGGAGCGGGAGATGTTCATGTGTGTATGAGGAAACAACTGTTACATCTTTTGTCATCCAAACAAAGAACTTCTCCTCATCTCCATTGTGTGTCCCACCCTCTGGGTGCGTATTGGCAGCACCTCAGCCACTTCGCATTGCTTCCCGGAGATGCAATCGGGAGGGCTTTGTCGTGGCCGTGACCTGCTCTTTTTTGTTTTTTTTTTTTTTTTGTTTTTGCTGTTTGTTGTCAGTTGTGATGGTGCTGATAAAAGGACGTGTTGATATGCTTCCAAACAGACTTATGGTTTGCGTTCNAGGAGGGGGAGAGAGGCGACAGGAGAAGGAGGAAGAGGCGACAGGAGAAGGAGGAAGATGACAACAGGAAGGGGGAGACGTTTTTGTGGTTGGTGGTAGTTGTTTGAAAGGTACAGATCACGTGCAATTGCAGCACTGTCGAGTGCAGGTTATTAACCAATTCTTTCTTTCTCCCCCTGTCTTATTTGTTTTCCAGTCCTGCAGCATCCACATTCTCTGCTGTGTGAGGAATGCTGATCCCGTGAGAGAACTTTCAATTGCACGCTGCTGGTCAATGAGGAACTATTTGGCTGTGCAGGGTTTTCCCGTGGAGAAGGGAGAGGCAGAATATGGATTGTAGATGTCCCATTGAGTTTCTCTCGTGCTGTTTGTACAGTGTCTGCCTGTCAGTCTGCTCCTACTGAGCACACGCGCGCTCGAGCCGGCTCTGGTATTCGCAGACTTGCTTCTACAGGGAGAGGATTGCTCTTCCCCATCATCATGGCTTCAGTTTGGAAGAGACTCCAGCGTGTTGGGAAACACGCCTCTAAGTTCCAGTTTGTGGCCTCTTACCAGGAGCTGATGGTGGAGTGCACCAAGAAATGGTAAGAAATGTATTGTGCTGTTGCACAGATAGTGAAGCAAGCTGCTGGTGCTGAAACAAGGAGGATGTTGCTCATTTTGCATTGTTTGTGGTGTGTGTTGCCTCCCTTGGCTTCCTCCTTCCTGCCCACTGCTGGAGCAGCGGCCTAAGGTGCCTGGGTCGTTCTTGATGAGTGCTGGCTTTGCTGCATGCTCACCTGCGACCTGTTGGTGTCGTTCTGGACTCTCAATTTTCTTAGCTGGCGTTGTCATGCAGAGGGTGGTGCAGTTAGTAGCTTGGCAGCTGTGCCTTGCTGTGGTTCTTGTTACTGGGTTTAGTGGTTTTCAAAACATTTCCTAGGAGCTGTTTCCCAGCTTGACTCGTGGTGCTGGGTACTATCTGCTGTCACTGCTGTAGTTTGACTGAGGTGTCGGAGAGGTGTTGAATGCCAGGCTGGATGAGGCCTTGAGCAACCTGGTCTAGTGGGAGATGTCCCTGCCTATGGCAGGGAGTTGGAACTGGAGGAGCCTTGGGGTCCCTTCCAACCAGACCCATGCTGTGAGTCTGGATGCCAGAGTTGGTGGTGTTTTAGTTTGGGTTCGATCCTCATTTTGATTTTGCCTTTTTTTTCCTGAAGATGCTTATGTCTCCATCTTATTTTCTGTGTTTCTTCCCACCTTTTAATGGGAACAGACAAGAGATCCCTGGGATTTGTCTTAAAGCATTTAGCTGAACAAGAATATTGTACAGTGCTGGTCCAGTTGGATGGCTTTAGCAGTTAATGGTATGCTCCTGGCACATCTTCCTTTCCTGTGCGAAATGAGCTTAAATAAATCTGCTAGGGAAGACTAAAAGTAGCTTTAAAATAGTCAGGCAGAGAACTCCATTAGACAAATACTGAACTGCTGGCTTATATGTTTGGAATATTGATGTTTCTGACATCATTCCTCACAGGACTGCAGGCCTGTAGCATCAGGGGATAAAGAAAGCCCTTGTAGATGGAGATAGCCCAAATTGTTTTGCAGTAAAGTGCCGCCTTCTTTCTAATACTTGGCTTTTCTTTTCCTTGGCAAGTTGGGTGCTTGCATTGGCTGTGCTCACTGTTTATGAGTAATTGCCTCTACACATTTAAATTCTGTCTCCTGGAGTTGGAAATCTCCATCAAGTATATGCTGAAAGGCCGCTTGGGCTTCAGGAAGCACTGGTGGGTTAAGGCCTCATTTTTTATTTGATTTTAACAACAGCTATCTTCTTGCTGAAGGTGTTCACACAGATCATTAAGGAATGGACTTGTAGTGGGAGTTGAACTTGCTCTCATGGAGTAAACTCCACCCAACCCCACTTGGAGGAGCTTAAGGAGGCTGTTGTGATGATCTCATGGGATCCACTCTCTAGTTCAGGCCAAGGAGTTTTCCACAGTCAGTTTGGTTTATCACTGGCTGGGCTGATTGCTTTTTATGTTTTGTTTGCACAAACAGGGCCTGGTTTTGGCTTTCATTTTCACCTTTTTTTGCTTCTTTGCTTTAGGATTTGCAGAAAAGCTTCAGTGCTGCAGGGGAGTTCAAGTGGGGCTCTGCAGCCAGCATGAGGAAAAGTCACACACACAAAAGTTCTCTTGTTATCAATTTGGTTATTTAAGGAAGCTTACTACAACTTCCCTTCAGGTAGTTGTAGACCATGCTAAGGTCTCCTTGAGTCTTCTGTGCTCCAGGCTGAACACCCCCAGCTCCCTCAGCCTCTCCTCAGCTGCCTTCCCCTCCAGCTCCCTCCCCAGTCCCTCTGGACCCTCTCCAGCCCCTCAAGATCACTCCTGCAGTGAGGACCCAGAGCTGCACACAGTGCTAGAGGTGAGCCCTTCCCAGTGCCAGTATAGGGCAGAATGGCATCCCTGGTGCTGCTGGCTACACTGTTCCTGATACAAGTCATTGGCCTTTCATGCCATCTGGGCACACTGCTGGCTCATGTCCAGTTGACCCCCAGTACTGCCAGGTCCCTCTGTGCCAGGCTGCCCTCCAGCCACTCATCCCTCAGTTTTTGGTGCTGTGTGGGGTTGCTGTGCCCAAAGTGTAGGACGTGCCCTTGGCCTTGTTAAACCTCATTGTGTTGGCTGGGCTGGGCTCTTCCACCAGCGACTTGTGCCAAGATGAGTGGACATGGCCTGAAGCTATGCCAGGGGAGGGTTAGGTTGGATGTTTGGAAGCACTTCCTGGTGGAAAGGGGAGTTAGAGACTGGAATGGACTGCCCAGGGAAGTGGTGGAGTCGCCATCCCTGCAGGTGTTTAAGGCAAACTTGGCTGTGGCACTCAGTGCTGTGGTCTGGTCTCTGTGGTGGTGCTGGGTCACAGGCTGGGCTTGGTGATCTCAGAGCTCTGCTCCAGCCCCAGTGATGCTGTGATCCTGTGAGTTAGCTTTATTGTTTCATCACTAAGCACCCACCTAGCAAAATGCCTCTGTGTGAAACAGCCTTTCCAGGCTTAACAACAGGCTATGGTGCTGAACCTTCACTTTGCCTTCCTGAACATCAAGGCAGGCGAGGTCAGTGCTACTGTTGGCACTGGGGAGGCAATGGAGCAGTGCTAAAGTTTGTGTGGGTTCTAGAAGAAATAACAGTGGGGACAGAACAGTACTTACAGCCTTGGGACTGCAGGCTTTTCTGTTCTGCTTCGTCTTGTTTGGAGAACCTGAACAAAGTTGGACTGCAGAGCAGGGAGGCTAAAATCTGCTCTTTTGAAACTCCTATGTGAAAATAAAGGAGAGCCTTTATTTGTGAGAGCCTTCAGCTTGGGCTTTCCTTAACTTCGGAGAAGACAGGGCTTTTCTTGTGCTGACAGTCTCTTCTTCCTCTCCCTCCTACTGAAGGCTGCCTCTCAAGCAAAGAAACAAGCTCCATATGCTGCCCTGGCTGGCAGTGCCAGCACTATGTAGTCAGCGTCGGAGCCTGGCCTGCGTTTGATGGCAGCACAGCAAGCAGGGAGTGACTTTAATGCACTGGCATTGTCACAGGGTTTCTGGAGGGAAAGAATGCCTCATTCAGCTTGGGGAAGAAATGGCAGTGCAGTCAGGAACACCCTTGGACAGAGATGTATCTGTGAGTGAGGATTGTGCCTGAGCAAGAAAATCTGGGGGCCTGCCTGTGAGCTGCTGTCTTCTGGTAACTTTCACAATTGTCTGACTCTTCAGAAATCACAGAATGGTAGGGGCTGGATGGGACCTCCAGACATCATCCAGATCTCTGGAACAGAATCACTTAGGGCAGGCCACACAGGAATGCACCAGATGGGTTTGGAAAGGCCCTAGAGAAGGAGACTCCACAACCTTTCTGGGCTGCCTTCTCCAGGCCTCCAGCATCCTCACACCAAAGAAGTTTCTCAACATTTTGAGGTGGAACCTTCTGGATTCCAGCTTGGACCTGTTGTTCATTGTCCTGTCACTGGGCACCACCAAACAGAGCCTGGCACCTTCATCTTAACACCCACCCCTCAGATATTGATAGACATTGGTTAGATGCCCTCTCATCATTCCTTTCTCCAGACTAATCAGCCAGGGCTCTCAGCCTTTCTTCACAGCAGAGATGTTCCAGTCCCTCCATCACCCATGTTTCCTCTGTTGGACTCTTTCCAGCAGATTCTTGTTTCTCTTGAAATGGGAACCGTCAGACTTGCCCCAGTATTTCAGATGTCATCTATCAGGCCAGAGTTGAGTGGGAGAAGAAGCTCCCTAGCCCTGCTGGGCACAATTACTGGACAATGACAAGAAGTGGCTTGTGTTTGAGGACGCTCTTGAGTTTGCAACCTTGGGTGATTTCTGCTTGGCTCTGAACACTTTTTGTCTCCTCAGGACTTGTATGTATTTGGATTTTTTTTTTTGTTGTTGTCATTTTAACTGAAGCATTCAAAATAGTTTCTGATCTTCTTTCTGGAGTTGGGCTGGATGCATCTGCTAAGTGTCACTGCCACACTGCTGCTGCTGCTGCTTCACTCTTGAGAAGGGTGATCTCTAGGTATAGCAGCTTGTGTCTAGCACAGGCTGAAGTTCCCTCTTCTTGCTTTTTCTGCTCTTTGCCTGCCTGCTCCCCCCGCTTCTTGCCCTGGCTGCCAGCTCCCCTCTGTTCTTGCCCTCTCTGAGTTTTAACTAAAGATAGCTGCTTTCATCCCATTGGTTTTGGGTGGTGCTGCATATGTCTGGGACAGGTTGTGATGGAGTGTTCAGTCCATGTTTGATTAGAAGCAGCCTTATTTCAGATAATTAACAGGACTGATTCACTTCTGTGGCATTCTGGCTGCTCCTTCTGACCCAGCCCTCATTATTGTGGCTGCTCAGTCCCTTTGAAAAATGGAGTAGTTGATTCCTTTATATCTTATTCCTTAGAAATAAGTTAAGTGCAGCTTTGATCCCTAAGATGGATTAGTGACTCCTGCCACTGTGCAGGCATCATGCTTGCCATTAATCATACGAGCGCTTGGTTTGGTTTTGGTGGAAGGCACTTGCTTGCAACTGATGGAGTATGCCATCTTTACTGCCCTTTGGAGTAAGTTGGACTGCCCATGCATCCTGGCCAGTGAGCTGCAGACCTGCCCTAGAAGAGCTGCCTGCTATGAGAGGGTTGAGGTGGTTGCAGCCCTGGGTGCAGAGCCTCTGCAGCTAGCAGTCAGTCTGCTGCCTTTGGCTTGGGCTCCTACGCGCAAAGTGGAGTTGGGCGCTGTGACTGGTGGGAGCAGATGGCTGCTGGGTGGGGTGGCAGTGTGCTGGGCAACACAGTGGCGGGTGCAGGGGACCCAAGTCTGTTGCCTGGACAGTGGTGTCTAGAGCTGTTTGAGATGCCTTTGGGTTTCCTGACAGTTCCAGTTGCCAGTTTGGAGAAGTGCAGGTCTCCTGTTGATCCTCTGTCAAAGCCTGCCAGCCTGGCATGCATCTCTGGAGTATCCTGGAACTTTCCAGCTGCTGGAGGTCTCTGTTAGGTGACTGAGTCAAGGCTTGTCTGAAGCACAGGCTCAACAAAAGGAAGCTCATGGGCTAAGTCACAAGAACCCCAGGAAGGCTCCAGGCTGCCGGGGGCGGGGGTGGGCAAAGTGGCTGGAAAGTGCCCAGCAGAGAAAGCTCTGGGGGTGCTGGTGGACAGCTGGGTGAAGGTGAGCCAGGCTGTGCCTAAGTGGGCAAGGAGGGCATCAGCAGCCTGGCCTGGATCAGCAATGGTGTGGGCAGCAGGAGCAGGGCAGGGATTGTCCTCCTGCACCCAGCACCGGGGAGGCAACACCTGCAGTGCTGGGATCAGTTCTGGGGCCTCACTGCTAGAAGGTTATTGAGGGGCTGGAGAGGGTCCAGAGGAGGGCAAGGAAGCTGGAGAAGGGTCTGGAGGTCTGGTGAGGAGCAGCTGAGGAAGCTGTGGGTTTTTAGTGTGGAGAAGAGGAGGCTGAGGGGAGACCTCATTGCTCTCTACAGCTCCCTGAGAGGAGGCTGGAGCCAGAGGGAATTGGGTTCTGCTCCCTAGGAACAAGTGATGGGAGCAGAGGAAATGGCCTCAAGTTGCCCTAAGGGAAGTTTAGGTTGTACCTTCTTGGCTGAAAGGGTTCTCAAGGCCTGGCAGAGGCTGCCCAGGGAGGTGTTTGAATGCTCATGCCTGGATATGTTTAAAAGAGGCAGAGCTGTGCTGCTGAGGGCCATAGCTTAGCCCCAGCCTTGGGAGAGTTAGAAACTGATTGGAGGTCTTGTCCAACCCAACCCATTCTGTTTCTCTGAACTGAAGGTGTAAATGGTATTTTACAGAGTTGATTGAGCTGCTAGTGCGGAGCACCAGAGCTTTCTAGGATGGCTTTGCTATTTTCTTGTTTCTGTGTTGTCTTGCAGTCAAGGACTCAATAGAGGCTTCAAGTGTGGCACTGCCAAGTTTTCACAGGGAATGCCCTAACTTGGAGCTGAGGTTGCCAAGTTCCTGGTATGTCCTCACCTGTTAGGTGCTTTTGTCAGCATGAGAACTTTGTACCTGAGTGGGGGTGCTAAATGCTTAATAATGCTGTAGAAGAGCGAAGATAAGGAGGCTTTGCTGCAGCATTTACTGTTCAGTAGTGGCTTTAGGAATGCAGGAATGTGTCCTCTGTTGCACTATTTGTAATCCCTGTCCTCGTCTTTGTGAGCTGCTGTGCTTTCAAATCCTGCTTCAAAGTGCAATGAGCCATCATGTTTTGCAAGGGTTAAAGTGGTCTCTGTGCTGCAGTAACTGGGGGTTTACTCTGGTCTGCTGAAACCTCACCTGCACATGGCAGGATCCAGCCCTGCAGTCCTCAGCACAGGAAGGGCATGGAGCTGATGGAGCAGGTCCAGAGAGGGCCACAAACATCATCAGGAGGTTGGAGCAGGTCTGGGCACAGGCTAAGGTTTCTCAGGGTGTTCAGCCTGGAGAAAAGAAGGCTCCAGGCAGACCTAAGAGCAGCCTGCCAGGACCTGAAGGGGCTACAAGAAGGCTGCAGAGGGACAAGACGAGGGTAATGGCTTCAAACTGGTCTGAAGCAGATTCTGCAGTTTGAAGTGTACAAGTCATTGTGGAAATGAAGTCATGCTGGATCTCTTTTTTTCCCTCAGAGGCTGTAGCCATCTATTTTTCTCTTCCATGAGAGTTTTGTCACCGGGGGTTGGAGGAATGTTAATATTTGGCATGTGTTATGCATGAGAGTGAAACAAGCTTGCTTTGATTTTCCACACTTTACACCAGCCTGCTTGCCTTCTGCTTGCTGCTTTCCAGCAAAGCCTTCCCTGCCAATGGTCACCCAAGGAACCAGGGTAAACCACTTGCTGGAGAAATCCGTGGGGGATTGTCTCCACAGGGTCGGGCTGTTCCTTGCCTTGTTAGGTGCTCACAAAAACCACTCTGAAGGGCTTCTACTTGTTAAGGGTGGTGGCAATGAAACTGGTGAGACAAAGCCATTTAGTTACAGGTTAGCTCAGGATCTCTTGGAGGCAGTTTTGGAGTAGGACATGCTTTTTGTGGTGGATTTGCTCCTCTAAGGTTCTGCTCAGATATGCATTTCTGTGTTAGAGGGGAGATTAAGAATAGAGATGAGGAAGAAATTCTTGAGAGTGAAGGTATGGAGACAGTGGCACAAGTTGCCTGGGGAGGCTGGGGATGCACCCTCCCTGGAGTTGTTGAAGGCCAGGCTGTATGAGGGTAGGAGGTGTCCCTGCCCATGGTAGAGGGTTGGAACTGGATGATCTTCAAGGACCATTCCATGCCAAACCATTCTATCAATCTCTGAGGTTTTCCATCCGTTCCTTGCTGTTGTTTCCTGCCCTGACAGTAACTTTGCTGGTTGCCTACAGCAGAAAAGGTTTGGTTGTAGCTAAGTGTAGGCCAATCCACTTTCGTGATCACTTGGTTTAAAGTTTGAATCATAGAAGATAAATTACAGAATGGTTTGGGTTGGAAGGCACCTCCAAAGCTTATCCAGTCCAGCAGGGACATCCTCCACTGCAGCAGGTTGCCAATAGCCCTGTCCAGCCTCACCTTGAATATCTCCAGGCATGGTCTCCAACCACCTCCCTGGGCAATGTGGTGCAGTGTTCCAGCAGCCTCCTGCTGCAGAACTTGTTCCTCACATCCAATCTCAATCTGCTCTGCTCTAGTTCACAGTCATTGCCCTCATCCTGTCCCTGCAGGCCTTTGCCAACAGTCCCTTTGCAGTCTTCTTGTAGCCCCTTCAGGTCTTGGCAGGCTGCTCTTAGGTCTGCCTGGAGCCTTCTCTTCTTCATGCTGAACACCCCCAGCTCCCTCAGCCTGTGCCCATAGCAAAGGTTCTCCATCCCTGTAAGCATCACTGTGGCCTCTTCTGGACCCTTTCCAGCAGTTCCAGGTCTTTCTTGTGTTGGGTGCAGAGCTAGCCCTAGCCCTGCAGGTGAGGTCTCAGCAGAGCAAAGGGGCAGGATCCCCTCTCTCCATCTCTGCCCACGCTGCTTTGGAGGCAGCCCAGGCTGCCCTTGGCTTTCTGGGCTGCTGGTGCCCATTGCTGCCTCCTGCCCGGCTTTTCCCGCACCAGCACACCCAAGTCCTGTTCCTCGGAGCTCCTTGCTATCCCCTCCTTCGCCAGCCTGCATTGACAGTCAGGGTTGTTCTGGCCCAGGTGCAGGACCCTGCACTTGCTGTTATTGAACTTCAGGAGGTTCCCCATGCCTCCTTGGTTCAATGAAGCACAAAACCTACTGCTCTAACTCTCAGGGAGAAGCTGCCTGCTCCTCACTTCCTGGTGGAGCTTCCCAAACAAATGCAGACTGCTCCTGCTGCTGCTGCCGTGCTGCACACAGGCACTGCCCTGTGCCTGCTCTGCCTTGGAACCCATTGGGCCTGAGCTGCAATAAGGGCATTTTAATTTTTTTTTCCAGGTTTGGATCACTGTGAATGCTCTTTTCAGCTCTTTTGTGTTCTGAGGTTAAACAAAATGAAATATTACAACGTTGTGTAGTCCTCCTCTGAGCGGACTCTCTTCTTAGGCTGTATAGTGCCAGTCTCTTGCTTCAATTAATTTTTAATTGGTTGGAGAGAGCTTGAGGGCTCTTTCACAGCTCGATGTGAATAAGGAGAGGAGGAGGAGGAGGCGGCGGCTGGTAAGGTTGACTGAATCTGAGGAAACCCTTCTAAAACAAACCTTTCAGTTCCCCATTAAAAGCATTCTGCTTGGGTGGCTTCCTGAGAAGGGGAGGGTGGAGGTGGTTGTTTGTTTACTCCTAGAAGCCTTTCCCACTTTCCTTTGGGGAGAGCCTGTCAAGTGTCTGTTTCCCTTGCCCTGGGCTCCCCTTCCACTTGTTGGGCCATGAAAAACGATCAGGGTGTTGGAGTAGCTCCACTATGGGCACAGGCTGAGTATTCAGCCTGGAGAAGAGAAGACTCCAGGCAGACCTAAGAGCAGCCTGCTAGGACCCAAAGGAGCTACAAGAAGGCTGCAGAGGGACTGTTGTCAAAGGCCTGCAGGGACAGGATGAGGGCAATGGCTGCAAACTAGAGCAGAGCAGACTGAGATTGGATGTGAGGAACAAGTTCTGCAGCAGGAGGCTGCTGGAACACTCCACCAGGCTGCCCAGGGAGCTGGTTAGGACCCATGCCTGGAGATATTGAAGGTGAGGCTGGACAGCGCTATTGGCAGCCTGATTTAGTCCCTGCTGACTGCAAGGGTTTCGACTGGATAAGCTTTGGAGGTCCCTTCCATCCCAAAGCATTCTATGTTTCTATGAGTTTGCCCCGGCAGACTGTTGCTGCCTTGCTATCTGACACTCCTGAGCTGCCCTCTGCACCATGTCTGTCTGACATGCCCCAGCATAGACTCAGACACAAGAGCTAGGCAGCTGGACTTTGCTTCCTGCTTTGAAGATCTGCACCACTCCTTGTATTGAGAGAGCAGATAAAGGCAGTCTCTTTCTTCCTCTTGTCAGTGTTTGAGAAGTGTGCTTCTGCAGCAGGAAGTCGGTGTGAGGGAGCAGAGCCTCTCAGCTTCATGTTCTAGCAGCTGAGCCCTAGGAGAGTTGTAGTTTTTGGCACCTGGAAAGACCTTGCAGGGACTTGGGAGCTGCGGGTTAAGCAGAAGCTAAAATTAGCAGAGCCATAACTAACATTGCTGTTGTCTGAAGCTCTGACTCATGAAGCTTTCAGGGTGGAGCTCAGATCACAGAATCCCAGAATAGTAGGGGATGGAAGGGACCTCCAGAGATCATCCAGGCCAACTCCCTGCCAGAGCAGGGTCACCCAGGGTTGGTCACACAGGAACACATCCAGGTGAGGTGGAAAGGCTCAAGAGAAGGAGACTCCACAATCTCTCCGGGCAGCCTGCTCCATGCCTCTAGCACCCTCATTAGGGACAAAGTTTCCCCTCCTGTTCCCATGGCACCTCCTCTGCTCCAGCTTGCTCCCAGTGCCCCTTGTGCTGCCCTTGGCCACCTCTGAGCAGAGCCTGGCTGTGTCCTCCCAACACTGCCCTGCACATCTTTAGCACAGCAATGAGGGCAGCCCTCAGGCTGCTCTGCTCCAAACTCCAGCCCCAACTCCCTCAGCCTGGCCTCACAGGAGATGTTCACTGCCTGCAGCAGCTTTGGGGCTCTGGGCTAGACTCTCTTAAGCAGTTCCCTGAGGGTTTTCTTGAGCTGAGGGGCCCAGAACTGGACAATATTTCAGAAGGTTTTCGCAGCTCTGTGCAACTATTGCTTACTTCCAGGAAAAGACAAAGCTCTACATCAACTCTCCACAGGCAAAAACAGAAAAAAAAACCCAAATACAGCCAAATAGCTAAGTACAACCAAACCAGATTGCCTGACCTTGATTACAGCTCTGGAGTCCCTGCTCTGAAAGGTGGGTAAGGTGAAGCCTTCTGCTAGTAAACTACAGATAAAGCAGCACCAAGTTGGTTGGGAAGGGTACAGGCTGCAGATCCGAGCTGTTGCTGGAGAAGAGAATGCAGCTGTTATGACAGCTCTGTGCTGTTCTTTCAAACCTCCTCCTGTGACCTGCCATTAACAAAGGCACTCAGAGTTTACTCAATGAGCAGTAAGTGCATGTAAAGGAGCTCACAGTGCATGCCAAGTGGCACTACACGATGTACTGCCAGCTGTATTCGATGCTCCAGATGCTCCAATGACTGCAGTTAATGTGGCCTTTGACAGCAGCAGTGTTGACCCTTCCCAGTCATGCATGTGAGGACAAAGACAGTCTAGGACACATTATTTAAACCCACAGGCACCAGACTCAGGCCTGAAGAAAGATGTGTGCAGCTATCGCCTTACAGCAGAAGACAGCAGCATGGAAAGCCCAGGGCTGACTTAGGGAACCTCTTTGGTTTCCTTGGCCTACAAGGAAGGTCACAGAATCACAGTGGCAGGAGCTAGAAGGGACCTCCAAAGCTCATCTAGTCCAAGACCCATGCAGAGAAAGGACATCTATAGCAGATCACACAGGAACATATCCAGGTGGGGTTTGAATATCTCTAGAGAGGCAGACTCCAGAACCACCCTGGGCAGTTGTTCCAGAGTTCTGTCCAGAGAAAAAAATCATCCTGCTGTTTCCATGGAACTTCCTATGCCTCAGCTTGCACCAGTGCCCCTTGTGCTGTCACTGGGCATCACCCAGCAGAGCCTGGCTTCATCCTCCTGGCACTCATCTTTACATCTTTATAAACAGCAAGGAGGGCAGCTCTCAGGCTCCTCCTCTCCAAGCTCCAAGCCCCAGCTCCCTCAGTCTGTCCTCTTAAGGAAGATGTTCACTGCCTGCGGCAGCTTTGTGGCTCTGGGCTGGACACTCTCCAGCAGTTCCCTGAGGTTCTTCTTGAACTGAGGGACCCAGAACTGAACACAATATTCCAGATGTGGCATCAGAGGGGCAGGAGAACCTCTCTGGACCTACTCACCACAGCCCTTCTAATGCACCCCAGGATGTCCTTGGTCTTCTTGGCCACAAGAGCACACTGCTGGCTTGTGGTCAACTTTCCATCCACCAGGACCCCCAGGTCCTTTTCTCCTAGAGCTACTCTCCAGCAGGTCAGGCCCCAACCTGTACTCGTCCATGAGGTTGTTCTTCCCCAGGCACCAGACTCTCCCCCTGCGCTTGTTGGGTTCCATTCCATTTCTCCCTGCTTAGCTCTGCAGCCTGAGTCTCACTGAATGGCAGCACAGCTTTGACAGGGCATGTCCCAGCAGGTGGAGAGGAGCACAGGCTCCCAGCAAAGCTGCACATGCTGCTTGTTGTCTACCACTCAACAGCCAGTGATATCTACCCAACAGCTCCAGCCAGCTCTGACCCACCAGGCAGCAGTAAGACAGCAAACCTTACTTGCTGGGGAAAGGACAAAAGGGTAGAGTCATCATAGGGGTTTGCTGAGATGGTGATTTAGTTGTGGCACTTAACAAGGGAGAAATTACAAAATGTATAGCTATTGTATTTCAGAAAAAGTCCTGCCCAGAAACTCTATCCAAACCAGTTAACTTTGGGTTCCAGTTCAGTTGGGAAAATCTTCACAAATATGCTTATGGGCAATTTAGTAGTTTAGGAGAATCAGAAAGTTGGAAAAGGTCAGCCACAAAATAGCTTTGCCCCACTTATAAATAGGCAGCCTGGAGCCCTAGGCAAAGTCTGTTCTACTCACGGCAGTGGAGCAGAATTCAGAGATATTCCCTGGCTCCTTTGTGGCAGTGTTGGAACCACTTGGCATCTTGATAGCCATTGAGAGGTTTCTAGATCTTCCCAGGCTCTAGCAGGGTGCTGGGAAAGAGGCAGACCATCTCTGACCTGATCCTGGTTCCTCTTGGCATAGAGGTTCAAAGAGGTACAGGCAGGATCTCTTGCAGATGTGCAGAGAGCATGATGTCGGTAGCACTTCTCACGACATCATGAAGCACTTAATGCCTTCTCCTGGGAAACTCGAGGCACTTAAAGTTTCCAAGTAGTTCAAGGCCAAAGCATCAGGGCTAAGCTGGTCTTGAGCACGAGGCAGAGCAGGCCATGTTGTCCAAGCTGAGAGCAGTGAGGCAGAGCATGTTGTCTGAGCGGAGCAGAACATAGAGCAGAGCAGTCCACACTGAGGCAGAGGCAGCACAACTGCTTGCAACTTTTCTTCCTAAATATGGGAGTCAAAACTGATGTGATACTGTAGAGTCTTAAATGCCACCCAACATTGTTGTCCCTGGAGAGAGAAAATGTGTGTGGTCAGCAAAGTCAAAGAGATGTTTGAAAGAGACAGGGATGTGGTGGCTAAGGGCTTAGCCTCAGCCTTGGTTGAGTCAGAGAATGGTTGAGCTTGGTGACCTTAAAGGGCTTTGCCATCCCAAATAATTCTGTGATGCTCAAGTCAGTTTTCTAAACAGATCTATTGGAGAGTGAAGTGAAGCGCTGCTGGTGTACTCTGCTAGAGCAGCTCAAGCAAAACAAAGCTCATGGATGGGCTTCAGGAGACCGACCCAGTGTGCCTAGGAAAGAAAACCTGAAACCACTTTCTGCTCAGAAAACACCCAGCCTGGGCGTGCAGCAGCTGCATGCACTTGGGTAGCTGTACAGCCTACCCGTGACTCCAAAGCTGGCCTCAAACTCCCCTTCAGTAATAATGAGCTACAAAAAATAAAGAGCCCCTAGCAAAGACTCTCCACTCAAAAGAGGAGCTTGACGGGCAAAGGAGAATTGCTTGGGCACTGCTTATCTCCACAGGTCTGCAGGCAGCTGGGAGCTGCAGCTCAGAAGGGCCTGTGCTCAAAGGCTTGTGCACTTGGAAGCCCTTCAGTGACAGTACAGGGCACTACCTCAGAATTTGAAGCACTCTGAGATACTCTTGCAGCTCAGACTCAGCTCAGTCCTCTGGCTGCAGAGGGCAGGAGGCACATGGCCTGCTCCACAGGGGCTGCAGGGGGCAGGAGGTGCATGGC
>VWZI01018574.1:68161-98553 GCA_013396835.1 Psilopogon haemacephalus | reverse complement strand
GCTCTAGGGTAGGGTGTCCCTGGGCATGGCAGGGGGGTTGGGACTGGCTGCTCCTTGTGGTCCCTTCCAACCCTGACTGATTCTATGATTGATTTATTTTTTTTTTCCCCCGGTCCTTCCATTCCCCACCTATTACTTTATGCTGGGATGCTTTAAACCTCTTCCTCTTTGGAAGCAAGAATTTCAAGGCATGGTGAACCTGCCACCTGAAAGCTGGGCTGGTGATGTTGTTCTGGACCTATCTCCTCAGTGTGGTTGTTTCCCATTCTGCAGATGCACCAAACGTCGCCGCCGCAGGGATTTAATTTCTGCTCTTCTGCTGTTTCATCTCCGCTGACCAAGTCTATGTCTCTCATGTCAATTAGCAAGCCAGTGCTGGACAGTGAGTAATTCTCTTTTCCTTTATCCCTTTTTTCCCTTTGTCATGAAGTAGCCTTTGCCACCTTCCCCACGCTCCTGCTTTCCTGTCTCACGTGAAATGTGTTTTGCTGCTGCATGGAGTTCGTGGGTAGAGAGGCAGAACTCCTGCAGCTGAGATCTCTGTTTTGCTTTTTATTTCCCCAGCATATCCCTGGTTATTTCCAGTTCTGCTGAGTTTGGGGTTTGTTTTTTGTTTGTTTTCTTAATTAGATTACTGGTATAAAAAAAAAAAAAAACCAACATGTTTTACTGAGTTTGTTATTAAGAAAAAAAAAAAGAAGAGATAATTTGGGTTTTGCCTCCCTTCAGAATTTATTCTTTTGATGGCAGGTAAATTCCACCATTTGCCTACCTCCTAGTTTTTTTGTTTTATTTGAAGCATGGAAAGTTGAGGATCTGTTGCTTGGTCTCCTCGTGGGATTCTGTTGCTCTCTTCTTTTGAGCTCAATCTTTTTTTTGGGGCAGCTGGGTGCAGTTTGTGGGGATCTCCTTCTGGGAGAAAATAGGATGGGGATGGATTTTTTTTTTCAGCCGAGCTTGCTGGAGGCGATAGCAAGAACTGCACTTGGTTTTGTGTCTTCACTGAGCTGATTCTTTCAGCTGAGGCAGTAAGTCAGAAGGCTGCAGCTGGATGTGCTCAGGAAGGGTTGTTAACACATGCTTTAATTTTATTAATCGCCAGCCAGAAACCTCCTTGACATTTCAGCTCATGTCTTGTCCACCAGGGATGGTCTCTGGTCCTTTTCTCCCTCTGTTAACACACTTCTTGCTTTGCCAAGGTGCCTTTCAGAAGGTTTTTCCTTCATTTAGGTGGCAGGCTGGAGGAAGCTCACAGAGATGGTGCTTTGTAGGAGACCCTTGTGAGCAGGTCCAGGGAGGTGATTCTCCCCCTCTACTCTGCCCTGCTGAGACCCCACCTGGAGTAGTGCATCCAGTGCTGGAGCCCCTGGGACAAGAGGGATGTGGAGATGCTGGAGGTGTCCAGAGAAGGGCCCCGAGGATGATGAGAGGGCTGGAGCTGCTATGAGAAGAGACTGAGGGAGTTGGGGCTGTTCAATCTGGAGATGAGAAGGTTCCCAGGTGACCTTATTGTGGCCTTGCAGTATCTTAAGGGGGCTACAAGAAAGCTGAGGAGGGACTTTATAGGCTGTCAGGTAGGGATAGGGCTGAGGGGAATGGAACGAAGGGCCACAAGGATGCTCAGAGGGCTGCAGCACCTCTGCTATGAGGACAGACTGAAAGAGTTGGGGCTGTGTGGGCTGGAGAAGAGGAGGCTCCCAGGGGACCTTCTGGTGGCCTTCCAGGATCTGAAGGGGGCTACAGAAAAGCTGGGGAGGGACTTTTGAGGCTATGAGGGAGTGACAGGACTAGGGGGAATGGAGCAAAGCTGGAGGTGGGGAGATTGAGGCTGGAGATGAGGAGGAAGTTGTTGAGCATGAGAGTGGTGAGAGGCTGGAATGGGTTGCCCCTGCAGGGAGGTGTTTGGGGCCAGATCCTTGGAGGTGTTTTTGGCCAGGCTGGCAGAGGCTGTGGGCAGCCTGCTCTAGGGTAGGGTGTCCCTGGGCATGGCAGGGGGGTTGGGACTGGCTGCTCCTTGTGGTCCCTTCCAACCCTGACTGATTCTATGATTCTAACTTCTTTGCCTGATTAACAAGCATGTGGCCTTGAGGGATGTGTCCCCCAGCAACAGTAACCAAAACAGGAGCAGATACGTGCAGGGAAGGGGCTGGCTCCTGCTGCGTGCAGTGCTGCAGCCTCTGTCCTCCCTGGGCTGAAGGCTTGCAGAATGTTTTTTCGGGGAGCAGCCAATTTATTGGCACAGCATCCAGTTGCTAACCAAACACCAGCAGTAACTCAGCTAGCTCCCAGAAAGCCTGCTGGTGGATGCTCAGAGAGCCTGACTGGTTCAGGCTTCTCTCCCTCTGCATGGAGGCTTTTCTGCAGGCCCCTGGCAGGGGAGGGTTAAGACAGCTGAAGGTTTGTGCCTCCACCTTGGAACTGGGTGACCTGCCACCTGGAATCATAGAATGGTTTAAGTTGGCAGGGACCTCAAAGCTTAGCCAGTTCCAACCCCCCAACATAGGCAGGGACACCTCCCACTAGGACAGGTCGCTCAAGGCTTCATCCAGCTTGGCTGTGAACAACCCCAGGGAGATTGTGGAGTACAGAAGCACAGAATGTGATCAAAGTCTCTTCTGTGCTCCACAACCTCCTTGAGACACTGTGCCAGTGTCTCACCACCCTCACTGCAAACAAATTCCTCCTAACATCCAGTCTAAATCTCCCTTCTGCCACTTTAAACCCATTTCTCCTCATCCTGTCATTACAAGACCTTGTCAATAGTCCCTCCCCAGCCCTCTTGTAGGTCCCTTTCACATACTGGAAGGCCACTCCAAGGTCTCCTGGCAGCCTTCTCTTCTCCATACTGTAGAGCCCCAACTCTCTCAGCCTGTCCTCACAGCCAAGCTGCTGCAGCCCTCTCAGCATCTTGGTGGCCTCCTTTGCACTGGCTCCAACACTTCTACATTCTGCTTGTGCTGGGGGCTGCAGAGCTGCAGAGAGTGCTGCAGGTGGGGTGTGAGGAGAGCAGAGCCAAGGGGCACAATCCCCTCCCTTGCCCTGCTGCCCACACTGTTGATGCATCCCAGGATCTCTTCCACTCTTCTTTGTCTTGTGACCAGATTTAAAAATGCCATCAACACCTGAGCTGGTGGTAGAGAGGTTTGATGATCCCATCCTCCAGTCAGCATAGCCTTGGTGGTCTTGTTCAGAGAGCAGGAAGAGGTTAGGGATTAGGGGTTAGCAGGAAGAGGTTAGGGATTGGATCATTGAGTTCAACTCCCCCTGCCAAATGCAGGATCACCCAGGGCAGGCCACACAGGGACACATCCAGGCGGGTTTTGAATGCCTCCAAAGAAGGAGACTCCACTACCTCTCTGGGCAGCCTGCTCTATCTGTCACACTGACCATGCAGAAGTGTCTCCTCCTGTTGAGGTGGAACCTCTTGTGTTCTAGCTTGTGCCCATTGCTCCTTGTCCTATCACTGGGCACCACCAAAATGAGCCTGGGACCACCAGCCTCTCATGGACAGTAAACCCCAGCTAGGTGGTCACCCAGTGCTGACCAGGAAGATTCAGAAGGATCCTTTTCCTCTTGATTCTCTCATCAGATGCAAGAGGGAAAGGTGTAACAGCCATGTGAGTGTGTAGGTGGTGCCAAGTGACTGTGAGAATCACAGCAACATGCAGGTTGGCAAAGCCCCTCAGGAGCACCAAGTCCAACCTAGAACCCTACTCTACAAGATTCACCTTCAAAAAAATCCAAACCACCCTTAAACACATCCAGGCTGGGTGACTCCACCACCTCCCTGGGCAGCTCATTCCAGTCCCTGACCACTCTCTCTGGGAAAAAACTCCTTCCTAATGTCCAATCCAAACCTCCCCAGCCTCAGCTTGAGGCCATTCCCCCTTGTTCTGTCTCCACTTACCTGTGAGCAGAGCCCAGCAGCAGCCTCTCCACAACATCCCTTCAGGTAGCTGCAGACAGCAAATGCAGCAGAATGCTTCAGAATTATGCCAGAAGAAATCTTTGATGTCCTGGAGGTGAATTCTAGGCAAACTTGAGGCCTTGAGCAACTTGTTCTAGTGGGAGGTGTCCCTGCCTATGGCAGGGGGATGGAACTGGATGATCTTTCAGGTCCCTTCCAACCTAAACCATTCTATGATTCAGTTCTTCAGAAGGGATTGGACTAGATGATCTTTGAGGTCACTTCCAACCCACACCATTCTATGATTCTTGCATAATTTTGTGGTAGGTGTTTAAAATCAAAAGTCCTCTGGTCCCTTCCAGTGTGTCTGGATGGGAAGAGAAAGCAGCATGATCTGCCCAAGAGCTTCAAAAACTAAATCCAAGTGAATAAACATACAGAATCAGGGAACTGGTGTGGTTGGAAGAGCCCCTCTAAGGCCATCCAGTCCAACCATCAACCTAACACCACCATGGCTGTTAAAGCCACATCCCAGAGCACCATGGCCACAGGTTTCTTGGACACCTCCAGGGATGGGGACTCCACCACCTCCCTGGGCAGCCTGTGCCAATGTCTGACCGCTCCTGCAGTAAAGAATTTTTCCTAACATCCAACCTAAACCTCTCTGGATGTGCTCCAGCAACTCAGTGTCTGTCTTGTAGTGAGGACTCTTCTCTTGTTCTGCCTGTTTATTGTCACATGCACTGTGGTAGGAGCAATTTCAAGGCAGCTTCTAGCCTGCACTCCCATCTCAGATGCCTCAGATGTTCCAAGAGCTGCTGTGGCCATTCACAACTGTTAATCCTGCAGCGTTTTATATAGAAGGGAGGTCACAAGAGCTGTTGGCTGGAGTGCTCGGAAGGCTGCTTTCAGCTTTGGGAGAGCAAACATCCAGCTTGGAGCATTGTTACAAAGCCAGGAACTGCTATAAATAAAAGCACTGAAATGGAAGCTGAACTGAACTGGTTCTATTTACAGTGAAGTATTATTGTTCATCTTGACTTTTAGTCTAAATAGACAGCAGACTGCAGAGGAAAGCTGGCAGTGGTTGCCCAGTCGTGTTCTTCAGGTCTGGGACAGCAGAGCAACTCCCTCTGAAAGGCAGTCTAAACAAAAGCAATGCATGGCTCTTGCTAAGAAGTCTTCACTTCAGATGCCTTCCCTTGGGTCCCTCTGGGGTTCTTCTGCTCTGCCTTGGGCGGGGTGTGCACACAATTTGAGTCAAATCACCCCAGGACAATTGGCATTTCTGACCTGATGGCTGAAGGAAATTTCAGGGGAGTTTGCTTGGCATTCCATGCATTGCATTGGATGTTCCTCAGGGAGTATTTTTAGATTCTGGATTCAGTTTTGGTGGAATCATAGAATGGTTTAGGTTGGAAGGGACCTCAAAGCTCAGCCAGTTCCAACCCCTCTGTGCCATAGGCAGGGACACCTCCCACTAGAACAGGTCACCCAAGGCTTCATCCAGCCTGGCCTTCAACACCTCCAGGGAGTGAGCAGCCACAACTTCCATGGGCAACCTGTGCCAGTGTCTCACCACCCTCACTGTGAAGAACTTCCTCCTAAGATCCAGTTTAAATCTCCTCTCTGACAGTTTAAATTTCAGGGGAGTTTGCTTGGCATTCCATGCATTGCATTGGATGTTCCTCAGGGAGTATTTTTAGATTCTGGATTCAGTTTTGGTGGAATCATAGAATGGTTTAGGTTGGAAGGGACCTCAAAGCTTGTCCAGTCCCAATCCCCCTGTGCCATAGGCAGGGACACCTCCCACTAGAACACGTTACTCAAGGCCTCATGCAGCCTGGTCCTCAACACCTCCAGGGAGGTTGTGGAGCACAGAAGCACAGATTGTGATCTTTGATCACATTCTGTGCTCCACCACCTCCCTGGGCAAGCTGTGCCAGTGTCTCACCACCCTCACTGTGAAGAACTTCTTCCTAACATCCAGTTTCAATCTCCTCACTGCCAGTTTGAACCCATTCCCTCTCATCCTATCATAACAAGACCTTGTCAATAGTCCCTCCCCAGCCTTCCTGTAAGCCCCTTTCAGACACTGGAAAGCTACTCCAAGGTCTCCTGGCAGCCTTCTCTTCTCCAGGCTGCAGAGTCCCAACTCTCTCAGCCTGTCCTCACAGCAGAGCTGCTGCAGCCCTCTCAGCATCTTCTTGGCCCATCATGGAATAGCTCAGGTTGGAAGGTACCTCAGAGCTTTTCTACTCCAACCTCCCCACCATGGGCCAGGGGCACCTCTCCACTAGACTAAAGACCTCATCCAGCCTGGCCTTGAACACCCCCAAGGAAGAGGCATCTACAGCCTCCCTGAGCAGCCTGTTCCAGAGTCTCACCACTAATACATGTCAGCTCCACTGTGTCATTTGGCTGCATAAAGCAGCATTAGACAAATACCTTGAGTTAGTCCAGAGGAGGGCCATGAAGATGCTGAGAGGGCTGCAGCACCTCTGCAATGAGGACAGGCTGAGAGAGTTGGGGCTTTTCAGCCTGGAGAAGAGAAGGCTTCCAGGAAACCTTATAGTAGCTTTCCAGTGTCTGAAAGGGGCTTACAGGAAGGCTGGGGAGGGACTGTTCACAAGGTCTTGTAATGACAGGATGAGGGGGAATGGGTTCAAACTGGCAGAGGGGAGATTGAAACTGGATGTTAGGAGGAAGTTCTTCACAGTGAGGGTGGTGAGACACTGGAACAGGTTGCCCAGGGAGGTTGTGTCTGTTCCCTCCCTGGAGGGGTTGTGCATGCAGTGATGCTGCCTCCTCTGAAACCTGCATCCTCTGCACTGTGCACATTCCCACTTCTGTGTTCCCTCTGCCTTTCCTGAAGCCAGCTGCTTTGCAGACACCTCCTTTGCTTTGGTTTTAGTTTGCTTTGGCTGCCTTCCTCTCCTTTTTTCTCCTATTTAATGCGTTTTCAAGCATGCTCTAATGTCTGCTGTTAACCCACTTCTCAGCCCAGGGCCGGACTCGACCATCGAGACGAATCTCCTTCTCCTTCAGCATCTCTCCACTCATTCCTAAGTCTAAAACTCTCTTTTCTATTGGCTCTTCTTCCAGTGATGAGGAGGAGGAGGAGTTGGATAGTAAGTAATTGTTTTCTGTGCATTGCAGCCATTATGGGTGGACAGCAAGGGAGATTTGCTTTTCTGCTTTAGCTCTTGAAGTTTCACCTTGCAGACACTGAACTAACTTCTCCCCTTGCATTCTGCCTCACAGCACTGTCTTAGTCCTGAATCTGAATGCTAACTAATGGCAGAACTGAAGGGTTGCAGTCCAAAGCCCTCCACATCAGCATCATCACAGAACGGTTTAGATTGGAATGGACCTCAAAGCTCATCCAGTTCAAACCCCCCTGTGCCATTGGCAGGGACACCTCCCACTAGAACAGGTCTTTCAAGACTTCATCCAACCTGGCCTTGAACACCAGGGAGGAAGCAGCCACAACCTCCCTGGGCAGCCTTTGCCTGTGTCTCACCAACCTCACTGGAAAGAACTTATTCCTAACATGCAGTTTCCATCTCCTCTCTTCCAGTTTAAACCCATTTCTCCTCATCTTGTCATTACATGACCTTGTCAATAGTCCCTCTCCAGCCTTCCTGTAGACACCTTTCAGATATTGGAAGGCTACTGTAAGGTGTCCTCAAAGCCTTCTCTTCTGCAGGCTGCAGAGCCCCAACTCTCTCAGCCTGTCCTCAGAGCCGAGCTGCTGCAGCCTTCTCAGCATCTTCATGGCCTCCTTTGGACTGGCTCCAATGTTTCCATGTCCTTCTTGAGTTGGGGGCTCCAGAACTGCACACAGTGCTGCAGGTGGGGTCTGAAGAAGAGTGTTCAAGATAAGCCTGGATGGGGCACTTGTGCCATTGTCTAGACCTGGGTGCTAGGCTGGACTGGATGATCTTGGAGGTCTCTTCCAACCTGGCTTATTCTGTTCTATCCTATCCTATCCTATCCTGCCCTATCCTATCCTATCCTGCCCTATCCTATCCTATCCTGCCCTATCCTATCCTATCCTGCCCTATCCTATCCTATCCTGCCCTATCCTATCCTATCCTGCCCTATCCTATCCTATCCTGCCCTATCCTATCCTATCCTGCCCTATCCTATCCTATCCTGCCCTATCCTATCCTATCCTGCCCTATCCTATCCTATCCTGCCCTATCCTATCCTATCCTGCCCTATCCTATCCTATCCTGCCCTATCCTATCCTATCCTGCCCTATCCTATCCTATCCTGCCCTATCCTTCTATTCTATTCTCTGTCAAGTGTGGGTCTGTTGCATTCACCCTCAGCTTTAGTATGTTAGCAGGACTTCAAAGCCCAGCCCTGCTTTTCTTACAGTGTGTGTGCAGAAGCCCAGTAAGATGCTCAGTCAGGCTGAGGCTTTGCCTTCAAATAGGACTGCAGCCAGAGTGTGTAGAAGGGGGTTATGGAGGCCTGGCAAGCCCAGTGCCTCTGGAAAGAACCCTCTGTCCTCTGCAGCCTGGTTTCTCAGTGTTCTTTGATGGTTCTGGTAAAGACTGTCAGCTACCTAATGTGCTCCAAGAGTGCTGTGGACGCAGGCTTCTTGTGGCACGGAGAGGATCTGTGGCATTGGCAGGGCTTCAGCCTCACGTCCAGAGTCAGACTTTCCTCAGGCACCGTGGTTGGTGAGTCAGCCCTAGGCTGGTGAGGTTCTGTGGAAAATGGAAATAAGGCTTCCCTTGTTTCCCTTGCTCTTTACAAAGTGCTTCAGGCTTTTGGGGTGGAAATGACCTCAGGTTTTATCAAGCAGAAGAGTTGGAGGTGTGAAACGCGAGCGTGGGGCGCAACGCATTTCTTTCTACTGGTGTGTGAACGAAAGCTTGGTGGCAGAATGATTCTCCTTTATACCTGTTCTCCTTGGCTTGGCACTTCTGATTCAGCCACCCTGCCTTGCCAGCACCTTTTACCAGCAGCCCATCCTTCCCTTGGTGGCTGAAGAAGGACAAAAACACTAACCAGGCTTCCACCTCAGCATCAGATTGGAGAGCGCCTAAGGATGCAGGGGGCAGGCTTTATCCCGAGTGCACAGAATCTAGTCTAAACACTCACTCCTGGAAAACATTTCCTGTTCCCCTCGTGCTGTCCCAAGTGTGCAAGCTGTGTTTTGAAAGGCTGGGAGCTAAGGCTGTGCAGTCTAACATCTCACTCCCCTCCCCTCTGATCTCTTCCAGGTACGCAGGCGTTCGGCGGCCCCGCGGGCTCCCCGGTTCAGAGGTACGATGCTCTGGGGGGTACCACAGCTCTTCTGCTAGGGCTTCTGCTCTCTCTCTGCTCTCATGGACACCCTAAACCTGCAGCCAAAATCACAAGTTGTGCAAATCAGCCCTCCGTGTCTAAAGCCTGGAGGATATTCTAGGTGATAGAAAAGGAAAGTCTGCCCTGGGTTCTGTACCTACCGAGACTTTGTCCTTACTCCCAGCTAGTCTGTTGTCAAACAATGCCCCTTTACTCTCAGTTGTATGTTGCACTCAGTCCTTCCTCCCGTTGGCTGATTCTGTCTGTTTTTTCCTGTAACAAAGGCCAAAACGATTGTGGTTTTGTAGGTTGCTTTTCATCCTTGCAAGCTGTGGGGAGGAGATAACCTTTCGCAGCGCTCCCCTGGAGGAAGGATGTTTGTGGCACCAGAGGAGCCAAGGATCTGATCCCTGTGTCACTCTGATAGCTTCAGCTTTATTTCACCACTGGGAGGCTCTTCTCCTCTGCTCACTGTTGCTTTTCTCCTCCTTGATCTCATTTGTCCTCCTGTTGTGCTTTTGCATTGTACCTCCCATTGACAGACCCTGTCCTTTTAATACAATAATAATCCCCTCAGTAATTTCTTATTCTTCCATAGAAGCTGGAGGAGTCACCAGCTTGTGGGTGTAAGGGCAGTCAGGAAATAATCTGGCCTCTCAGCAGTGCCTAAATTAATACAAATAACCACTGCTGTTCATTACTTGGTGCTTTTTTTTTCTTAGGGGGAGCTTTGCAGGTTTCTGTTAAAGACACTCACTGCCTGGGCAGAGTTCCTTAAGTGGCCTTCTCTGGAAGGAGGTTTCTCTTTAAGGAAGCATTGCATGGCTGTCCCTGTGTCTGCAATATCACTGGTTACATGAGTGTGATCTGCAGCCTTGGCCATGTCCAGGGGGCAGCTGCTGCCAGTTGGTTAGTGGCTGTTCAGCTATGGGAGCAGCAGAGGCTGCTGTGGCAGGGCTGGGGAGTGGAAGAAACCTGAGAATATAAAAGGATGCCTTAAAATATATGGCAAGGTATGGGAATGGCATTTTGTCTTTACTGTGGTAAAGTATGGGATTGNCTACCCTAGAGCAGGCTGCCCACAGCCTCTGCCAGCCTGGCCAAAAACACCTCCAGGGATCTGGCCCCAAACACCTCCCTGCAGGGGCAACCCATTCCAGGCTCTCACCACTCTCATGCTCAACAACTTCCTCCTCACCTCCACTCTGAATCTCCCCACCTCCAGCTTTGCTCCATTCCCCCTGGTTCTGTCACTCCCTCATAGCCTCAAAAGTCTCTCCCCAGTTTTTTTGTAGGCTCTTTTCAGATCCTGGAAGGCCACAAGAAGGTGACCTGGGAGCCTCCTCTTGTCCAGCCTGCACAGCCCCAACTCTTTCAGGCTGTGCTCACAGCAGAGGTGCTGCAGCCCTCTAAGCATCCTCATGGCCCTTCTCTGGACACACTCCAGCACCTCCACATCCCTCTTGTCCCAGGAGCTCCAGAATTGGATGCAGTACTCCAGGTGGGGTCTCACCAGAGCAGAGTAGAGGGGGAGAATCACCTCCCTGGCCCTGCTGACTATGTAATCAGTCAGAGTTGGAAGGGACCACAAGGATCAGCCAGTTCCAACCCCCCTGCCATGCCCAGGGACACCCTAGCCTAGAGCAGGCTGCCCACAGCCTCTGCCAGCCTGGCCAAAAACACCTCCAGGGATCTATCACGTCAGTGAGTACAGGCTAAGACTCCACAGGCTCAGTTAGAATTTTCCCTGTTACCAGGTTCCTATTTTCCAAGTTCTGACTGTTTAAACTGTTTAATTATGTGTTTATAAATACCTTTTGTGTAACTGTTTCCTGGCGACTTGAACATCCGAAGAATCTCAGGGAGTTTTCCTGGATTTTCAAAATATTTATAATAAAAATGGATATTCATAACAAACTTATAACTAATAATTCATCACCTATTATTAATAATCAAATAAAAATATATTTCTTTGAGGCCCCACCCCTGGAGGTGTTTGCAGCCAGGCTGGCAGAGGCTGATCTAGGGTAGGGTGTCCCTGGGCATGGCAGGGAGGTTGGAACTGGCTGATCCTTGTGGTCCCTTCCAACCCTGACTGATTCTAGGATTCTGAAATGCCATTCCTATACTTTGCCACAGTGGATACAAAATGCCAGTCTCATACCTTACCCTATTTTTCAAGGCATCCTTTTGTATTTTCAGGCTTCTTCCACTCCCCCAACCCTGCCACAGCAGCCAAACAGCCACTAACCAGCTGGCAGCATCTGCCCCCTTGCCTTGGCCGGGGCTGCCTTCTCTCACTGCGAGGCAACCCATTGGATAAATAAATTCATTTCCCCTGTAAAAAAATCACTCTTTTCATTTATTAGATGCTTTGTAAGAAAAAAAAAAATAAACCAAAAGCAACCTCTTTCTTTATCTTTTTTGAATTTTAGCATATCTGAAGAAAGCAGCAGTGTCCCCGCTGGGAAAAGTGTCACGAAAGTCAGCCGCACCTTCAGCTACCTCAGGAATAAAATGTCCAGCAGCAAGAAGAGCAAAGTGAGTGCAGCTCGTTGTGATTTGTCCAGCTGTGAAGTACCCACAGGTGGCAGAGATGAATTCTGCATTTCAGTGTGCTTCCACGGGGTGGTATTTAAGCCTTTGCCTTCTTCCTTCTGGTTGGTGGGGTCATGGCGGGGAAAGCTGCAGAGGAAATCTTAGCACCCCCCGAAGCTGAAATGGGTTTTGGCATCTTTTCCTCCTCATTTATCACAGAGAACAGATTGTGCTCCAGCTTTGGAGTGGCTCATGGGTCTCAGTTTTACACAGCCTGAGAGGTGCTTAATAAAAGGAGGGCAGGAGCTGCGAGCAGGCAGTGGCTGCCAGGAGGGTGCACTGCATGAAGTGGCTAACTGGGTCGTGCCCAGCCCACTGGGCTGCATTTTGCCTCTGGGCTTGTGGAGAGCCTGCACCAGCAGCAAGGCAACGCTGGTCTGTGGGCATGGGCTTGTTTTTAGCTCTCTACCCAGTTCATCTGGAACTGGTTTTGGGTGCATAGATAGAAGGCGACAATGAGAGTACAGGCTGGTGGAGAACATCCATGGTGCAGCAATGTGCAGGTTGGGAGGTGATCTGCTGGAGAGGAACCTGGGAGTGCTGATGGAGAACATCCATAGCACAACAATGTGCAGACTGGGAGGTGATCTGCTGGAGAGGAACCTGGGAGTGCTGGGGGAGAACATCCATGGCACAGCAATGTGCAGGTTGGGAGGTGATCTGCTGGAGAGGAACCTGGGAGTGCTGATGGAGAACATCCATGGCACAGCAATGTGCAGGTTGGGAGGTGATCTGCTGGAGAGGGACCTGGGAGTGCTGATGGAGAACATCCATGGCACAGCAATGTGCAGGTTGGGAGGTGATCTGCTGGAGAGGAACCTGGGAGTGCTGGGGGAGAACATCCATGGCACAGCAATGTGCAGGTTGGGAGGTGATCTGCTGGAGAGCAGCCCTGTGGAGAGGGAGCTGGGAGTGCTGGGGGAGAACATCCATGGCACAGCAATGTGCCCTGATGGCCAAGAGGGCCAATGGGATCCTGGGGTGTATTAGGCAGAGTGTGTCCAGCAGATCAAGGGAGGTTCTCCTCCCACTCTACTCTGCCCTGCTGAGACCTCATCTTGAGTACTGCCTTCAGTTTTGGGCTCCCCAGTTGAAGAGGGACAGGGATCTGCTGGAGAGGGTCCAGCAGAGGGCTCTGAGGATGCTGAGAGGACTGCAGCACTGCCTGATGAGGAGAGGCTGAGGGACCTGGGGCTGCTTAGTCTGGAGGAGAGAAGACTTAAAGGCAATTTATTATGTGTCTCTACATATCTGAGGGCTGGGGGTCAGGAGCCAGGGGACAGGCTCTGCTCACTGCTCCCTGGGACAGGAGAAGGAGCAACAGATGGAAGCTGCAGCACAGGAGGTTGCAGCTCAACACAGGAGGCAACTTCTTGACTGGAAAGGTCCCAGAGCAGTGGCAGAGGCTGCCCAGAGAGGTTGTGGAGTCTCCTTTTGTGGAGCCTTTCCAGGCCTGTGTGGATGTGTTGCTGTGTGCCCTGAGCTACATTGTCTGGTCCTGCTGTGGCAGGGGGGTTGGACTGGATGAACTCTTTGGGTCCCTTCCAATCCCTGACATCCTGTGAGCCTGGGATCCTCTGCTCCTGAGTTCCTATGCACTGTTGGTAACATTGCTCAAGCCATGACCTTTACTGATAGCCAATATGAATAATTTTCCCCCTGGGTTTTCCATCCCCTTGAAACCCTGGGATTTAATTTGCTGAAGATCAAACTCTGCTCAGCACAGCTGAATTTCCTGGGAGCAGCTTTGGCTTGCAGAAATAATTACATTAATGCTGAACACTTCACAAAGACAGACTGCTGCTGCCTTAGGTTTCCCCCTGAAGATAAATATGGTTGGGGTGGTGGTGTGTGTGAAGGGGGGGTGTTGGCTTGGTTGCATTTTTCACTTGGCTCTCACCTCAGTTTATCTTGTCTGAGAAAAGCTAAGAGCACCACACCTCACAGTGGGCAATTTGTAGTGTGTGGTTAAGTGATGTATAGCTAATGTGTTGGTAAAGACTGTTGGAAGCCCCTGAGACATGGGATGGGATGGGATGGGATAGGATAGGATGGGATAGGATAGGATGGGATAGGATAGGATGGGATGGGATGGGATGGGATGGGGTGGGATAGGATAGAATAGAATAGGATAGGATAGGGTAGAATAGAATGGAATGTAGTGGAATAGAATAGGATAGGGTAGAATAGAATAGGGTAGAATAGGATAGGATAGGATAGGATAGGATAGGATAGGATAGGATAGGATAGAATAGAACAGGATAGGGTAGAATAGAATGAAATGGGATGTAATGGAATAGAATAGGATAGGATAGGGTGGAATAGAATAGAATGGGATAGGATAGAATAGAACAGGATAGGGTAGAATAGAATGAAATGGGATGTAATGGAATAGAATAGGATAGGATAGGGTGGAATAGAATAGAATAGGATAGAATAGAATAGAATAGAATAGAATAGAATAGAATAGAATAGAATAGAATAGAATAGAACAGAACAGAACAGAATAGAATAGAATAGAATAGAATAGAATAGAATAGAATAGAATAGAATAGAATAGAATAGAATAGGAGTAAAACCAGGTTGGAAGACACATCCAAGCTCATCCAGTTCAACCTAGCACCCAGCCCTAGCCAATGGCACTAAGTGCTCCAAACAGGCTTTTAATGAGACCTTCTAATGAGTGTTTGAATAGCAAAAAAAAAAACACCTCCAGTACCACAGCCAGTTCTGGTGTCCCCAGCATAAGAAGGGCACAGAGCTGTTGGAGGAGGGACACAAAGATGATCCAAGGGCTGAGGGAGCTGGGGTTGTTCAGTTTGGAGAAGAGAAAATTCATGGTGGGACCTTAGAGCTGCCTTCCAGTAGCTGAAGGGATCCTCCAGGAAGGCTGCAGAGGGACTTTGCATGAGGGTGTCTAGAGACAGGACATGGTTTGAAGCTGAGGCAGAGCAGGGAATCTGCTTTTAGGAAGAATCTAGGTCTTAGGAAGTTCTTTAGTATGAGGGTGGTGAGACTCTGGAATAGGTTGCTCAAGGAGGCTGTGGCTGCTTTCTCCCTGGGGGTGTTGAGGGCCAGGTTGGGGCAGGCATCGAGCAAACAGGTCTAGTTGAGAGGTGTCCCTGCCCCTAGCAGGGAGGTTGGAGTAGATGATTTCTGAGGTCCCTACCAACCTCAGGCACTGTGATTGTGTTGAAAATGTGCCACAATGAGCACTGTGCCTGTCGCTGAGGCAGGCTGGGCTGAAGCACAGGAGGGTCTCATTGCATTCATTTCATGTGCAGGAGCAAACTTGATTTTAGCCTAGCCCCAGCAATAAAACTACTTCAAGTTTCAGCCTGAGTGTTCCTCTAAACCAGCTGGGCTGGTGTGCTCTCGTGGTCCAGCATAGTTTTAGGTGCAGCCTGTTGAAAGATTGCATCAGCTTGGCAATGAGGTAGCAGCTGTGGTGAGATCAGTCACCCTAGCACACAGTTCCTCTTCAATGGATCTGCCTTTAAAGATGCAAACTGCAGGTGCCAGCAGCTTGGAGCTGCTGAGCTGGTCCCTGCTAGAAAGCACAAAGTAAAAAAAAAAAAAAAACAATTAGAGATAAATAATTAAATAACTCTTTGTTTGCATAGAAAATTCTGTGCAAATCTCTGCTCTTGGAGCCCCCACTACAAAAAGGATGTGGAACTGTTGGAGCCAGTCCAGAGGAGGGCCACAAAGGTGCTCAGAGGGCTGGAGCAGCTCTGCCATGAGGACAGGCTGAGAGAGTTGGGGCTGTGCAGCCTGGAGAAGAGAAGGCTGCCAGGAGACCTTGGAGTGGCCTTGCAGGATCTGAAGGGGACTACAGGAGGGCTGGGGAGGGACTATTGACAAGGTCTTGTAATGACAGGATGAGGAGGAATGAGTTTGAAGTGGCAGAAGGGAGATTGAAACTGGATGTTNTGATCTAGTGGGAGGTGTCCCTGCCTATGGCACAGGGGGGTTGGAACTGGATGATCTTCGAGGTCTCTTCCAACCTGAATCATTCTATGATTCTGTGAAGCTGTGGAGCACTTGGCACAGCCTGGGAATGAGACTTGGGATCAACTGGTTCTTGGCTTCCAACTTACAATCCCCACAGCAATAACTGGAGAGAGAGGCATCTAAATAGGTATTAAGAGATCTAATTGGGACAGGGAAGAATCAAAGAATGGCTTAGGTTGAAAGGGACCTCAAAGCTCAGCCAGTTCCAACCCTCCTGTGTCATAGGCAGGGACACCTCCCACTAGAACAGGTCATTCATGAATAGAATGGAAGAGAATAGAATAGAGGGGAAGAGANGTGTCCCTGCCTATGGCACAGGGGGGTTGGAACTGGATGATCTTCGAGGTCTCTTCCAACCTGAATCATTCTATGATTCTGTGAAGCTGTGGAGCACTTGGCACAGCCTGGGAATGAGACTTGGGATCAACTGGTTCTTGGCTTCCAACTTACAATCCCCACAGCAATAACTGGAGAGAGAGGCATCTAAATAGGTATTAAGAGATCTAATTGGGACAGGGAAGAATCAAAGAATGGCTTAGGTTGAAAGGGACCTCAAAGCTCAGCCAGTTCCAACCCTCCTGTGTCATAGGCAGGGACACCTCCCACTAGAACAGGTCATTCATGAATAGAATGGAAGAGAATAGAATAGAGGGGAAGAGAATAGAATCATAGAATGGTTTAGGTAGGAAGGGACCTCAAAGCTCAGCCAATTCCACCCCCCCTGTGCCATAGGCAGGGACACCTCCCACTAGATCAGGTCACTCAAGGCCTCATCCAACCTGGCCTTGAACACCTCTAGGGAGGGAGCAGCCACAGTTTTTGCATAACTGTTTGCATCATCTCTGATGAAGAGAGACTGAGGGAGTTGGGGCTGTGCAGTCTGGAGAGGAGAAGGCTCCCAGGTGACCTTCTTGTGGCCTTTCATTATCTTAAGGGGGCTACAAGAAAGCTGGGGAGGGACTTTTTAGGATGTCAGGCAGGGATAGAACTGGGGGGAATGGAACAAAGCTGCAAAAGGGTAGGTTCAGCCTGGATGTGAGGAAGAAGTTGTTCAGCATGAGGGTGGTGAGAGCCTGGAAGGGGTTGGCCAGGGAGGTGGTGCAAGGTCCTCATCCCTGGAGGTGTTTGCAGCCAGACTGGATGAAGCTCTGGACAGCCTGATCTAGCATGAGGTGTCCCTGCCCATGTCAGAGGGGATGGAACTGGCTGATCCTTGTGGTCCCTTCTAACCCTGACTGATTCCATGATCCTATCACTTTCATACAGAGCTGTTGTCACTCGCAGGCTCGGATGTGCTTGTTTTGTGGTTCACCTCCTGGTGTGTTTCTGAGGCTTTAGAGAAAAGGAAAAACTGAGCTGGAAAGCAGTTGAAGCAAAGCAGTTGAAGCCTGTCCCTCTCTTGACAGGTCTAAAAGCAGCAGAAACCAACTTTTCCTGGCCAACTTCCTCTTTCAAGGGTTGGTGTTTTTAACTCTTCGAGGTTTTTTCACCCAGCCCTCATGCTTCTGAGAAATCAGAGTCCCCAAGAATTTCTGGGTCAAATTGTCTAAAGGTACAGCTGAAGCCCCACAAATGGGACAGTCACACCGACAGTTCCTTGCCAGCAGAGTAGAAATTGTCATTTTAGTCAGTAAAAGCAGCGGAATTGGCAATTTTTCCAGCGTGTAACATTGTTGTGCCTTGGGAAAAAAAATCTTCATCGACAGCTTGAATCATAGAATGGTTTAGGTTGGAAGGGACCTCAAAGATCATCCAGTTCCAACCTCCCTGTGCCATAGGCAGAGACACCTCCCACTAGATCAGGACACTCAAGACCTCATCCAGCCTGGCCTTGAACACCTCCAGGGAGGAAGCAGCCACAACCTCCCTGGGCAACCTGTGCCAGTGTCTCACCACCCTCACTGTGAAGAACTTTCTCCTAACATCCCATTTAAATCTCCCATGGAGGGGGTCTTCCAACCCATGGAATTGGTTGTGGTGGAAAAGACTTCTGAGATCAGGTCCCAACCATCAACCTCACACCACCAGGGTCATTAAACTGTGTCCCAAAGTCCTATGTCCACACATTTCTTGGACATCACCAGGGATGGTGACTCCACCACCTCCCTGGGCAGCCTGACCATTCATTTTCACTTACTTCGTGGCTGTAAATTCCACCACCTTTTACACCTGAAAATGGCTGCAGGCTGCCTTCAAGGATCTGCAGAGGTCTGTCGTCCCTGCTCTTCACCTGAAAAGCTGAAGGCCTTATATTTAGAATCAGAATCAGCCAGGGTTGGAATGGACCACAAGGATCATCTCGTTCCAGGATCATCTCGGTCACAGCTGAACAATTACTGATTGCAGTGGCTGGGTGGAATTTACTTTAGGAATGAGATTGCTAACACCAGCTTGCACTTCACAGAAGCAGAGCAAAATCTCTCAGAGCATTTCTGCTGTATTTTTGCAATCCCAAGCACAACTCCAGGCTGGGTGGGCAATGGCTGAGAGCAGCCTTGAGGAACAGGACCTGGGGGTCTGGGCTGATGCAAAGCTTCAACGTGAGCCTGCAGTGTGAGTTCAGCCTGCAGGAACTGGATGAGCTTTGAGGTGCTTCCAACCTAAACCATTCTGTGGGGCAAAAAAAAAGTTCTGCTTATAGAGAGGTGTTTTTGGAGAGGATACTGATGGAAGTTTAGGTTCGCTAACCTATGTCTGGCGTTGTGTAACTTGATGGGGGGCAGAATAGTCAGCAGGTCTGTTGAAAAAGGCCAAGTGTAAGGTCCTGCACCTGGGTCCATGCAATCCCAAGCACAACTCCAGATTGGATGGTGAGTGGCTGAGAGCAGCCCTGAGGAAAAGGACCTGGGGGTCTGGGTAGATGAGAAGCTCAACATGAGCCTGCAGTGTGTACACACAGCCCAGACAGCAACTGTGTGCTGGGCTGCAGCAAGAGCAGCTGTGGGCAGCAGGGCAAGGGAGGGGATTGTGCCCCTTGGCTCTGCTCTCCTCACACCCCACCTGCAGCACTGTCTGCAGCAGCTCTGCAGCCCCCAGCACAAGAAGGACATGGAACTGGTGGAGAGAGTCCAAAGGAGGGCCACAAAGATGATCAGAGGGCTGGAGCAGCTCTGCTATGAGGACAGGCTGAGAGAGTTGGGGCTTTTCAGCCTGGAGAAGAGAAGGCTGCCAGGAGACCTTAGAGTAACCTTCCAGTATCTGAAGGGGGCTACAGGAAGGCTGGGGAGGGACTGTTCACAAGGTCTTGTAATGACAGGATGATGGGTAATGAGTTCAAACTGGCAGAGGGGAGATTTAAATGGGATGTTAGAAGGAAGTTCTTCACAGTGAGGGTGATGAGACACTGGCACAGGTTGCCCAGGGAGGTTGTGGCTGCTCCCTCCCTGGATGTGTTCAAGGCCAGGCTGGATAAGGTCTCGAGCAACCTGTTCTAGTGGGAGGTGTCCCTGCCTGTGGCACAGGGGGGTTGGAACTGGCTGAGCTTTGAGATCTCTTCCAACCTAAACCATTCTGTGATTCTATGATATCAGCTGCGTGCACTGCTTCACGTTTCTGTAGTCCAAAGGTGCTGGATCTGTCAGCTGAAAAAAAAAAAAACAAAAACCAAAACCCCAAAACCCAAACAAAGTACTCATTTTCTTCATTTTTGGTGCAGAGTTCCTGGGAAGTGACGACACAAACCCCAGCATGAGTAATTTCTTCTCTTTTTTTTTTCCCCCCCTCCTTTGCTTGTGCAGTGGTTAGGCAGTGCTGCACCAGTGGCTGTAGTTCAGTGTTTGAAAGGTCTGGGAGTCAGGGAGTGTTTGTGCCCTGTAGAGCAGGAGGGGAGAGCAAACAAGTGAACCCTTTCCTGTCTGGGAAATCTTCTTCTGCAGCACTTTGTTTACTGAAATCCTCCCTAGCAACGCTGAGGTATGTTAAAATTTATGTTAAAATTCCCTTTTTTTTTTTTTTTCCCTGTCTCAGACATCACAGAGGGTTTGATTTATCACCCTCTCTGCCTTTTGAGTGGATGGGCTGGTATTGATACTCCTCACTTCACAAGTATTAATCCCATCCTTTCCTGCCTGGGTTTTTTTTTTGTTTGTTTTTTTTTTTTTAGGTCTGGGAGGTTTGGGTTGGGTTTTTGAAGCAGTGGAAGCTAGGGTAGGGCAAGATGAAAGCAACAGCAAAAAGTCTCTAAACCCATCTTCAAGGAAGTCAGCAGCAATCATCCGTTCCCTCCCCCTTTTGCTCAACTCCTCTCTGCCTGCCACCTCCGGCTGGCTGCTGGCGGTCGCCATGGGCTGATGCTGCTGGGGAGCAGCTCTGCTGCCCGCAGGGGAAGGATGTCCATAAAGTGGAACAGGTTTGCTGAAGTACCTCACATAACAGTGAAGCTGGCAGGACTGAGGCACTGGGAGGTAAGAGCTCGGTGGTTAGCTCGGGGCAGGCTGTGCAGTGTTCCTTAGGGCCAGGCGAGCTGCGGTGCGCAGCTTGGGCTGCTGGAGCTCTGCTTCGGCTCACCCTGGCAGCTCTGATGCCATGGGAAAACTGATTTTCTTTTACCCTCCTTTTGAAAAAAAAACCAGCCTCCATTAGCTGTTACAGAGGGGAAAAAAAACAATTTGAAACCATGCCTTTGAGCAGCATGGCTGGCATCCCCCCCCCTCTGAAGCTCACTCATTTCCTTCTTGAAAGTGGTGTGCTCGTTTCCTCTTTTTTTTTTCCTGGACTTGCTCAGCTTAAGTTGAAGAGGTTGTTTTGCAGTTCTTTTTATGAAGACAAGATGTTATTCCAGGCTAGAATCATTGGGCTTTGCATTAAACCCCAGATAAATTCAAGATGTGGGGTGATGAGTCTACTTTGCAGCAATTTTAAGTGTGCAAATTGCAAGATCTGCCTTGAGCATAGAGTGAGTTTTTCTCCTGGATCCTAGCAATGAAGGAGAACTCCAGCAGCAGACTGGAGAGTTTCAGTTCTTGGCTTCTGCCATGCTGGACATGGCTAAAGGTGGTCAAGTTGAGGCTGTGTGGTTTAGTTCTTGGCTTCTGCCATGCTGGACATGGCTAAAGGTGGTCAAGTTGAGGCTGTGTGGTTTAGTTCTTGGCTTCTGCCATGCTGGACATGGCTAAAGGTGGTCAAGTTGAGGCTGTGTGGTTTAGTTCTTGGCTTCTGCCATGCTGGACATGGCTAAAGGTGGCCAGGTTGAGGCTGCGTGGTTTAGTTCTTGGCTTCTGCCAGGCTGGACATGGTTAAAGGTGGTCAGGTTGAGGCTGTGTGATTTAGTTCTTGGCTTCTGCCATGCTGGACATGGCTAAAGGTGGCCAGGTTGAGGCTGCGTGGTTTAGTTCTTGGCTTCTGCCAGGCTGGACATGGCTAAAGGTGGTCAGGTTGAGGCTGTGGTTTAGTTCTTGGCTTCTGCCAGACTGGATATGGCTAAAGGTGGTCAGGTTGAGGCTGTGGTTTAGTTCTTGGCTTCTGCCAGACTGGATATGGCTAAAGGTGGTCAGGTTGAGGCTGTGGTTTAGTTCTTGGCTTCTGCCAGACTGGATATGGCTAAAGGTGGTCAGGTTGAGGCTGTGGTTTAGTTCTTGGCTTCTGCCAGACTGGATATGGCTAAAGGTGGTCAGGTTGAGGCTGTGGTTTAGTTCTTGGCTTCTGCCAGACTGGATATGGCTAAAGGTGGTCAGGTTGAGGCTGTGGTTTAGTTCTTGGCTTCTGCCAGACTGGATATGGCTAAAGGTGGTCAGGTTGAGGCTGTGGTTTAGTTCTTGGCTTCTGCCAGACTGGATATGGCTAAAGGTGGTCAGGTTGAGGCTGTGTGGTTTAGTTCTTGGCTTCTGCCATGCTGGACATGGCTAAAGGTGGTCAGGTTGAGGCTCTGTGGTTTAGTTCTTGGCTTCTGCCAGACTGGATATGGCTAAAGGTGGTCAGGTTGAGGCTGTGGTTTAGTTCTTGGCTTCTGCCAGGCTGGATATGGTTAAAAGTGGGCAGGTGGAGGCTGTGGAGGTTTATGTAGTGTGTTGATTCCAGCTGACAGCTTGAAGGAGGCAAAGATGTGCCACAAAGCCAACTCCTCCCGGCAGGTTTTCTGCTTCAGACAGGATTTTTTTCCATACAACAACACTCCTAAGTTTTCTTATTTGCAGAACAAAACAGTGTTTAGGGCCAGTAAATAGACTTTCTATGAGTCTTAGCAGGGAGAGACTCTGATGCTGGCATTTTGCCTGGGCTGTGTTGGGAGAAGGGGGACCTTAGGCTGAGTTGCTCATTGTTTGGGTGTCAGCAGAGGCTCCAAAGCTTCCCTGCTGGTGAGGCTCACTGCCTCCTTTAACTGCTTGGTGGCAGTTGCTCAGCTGGGCTGCCCTGCAGCTCACTGATATTTAGGCTGTGACAGTATTTAGCAAAGGGCCTGTGGCATGCAAATGACAAAGGGGAAAGATAAGCTCACAGGAGCCTTTATCAATTCCTGGTTCAGTTTCTCTTTCAGATGCTGTGAAATCTGCCTTAACAGTTTAAAAAAGAAAAAAAAAAAAAAAGGCAGTTCTGGAGCTGAACTCTTTGGTAAAACCTTTTTTTGGGGGGATATCATTCAGATTTGGAGTTCTTCTCTTTGGGAACTCTTTGGGAAAAATCCCAAATCCACCAAAGCTCTCAGTGGGAAAATGATAGCAATTTGGAATGTTTAGCTTTTTTCCTATCTAAGGTAGCAATGGAAAGGTAAGCAAAGCTCTGCTGGCTGTGCTTATCATCTTTCCAAAGCTGAGTAGTCCAGAGGTTCAACCACAGCTTCCTGGAGATGAGATAATCTTTTTTTTTCTGCTGTTGCTGTTGTCCCTCAGCCTTCCTGTGGTGCCACATTTTGATGGTTTGTGAAAGATCTGTTTCCCTAAAAAGCTTCACTTATTTCCTTGGGGTTCCGTGGAGCTGTAGGAAAAAGTTGCTCATCAGGAGGAAAGCAGAGGTGGAAACGAAGATGCTGAGAGGGCTGGAGCACCTCTGCTGTGAGGACAGGCTGAGAGAGTTGGGGCTTTTCAGCCTGGAGAAGAGAAGGCTGCCAGGAGACCTTAGAGTAACCTTCTAATATATGAAGGGGGCTACAGGAGGGTTGGGGAGGGACAAGGTCTTGTAATGACAGGATGAGGAGGAATGGGTTTAAAGTGGCAGAGGGGAGATTGATGCTGGATGTTAGGAGGAAGTTGTTTGCAGTGAGGGTGGTGGGACACTGGCACAGGTTGCCCAGGGAGGTTGTGGAGCACAGAAGAGACTTTGATCACATTCTGTGCTTCTGTGCTCCACAACCTCCCTGGGGTTGTTCACAGCCAAGTTGGATGAAGTCTTGAGTGACCTGTCCTAGTGGGAGGTGTCCCTGCCTATGGCACAGGGTGGGTGGAACTGGCTGAGCTTTGAGCTCCCTTCCAACCTAAACCATTCTATGATTCTATATCCTGCCTGTGCTGCTGTGCAGGCACCAAGGAGGAGCCTGTGTCCTCCACTTGCAAAAATGCACAAATCTTGGGAGCTGGCCTTATAAATGAGCTGTGTTGAAGGTTGGATAGGCATTGCCTGTGGTGTTTGCATTTAGCATGATGCACTGAGGGTGCTGGTGACAGCCCAGAAGACAAGAGGTGAGTCACTGAACCCAGGGAATCCGAAACAGAGGCGAAAGAAAAGAGCTGCCCTCAGAACAGGCTCCACTGCACTGAATCCCTCTGCAGAAGGGATTCAGTGGTCCATCCACATCCACGGGGGCTGTGAGCTGGGGCTTCTTCACAGAGAGCTGTGAGGACACCTGAGTGCTGTCAAGGTGTGTGCAGACCAACACCCTGGCAGCGCCAGAGGCAAACCCTGAGGCGTTTGGAGGCAGAGAGCTGCAAACTCACAAAGCACTTTGCTGGCTTTCTCTCGGCAGGAAAAAGAGAAAGACAAAGAGAAGACTAAAGAGAAGGACAAAGATTCCAAGGAGAAGGAAAAGGATAAGAAGCTGTTAAATGGGCACCTCTTCACTGCAACCTCTGTTGTAGCCCAGGCAACCTGTTACCACTGTATGAAGCCTTTCAATAAGGATTCGTACTACTGTGCAAGTAAGTCAGGGAGAGTTCTCCCTCTCCCACCAACTCTCCCTCCTCCATCCCCTTCTTTTTGTTTCTCAGAGGAAATGCAGACCTTTTGCTTTAAGGTGGTGGGGTGGGAGGGAGTGGTGACAGTGGTGGTAGTGATTCACGCAGCAGCATCCTGCGTGAGTTGTGGCTGCAAGGAAGCATCCTGCGACCTCCTTCCTAGCCCAGTCTTGGACATCCCAGTAAGGGTCTTCAGCTCCTGCTTGTTGGGATTTATCAGTCAGCTGGAGGACTGTGGTTAATTCAGCTGTGTGTCAGGGCTTAAGGCTGAGGTGCTAAGATGTTAAGATGGCTTTCCGGTGGAGAAAGAGGTGTTGCATCCATCTGGAGTGTATTGCTTCAGTTCTCTGAGCCACTGCTTCAGCAAGCCCTCAGTCAGAACAGCAGGATGCAAAAAAAAAGGAGTCACCCAGCCCTCTTCTCCCTTTGCACGTGAAATTGCATCACAGGGCAAATGGCAGCTGCCTGTGTGCATGTCAAGTAGGAGCAGTGCAGGGCAGGCAGCACAGGAAACCTGGTGAAGAGCATCTGTGAGAGTGGTGACTTTGTTCTCGTTTCTCATCATGCCTGTAGCTCCATCAGCTCAGCAGTGTTCAGCCCTCTTCTCCCTTTGCCTGTGAAATTGCATCACAGGGCAAATGGCAGCTGCCTGTGTGCATGTCAAGTAGGAGCAGTGCAGGGCAGGCAGCACAAGAAACCCAGGTGAAGAGTGTCTATGAGAGTGGTGATCTTGTTCTCTTCTCTCATCAGTTACTCATGCCTGTAGCTCCATCAGCTCAGCAGTGTTCAGCCCTCTTCTCCCTTTGCCCGTGAAATTGCATCACAGGGCAAATGGCAGCTGCCTGTGTGCATGTCAAGTAGGAGCAGTGCAGGGCAGGCAGCACAGGAAACCTGGTGAAGAGCATCTGTGAGAGTGGTGACTTTGTTCTCTTTTCTCATCATGCCTGTAGCTCCATCAGCTCAGCAGTGTTCATGTGGTCAGGACCAGAGCTGCCTGTTTACGCAGCAACCCAAAGCTGCAGACCATGCAGACAGAAAATGTCCTTTCCCCACTGCAGCTCAGGGCTCTCTCTTCCTCAGCAGCTTGTTTTTTGTTTTTTTTTACTCCACTAAGCCTAGAAATGAGTCGAAGCATGGATGGGAATGGCTGCCAGGCTGCAGCAGGAGGCTTTGTCTCTTGTCTGTTCCTTCTGGTGCCTGAGCAGTAGTGTGTAAAGCATCTCTGGTGAGCAGGGGAAGGGGCAGCCAGCTGAATCCCAGATGGCAGCTGAGAGTTTTCCTGGAAGAGAAGAGGTTGCAGCCAAGTTGCTTGCATCAGACATGCTCAGTGTCAGCTTGATGGGAAATGGAAGCCCAACAACTGCAATCTCTCAAATGCATCCTTTCCCCTTTTCCACTTTTATTTTCTTCACAGCTTCTGAAGCCACCTAGGCAATCAAATATGCCCTGATTGAACTCTCTAGAGCCTAATGAGTTAAATGCCAGGTGGTTGGGATGCTCTTCCATTATCTTTCAAGATACAATAGAAAATTGCTGTGAGCTTTCTGCACCGTCTGGAAAATGATTGCCACGAGGAAAGCTGGGTCAGGGCTCAGGTCCTAAACTCACACCTGAAAGTGGGCTTAAAATCAGCCATCAACCAACCCATGTAAATTGACACCCAGCAGCAAAGGCTCTGTGCTGTCCTGGAATCTTTTTTTTTTGCCTGCAGAAGCTGACAGTGTTTTACTGCTGCCATCACTGTTCTCTCTCGTCCATGGATGACATTTTATTAATGCCTTTAGAAGTGCTGCATCATTTTAATGGAGTGTCTCAAGTGCTGAAAGATTTAGCATGTTCTAAAACAAATAGGCAACCCCAAAACATCCTCATTTTTAATACCTAACTGCCTGGTTTGCTTGCTTTTTTTTTTTTAATGATCAATGATGCAAAAAGAAAAAAAGCTCTTGGGGGTTTAATTTTTAATACTGGTGGTACAGTGGACGTGCAGCAACTTCCTGCCTGTTGAAGAGTTGGAGGAATAATGTGCCTGATTTATTTTTAGTTTGGTCTAAAATCTACCTTGATTTTATTTTTAATCTAAAAAAAAAAATCAAAAAATTATATGATTAAGTGGTGCACACTAAAGAGCTCCTTTCAAGGGGCTCAGGTGTGAATTTAATGGTTGTGGATTGTTTCACTGCTGTGATGGTTTGGTGATTGCCTGCCCCCTCTACTCTTTGAAATAACCCAGGCTAGGACTCAGCCAGCTGGAAGTTAAGGAATGAAGCTTTATATTTACAGCAATACACAATATACAAGCAGATATTCACAATGTGTAACAGATATTTACAGATACAGACAGTGAAAAGGTAATAGAGAAACACCACAGCACTCCCAGAGACCAAAATCCCTAAGTGGGGTTTCTAACCACCCCTACCACCTTTCTCCCCCTTCCCCAATCTTACCTCACCATCTGTTGATGCAGCAGATAGGCAAAGGTAGATGGCCCAGGGGGGTTAGCAGTAGGAAAGAAGTTAGTGGAATTACTCAGGATCAGCTACAGAAGGTAGGGAGAAAAGAGCCCTGCAAGGAGCCAGCCACAGCCCAGAGAAGTCTGAAGCAGTCTGACTTATCTATACAACTCTTAAAACGATTTTTTTTTCCTCTTTCTCAGTAAATCTGTGAGTGGAGTAGCATTGTCAGTGCTTTCCTCTCTCAGCCTACAGTCTAATTTCCTCATTCAAATCCTCCAATTAGTTCAAACCAGCACAACTGCCTCTTTTCATGCAGCAAGAAGCAGGTCCTTTCCCTCTTCCTCCTTTGATGTGAAGAACGATAGAGCTCTGTGGGTTTTGCAAGAACCAAGCAGGTCTCTTTCTTCTGTCTTTTCTCGCACAGGAAATTGTGAGATGGCAAGAGAAGAGCAACGCCCTATGGCCTTACCCTTGCCTCTCTCAAAATATCAGCTGAGCAGGCTCAAGTAGAAGAGGTCTTAGGAACCTGAGCATGTTTTGTTGTTCTGGGCATCACCCCTTTTTCCATTCAGATTTCTTCTAGAAGTAATTCAGAGCTGCGTGCTTGCAGCATAGCATGCACTTAAAATGCCATTTCTGAGCTGTGTTGGTGCCTTCTCCTGAGTGAGTGGAAGGAGCAGGGATTCCCTAAGCTACTCAGTCTCACCTGAGAGCCTTTCAGTTGTGAGCTTCCCTCTGCCAGAAGAGGTAATGCTCCAAATCCAATTATCACTTATTAGGGGGAGAATTTAATTATTTTCTTTTTTTAAAATCCACTTTAATCACCTTTGAAAACTTCAGTTCCCAGAAATCTGCTGGCAGAGTTCATGAGCAGAAGGAGGAAGGAGTTGTGAAGAAGATGCAGAGTCCTTGCTCTGGGCTACCTGCAGCAAAGGGGTGTGTGGGGGGGGCAGGGGTGGTGTTCAAGCTCTTTGCAGTGGTGTTTGATGTGGGTTTGAAGCCAAGCAGTGGCTTCAGCAGGAAGTCCCAGCCTCACAGGCATGGTCACCTGGCAGATCCTCCTCTTCCTCGTGCTGGTAATCCTGCAGCGCTGTAGTGCTTCATTCCTCTGCTCTGCAGTGTGTCTGAGGTTAGGGAAATGAATTTCCCTGCTCTCTTCCTGTCCTGTGCATCCTGAAGAACAGAGTTTGTGCTTTCTGACCAAATATCAGACCCAACCATTGCTTTCTGTGTCTTGTCTCTTCCTTCAGAAGAATAACTCCATCCTTTCTCCTTTGGAGTTTTTAAGATCCACTGGCAACACAACCTTGCATTGTCTCTTCCTCTTCCTCTGATTTTTCTTCCCCTTCCTCTTTCTTTGATTTTTATCTCCTTTGATTTTTTGCTTTTTC
This sequence comes from Psilopogon haemacephalus, assembly GCA_013396835.1. NCBI lineage: Eukaryota > Metazoa > Chordata > Aves > Piciformes > Megalaimidae > Psilopogon > Psilopogon haemacephalus. The sequence continues at coordinate 70,781 of VWZI01018574.1, read as the reverse complement.
TTTAATTCCTCTTCCTTCCTTTTTCTTTTCCTCATTCTTTGACTTTTCTTTAATTTTTTCCTTTGTCTTTTTTTCTTTCCCTTTGCCTGTTCCTTTTATCCTGATCCTTTTTTCCTGTGCCTTGTCCCCTTTGCCTTGTCCCCTTTGCCTTGTCCCCTTTGCCTTGTCCCCTTTGCCTTGTCCCCTTTCCCCTTTTTTCCCCTTTCCCCCTTTTTTTTCCTCTTTCCCCTTTTTTTCCTCTTNTTCCCTTTCCCCCTTTTGTTCCCATTTCCCTCCTTTTTTCCCCTTTCCCCCTTTTTTTCCCCTGTCCCCCTTTTTTCCCCTTTCCCTTTTTTCCCCTTTCCCTTTTTTCCCCCTTTCCCTTTTTTTCCCCTTTCCCTTTTTTTTCCCCTTTCCCTTAACAGAATTTGCTGTTAAATTCCACAAGGGCATATGGCAAGCAAAGGTTAATTCTTTAGGAAAGCAGCTCTGTCTCTCAGTATCTGTAGCTCCTCATGGAAACCACAACGATGCCCAAAAGTTGTAATTCTCAGTCCTGCAAGATAAGAGTTTGGATGACAAACAGCAAAAAAAAAAAAAACAAACCCTTACCTGTTTTTTTCCAGGGGTTTTGTTTAACTGGTGCTTCTTTTATTTTGCTTTTTGGCAGACTGCAATGCAATTGTTCACAAAGGCTGTAAGGAGAGTTTCTCTTCTTGTGCCAAGGTCAAAATGAAGGTAAGAGATTTCTACTCTACTACCTAAACCAAGTTTGTAAACAGTTTAGCATGCAGATATATAATATATCTTGTGCCTTGCATCCTGAGGTTTCCAGTTTGATGGAAAGAACTTCAGCCCCTGTGTTACAGTGAATAATTTCTCTGAGCTCTCCTGAAGCTCCCCAGAGCCATGTGTTCATGGAATCATGGAACAGCTCAGGTTGGAGGGGACTTCAGAGATCATCAATTCCAATCCCCCTTCCATAGGCAGGGACACCTCAACTAGACTCAGGTGCTCAAGGTTTCATCCAGCCTGGCCTTGAACACCCCCAGGGAGGAATCATTCACAATGTCCCTGGGCAACCTATTCCAGAGTCTCACCACCCTCCTACTGAAGAACTTCCTCATCTCCAGTCTCACCCTGCTCTGCCTCAGCTTCAAACCATTTCCCATTGTCCTGTCTCTAGACACCCCCAGGCAAAGTCCCTCTGCAGCCTTCCTGCAGGATCCCTTCAGCTATTGGAAGGCAGCTCTGAGGTCCCTGCTCCAGCCCAGGATGCCATTGGCTCTGCTGCCCACCTGGGCACACTGCTGCCTCCTGTTCAGCTCCTATCTCCCAGCACCCCCAGGTCCCTCTCTGCCTGGCTGCTCTCAGCCACTCTGTCCCCAGCCTGTAGCACTGCCTGGGCTTGTTGTGGCCAAAGTCCAGAAGCTGCCACTTGGACTTGTTCAAACTCCTGGTGTTGGCCTGTGCCCATCTGTGCAGCCTGTCCAGGTCCCTCTGCGGAGCCTCCTGCCCTCCAGCAGACCCACACTTGCTCCCAACTTGGTGTCATATCCTCCAGGGAAAACAAAACCAAGCACATCACTTCGGTGGCAACATCAGGGGTGTCCAGCTCCTGTACTGCCACATCCTGGGTGTATAATGCAGAATGAAAACTATTAAATGTATCTGTTAGCTATGAGGAATGCATAGAATTTCATTCCTGCCCCAGATGTCAGCAACCTCTTCTGCATTGTGCTTCTCCAAGCTTGTTGGTGTCCATGCAATCATCATTTTCAGTGCTGTCAGCACTCTCTCTGGTTGTTTTCCTATTTGCCTGCCCATTTCTCCACCTGTTATTTTGTCCTTTTTTTTTTTTTTTTTGGTGGCACCTGTTGGGGAAGCTCTGTGTGTCTGTGTGCATGTATTTGTTTGTTTGGGGCTCTGCACATAAATACATTAAAATAAACGTACAGCATAGAAGTGCTGAAAGAACCCTGAAAGATCAAAACGTAGCTTTTTGAAATGTCAATTACATGGCACAGCCTGGTGGGAGAGGGGAGGAATCAATTACAGTGATTTTCCCCTTTTCTTTCAGCCCCAGAGAGGGATGCTGCAGGCGCATGATACCTCTTCATTACCCACGGTCACCATGAGAAACAAAAGTAAGGACACTTCCCTTTTCCCTCTTCTTTGGCCTGTGTCTGCTGTGGCAGTTTACATGCAGTATTAGGAAAGATAAGAGCTTCTCAGAGCAGGGCTGAGAGCATCTTCTGTGCACAGTAAGTAATGTTTGGCGTTTCAGAAGTCCTGCTGAAGCTGCACAGTTCTGCTGAAGCTGCACAGTTCTTGCAGTGTTCACCTAGCTTCAAGCAAATGCAAAAGCATCTCAGATTTAGAATGCCTGAAAGCCTACATCTGATCAGTCCACAAAATCTGGAAGATGCAGCCTGTGTCCCTGGGTGTCTGACGCAGGAAAGGATCCAGCTATGAGCATACACAGAAGTGGAGAAGAAGCTAAAAAGGAACACACAGGATTGCTACATGTGGTAGTTTATCAAGTGGCATTGAAGTCACTTGTTCAAAATTCTGGTCTTTATTTTAGAATTTTTTTTTAGTTAAGTAGTATCTTATTAATAATTATATAATTATACTTATA
>VWZI01018574.1:26614-67028 GCA_013396835.1 Psilopogon haemacephalus | reverse complement strand
ATTTTTATTATTATTTATTATATAATTACAGGTCCAGGGAAGCTAAAAAGCAACACAGTAGATTGCTCTGGGTGATAGTTTATCAAGTATCATTGAAGACACTTGTTCAAAATGCTAGTCTTTATTTTATTTTATTTCATTTTTACTAATATAATTATTTTTAAAGATATTACTTATTTATAGGTCCAAGGAAGCTAAAAAGCAACACAGCAGTTTGCTACCTGTGGTAGTTTGTCAAGTGACATGGAAGTCGGTGTCCCAGACGCATGTTTGTGGAGTTTGCAGCTCTCACCTAGATCTTTGTAGGCAATGCAGTCACAGAGGGGTCAATGTTCTCCCCTTCCTACAGCTGTTTGGACAGCTGAGATCTCCAGGTGGGATTGGACTTGGATGATCCTGGTGGTGCTTTCCAACCGTAGCCATTCACAGATGTGGTGCTGAGGGATTTGGTTTAGTCAAGGACTTGTCAGTGTGAAACTAATGATTGCGCCTCATGATCTTGAAGGTCTTTTCCAATCTGAGGAATTCTGTGATGACTCTAGGGTGAGGAGGAAGTGAACTGTGGAGCCTAGGTGAAGTCATCATGGCTGCAGTGAAGAAGGCAGTTGCACAAAGCTGATCTTGCTCCAACCCTTCCCTTGCAGGCTCCCAGCCGAAGGAGCGTCCTCGCTCTGCCATCCTTGCTCCGGATGAGAACACTGTCACCTCCATATTCAACAACAGGAGGTCACAGCAGTCTGCAGCTCTCTCCAAAAGCGTCTCAATACAGAACATTGCAGGGTAAGGCCTCCCCCTGCACACCTGGCTGTGCCTGCATCACCTGGCGCTGCCACCACAGAGAAATTCTGTGGAGAAGCTGAAGATGAGGCAGCAGTGTGCACTCGCAGCCCAGAAAGGCAAGCAGAGGCTGGGCTGCAGCAGGAGCAGTGTGGGCAGCAGGGCCAGGGAGGGGATTCTGCCCCTCTGCTGTGCTCTGCTGAGAGCCCACCTGGAGTAGTGCATCCAGTGCTGGAGCCCCTGGGACAAGAGGGATGTGGAGATGCTGGAGGTGTGCAGAGAAGGGCCCCGAGGATGCTCAGAGGGCTGCAGCAGCTCTGCTGTGAGCACAGCCTGAAAGAGTTGGGGCTGTGCAGGCTGCAGAAGAGGAGGCTCCCAGGGGACCTTCTGGTGGCCTTCCAGGATCTGAAGGGGGCTACAGAAAAGCTGGGGAGGGACTTTTTAGGCTCTCAGGGAGTGACAGGACTAGGGGGAATGGAGCAAAGCTGGAGGTGGGGAGATTGAGGCTGGAGGTGAGGAGGAAGTTGTTGAGCATGAGAGTGGTGAGAGGCTGGAATGGGTTGCCCCTGCAGGGAGGTGTTTGGGGCCAGATCCCTGGAGGTGTTTTTGGCCAGGCTGGCAGAGGCTGTGGGCAGCCTGCTCTAGGGTAGGGTGTCCCTGGGCATGGCAGGGGGGTTGGAACTGGCTGATCCTTGTGGTCTCTTCCAACCCTGACTGATTCTATGATTCTGAATTCAGATCCCATTACAACTAAACTCCTCTACTCTGGTGTATTAGTTCAAGCCAGCCCTCTGAGCTCAAAACCACCAGAAATAGACTTAATTTGATATGGAAGTAAAAACATAAACTTTAACATCTTGAGTCGAGTCCAGTTCTAGTCCACTCAATTCAAGAGAGATGTTGAGGTACTGAAATGCGTCCAGAGAAGGGTGACGCAGCTGGTGAGGAGCCTGGAGCACAGCCCCAAGAGGAGAGGCTGAGGGAGCTGGGGGTGTGCAGCCTGCAGAAGAGGAGGCTCAGGGCAGACCTCATTGCTGTCTAGAACGACCTGAAAGGAAGTTGTAGCCGGGTAGGGTTGGGCTCTGCTCCCAGGCATTCAGCAACAGAACAAGGGGACACAGTCTCAAGCTGTGCCGTGGCACAGGGGAGATTGAAACTGGATGTTAGGAGGAAGTTATTTGCAGTGAGAGTGGTGAGACACTGGCACAGGTTGCCCGGGGAGGTTGTGGAGCACAGAAGCACAGAATGTGATCGAAGATCAATGATCCACAACGTCCCTGGAGGTGTTCAAGGCCAGGTTGGATGAGGCCTTGAGCAACCTGTTCTAGTGGGAGGTGTCTCTGCCTATGGCACAGGGAGGTTGGAACTGGCTGAGCTTTGAGGTCCCTTCCAAACTAAACCATTCCACAATCCTATAATAGAAGTCCCTTTTTATACATAGCTGTGCAACACTTGTTTGGTTTTCAGCTCATAGTCCTTGTGCTTGAGAGCAGCTTTGGCTGTATTTGTTTTTTTGGGGGTTTTTTATGTCATAAACAATTCCCTGTGTTCTCTTTGCCTGCAGGGTTGGGAATGACGACAGCTTGATACACACCTGGAAATTCCTGTCGCAGTCAACGGACTCCTTGCATAAAATCAGCAGGGTGAACGAATCCATGGAGTCCCTGGTTGATGAAGGTGAGTGATGCCCACAACAGTTAGAGCCAAAGGAAGCTCTCAGTGCTCCTCTGCACAAAGAGAAAATCCATCTGGGCATTGCAGCAAGTGATTGCCCTTTCTAACCCACAATTAAGGTGCATTTGCTTGAAGCTTGGAATGTTAGGGTGAAAAACTATCACTCAAACTACCACAACAAAAAAAGATAGGGAGGGGCTTTTTAGGCTATGAGGGAGTGACAGGACTAGGGGGAATGGAGCAAAGCTGGAGGTGGGGAGATTCAGATTGGAGGTGAGGAGGAAGTTGTTGAGCATGAGAGTGGTGAGAGGCTGGAATGGGTTGCCCCTGCAGGGAGATGTTTGGGGCCAGATCCCAGGAGGTGTTTTTGGCCAGGCTGGCAGAGACTGTGGGCAGCCTGCTCTAGGGTAGGGTGTCCCTGGGCATGGCAGGGGGGTTGGAACTGGCTGATCCTTGTGGTCTCTTCCAACCCCGACTGATTCTGTGATCCTTGTGGTCCCTTCCAACCCTGACTGATTCTATAATTCTATGAGATCTGTGTGCAGTGTTCTCTTCCACCTGCCTCAGTTCTGGCTTTCCAGAATTGCAAACCCAGATCTCCCATGGACCTGAGTTCCCTTGATTATGTGCTGTGAATGAATCCCAACTGGGCATTGTGTTGTCTTCTTCTTGCCTGTGTTGCATTGCAGATAAAAGAATTCATTGTCCTTCATTTGAGCTAGAATTCAGCCTGGGTTAAAAATGGCGAGCTGGGGTTTGTGTAGCAAATAGTGCTCAAATAACCTTTAAAAGTGCTTTTAATAACCTGGGCCTTACACAGTTTAATTTTGTGTGATCATTTGTGTGTTCACTAAAGACTGTTGTGATGTCTGTGGTGTGACAGATAGAGCCTTAGCCCAAATGTCCAGAGGAGGGCCACAATGATGATCAGAGGGCTGGACCACCTCTGCTATGAGGATAGGCTGAGAGAGTTGGGGCTTTGCAGCCTGGAGAAGAGAAGGCTGCCAGGAGACCTTATATCAGCCTTCCAGTATCTGAAGGGGGCCTGCAGGAGGGCTGAGGAGGGACTGTTCACAAGGTCTTGTAATGACAGGATGAGGGGGAATGGGTTTAAAGTGGCAGAGGGGAGATTGAAACTGGATGTTAGGAGGAAGTTGTTTGCAGTGAGGGTGGTGAGACACTGGCACAGGTTGCCCAGGGAGGTTGTGGAACACAGAATCACCCAATGTGATCAAAGATCACATTGGGTGATTCTGTTTTCCACAACCTCCCTGGAGGTGTTCAAGACCAGGTTGGATGAGGCCTTGAGCGACCTGTTCTAGTGGGAGGTGTCTCTGCCTATGGCACAGGGTGGGTTGGAACTGGCTGAGCTTTGAGCTCCCTTCCAACCTAAACCATTCTATAAAATGAATCCCAGGTGAGCCAAGCAGCTGCCCACGTCCTAACGGCACATTGCTTTCTAAAGGTGCAGACATGAACGAAGGGCAGCTGATGGGAGACCTGGAGTTGGATTCCAAGCAACTGGAGGCAGAATCTTGGAGCCAAGTAGTGGACAGCAAGTTCCTGCAGCAGCAGAACAAAGACGTTGTCAAGCGGCAAGACGTCATCTATGGTGAGATACCTGCACCTTCTTTTTCCACTCAGCAAAGATAACTTCTTGCTACAGCTGCATGTATGAATTTGGGAAGCTTTCTGCCAGCAAACAGCAACCTTGATTTGCTTTCCACAGAAACCAGTTCTTGAAACTCTTAGAATCATAATGTGGTCTGTGAAAGCTTCCTTTCTGCAGCTCGCTCCTTGCTTTCTGCATCTCAGCTTTTCTGCACCTCACTCCTTGCCTTCTGCACCTCACTCCTTGCCTTCTGCACCTCACTCCTTGCTTTCTGCAGCTCAACTTCTTTTGCATCTCACCTTGCTTTCTGCATCTCAGCTTTTCTGCAGCTCACTCCTTGCCTTCTGCAGGTCACTCCTTGCTTTCTGCAGCTCACCCCCTGCTTTCTGCATCTCAGCTTTTCTGCAGCTCACTCCTTGCCTTCTGCAGGTCACTCCTTGCCTTCTGCAGGTCACTCCTTGCCTTCTGCAGCTCACTCCTTGCCTTCTGCAGCTCACTCCTTGACTTCTGCAGCTCACTCCTTGCTTTCTGCATCTCAGCTTTTCTGCAGCTCACTCCTTGCATCCTGCATCTCACCTTGCTTTCTGCATTTCAGCTTTTCTGCAGCTCACTCCTTGCCTTCTGCAGCTCACCTCGCTTTCTGCAGCTCGCAAAAGCAGAAGGCATAAAAAAAAAATCAGAAACTGCCTCCTCTCATTTTTCTGCTGAGGACAAACTCCGTTACAGCAGAGCAGATAGCAAGGAAGTCTTCTCCTGCAGAACTCAAGGTCCATCCTGTATGGCAGAAGTGCCAGCAGCAGTAGGGAGGTGGTTGTCCCCTTGGGCTCGCCTTTGGTGAGGCCACAGCTTGAGTGTTGTGTTCATTTTAGGGCACCACAATACAGGAGAGATGTGGAGGTGCTGGAGTGGGTCCAGAGGAGGGCAATAAATCTGGGGAAGGGCCTGGAGAATAAATTTTTTGAAGAGCAACTGAGGGAGCTGGGGATGGTTAATGTGAGGAAGAGGAGGCTGAGGGGAGACCTCATTGCTGTCTGCAGCTACCTGAAGGGACATTGTAGAGAGGCTGCTTCTGGGCTCTGCTCACAGGGAATTGGGGTCTGGAGCACAGCCCTATGAGGAGAGGCTGAGGGAGCTGGGGTTGTCTAGCCTGGAGAAGAGGAGGCTCAGGGCAGACCTCATTGCTGTCTCCAACTACCTGAAGGAAGGTTGTAGCCAGGTGAGGTTGGTCTCTTCTCCCAGGAAACCAGGAACAGAATGAGGGGACACAGCCTCAAGTTGTGCCAGGGGAGGTCTAGGCTGGATATTAGGAGGAAGTTGTTGGCAGAGAGAGTGATTGGCATTGGAATGGGCTGCCCAGGGAGGTGGTGGAGTCACAGTCCCTGGAGGTGTTCAGGAAAGGACTGGATGGAGCACTTAGTGCCATTGGCTAGGGCTGGGTGATAGGTTGGACTGGATGAGCTTGGAGGTCTTTGCCAACCTGGCTTATTCTATTCTATTCTATTCTATTCTATTCTATTCTATTCTATTCTATTCTATTCTATTCTATTCTATTCTATTCTATTCTATTCTATTCTATTCTAACAACGGAGAATGGCCTCAAGCTGAGGCTGGGGAGGTTTAGATTGAGCCTTAGGAAGAAGTTTATCCTGGAGAGAGTTGTCAGGGACTGGAACAAGCTGTCCAGGTTGGTGGTGGAGTCACCCACCCTGGATGTGTTTGGATGTGCTGCTTAGGGCTGTGGTTTGAGGTGAATCTCGTTGAGTAGAGTTCTAGGTTGAAGTTGGTGATGCTGAGGGGCTTTGCCAGCCTGGATGTTGCTGTGATTTCTGTCATTCTGTTGAGGCTGGCAGGGAGGTGTTAGGAAGGAGCAGGTGACAATGTTTAAACGTTCAGCCCTCAGGAGCCATGTCCGAAGCTGCCCCTCTGTGTTTCTCTGCCCCTCTTCTTTCTCCCACACCCAAACTCTTCGATTGGTTGTTTCAATACCTGGCGTGGAAGTTTCCAGAAGCCACTCAGGGAAGCTTTTCCTCGTGCTGTACACCTCTGCACGCTGACCTTGCTGTCAACCTTGCCCTCACCCCATGCAGAGCTCATGCAGACCGAAATGCATCACGTCCGCACCCTGAAGATCATGAACGATGTGTACAGCGCGGGGATGCTGGAGGAGCTGCAGTACGATCAGCAAGTGGTGGACAAGATTTTTCCATGCCTGGAAAACTTGCTGCAAATCCACAGTCACTTCTTCCAGCGAATCCTGGAAAGGAAGAAGGAGTCCCTGGCAGACAAAAGCGAGAAGAACTTTGTCATCAAGAGGATAGGTGACATCCTAGTGAACCAAGTAAGTGCTGGAAAATGTTTGCGCTCCTGAGAGCTCAGCTGGGAACCAGGCAGTCTTTTCCTTCCCTCCTGTTTATGCCTCTTAGATAATCACAGCTGGTGGTACCTTTTTGCTCTGAAAAAAAAAAAAAAAAAAAAAAAAAATCTCCACATCTGTTTTTTGAAGCACTTTTTTGTTCTGTCTGAGGAAAGGCTGACGATGAAAATGGATTGAGTTTGCTTTGCGGGGAAGAGAAGCGTTCCCTGAAAGGCACAGAAAGGTTTAGCCACAGCCTGGAGGGTAGGCAGCAGCCCACAGCACAATATGCTGCTTGGCTGAGCTGCTGCCCTGCTGTTTAACTCGGGGTTGAATCGTTTGCTTTCAGTCTGCCGTGAGTTTTTGGTGTTGGCTTTGAGCCTTGTGAGTAGAATCTCAAATTAAGCACAAAGTGTGAACTCAGCAAAGTTCCAAACTCAGGTTTTCACTTCCTAAAGATCTACTGCCCTGCAGTTTAACTTGGGGGTGAGTCTTTTTCTTTTGGTCTGCCTTCACTTTTTTGGTGTTGGCTTTGAGCCTTGTGAGTAGAATCTCAAATTTAGCATTAAGTGTGAGCTCAGCAAAATCCCAAACTCAGGTTTTCACTTCCTAAAGAGCTGCTGCCCTGCTGTTTAACTCGGCATTGAGTCTTTTTCCTTTTGGTCTGCCTTCACTTTTTTTGTGTTGGCTTTAAGCTTTGTGAGTAGAATCTCAAATGTAGCACTGAGTGTGAACTTGGTGAAGTCCCAAACTCAAGTTTTCACTTGCTAAAGAGCTACTGTCCTGCTCTTTATCTCGGGGCTGAGTCTTTTTCTTTTGGTCTGCCTTGACTGTTCTCTTGTTGGCTTTAAGCCTTGTGAGTAGAATCTCAAATGTAGCACTAAGTGTGAACTTGGTGAAGTCCCAGACTCAGGTTCTCTCTTCCTAAAGAGCTTGGTCTAGGATTCTTTGATCTCCTCAAGTTCTTTGGAGAGAGTGGCAGGCAGTGTTGGGATGCCCCAGCAAGGGCACAGGATGGGTTGGACCTGTGTGTGTCTCATGTCTTGCAGTTCTCTGGGGAGAATGCTGAGCGAATGAAGAAGACCTATGGCAAATTCTGTGGGCACCACAACGAGGCAGTGAATAACTTCAAAGATCTCTACTCAAAGGACAAGAGGTTTCAGGCCTTTGTCAAGGTAGGATCTGGTGGAACAGACAGTGGAAAAATTGATGTCCGCTCTGGTGGGTGTTCTGCCACGGAACTGTGTGGTGGTTTGGCAGTTCCCTGCCCTCCCACACTTTGAAATAACCCAGGCTAGAACTCAGTGGGCTGGAAGTTAAGGAAATGAAGCTTTGCATTTACAGCTTTGCCCAATAGACAAGCAGAGATTTACCATATATAAGAGATATTTACAGATATATGCAGCTTACGGTTAAGGAAATGAAGCTTTTGCATTTACAGCTTTGCACAATAGACAAGCAGAGATTTACCATATATAAGAGATATTTACAGATATATGCAGCTTACAGTTAAGGAAATGAAGCTTTTGCATTTACAGCTTTGCACAATAGACAAGCAGAGATTTATAATATATAAGAGACATTTACAGATATATGCAGTCAAAAAAAAAAGGTAGTACAGAAACACCACAGCCCTCCCAGAGATCAGGATCCCTAAGAGGGGTTCCCAACCACCCTACCACCTTCCACCCCCTACTTCCCAATCTTATCTCCCTATCTGTCTTACGTGCCAGATAAGTGAAGGTAGATTGGCCAGGGTGGGGTTAGCAGCAGGAAAGTAGTTGGTGAATTTACCCAGATCCAGCTAAGAAGGCAGGGAGAGAGAAACATGCATCAGCACAGCACAGTCTTGTCTTATCTTGTTATGACAGGACAAGGGGTAATGGGTTTAAACTGGCAGAGGGGAAATTGAAACTGGATATTAAGAGGAAGTTCTTGGCAGTGAGGGTGGTGAGATGCTGGCACAGGTTGCCCAGGGAGGTTGTGACTTCTCTCTTCCTGGAGGTATTAATGCCAGGTAGGATGAGGCCTTGGGTGACCTTTTCTAGTGGGAGTTGTTCCTGCCTATGGCACAGGGCGGGTGAGAGCCTGGCTGAGCTTTGAGGTCCCTTCCAACCTAAGCCATTCTATGATCTTTCTTTGGGCTCTAATTTTTATAATGAATTTTTTTTCAGTAACCTGTGAGTGAAGTAGAATCACCAACGTTTTCCTTTCTCAGCCTACAGTCTGATTTCTCATTAAAGTTCTCCAGTTAGTTCAGACCAGCACAAGAACTGAAGTGGTTGTCTTTGTTCTTCAGAAAAAAATGAGCAGTGCCCTGGTGAGGCGTCTTGGGATTTCTGAGTGCATCTTGTTGGTTACCCAGAGGATCACCAAGTACCCAGTCCTTCTGCAGAGGATACTGCAGTACACCAAAGGTAGGGACCATGTCCTTTATTCTAAGCAGTAAGGTCAATTTCCCAGATCCAGGAATCAGCTGAAGCAGGTTTTTCCTTAAGCCTTACTGGTTTCACACCACTCTAATGAGATAACTCAGCTTCATATCTCCATGTAGGATTGGTTACTTGGTTGCCTTGATTTAATTGTTTTAAGTGTGTCTGTAGCTAATTATGCAGCAGCATGCTTAGACTCCACTCCCCCAACTTGCTTTTGTTGGGTGATGGCTAAAATCTGTGATTAATTTGTGTCTTTGATCTATACTCTCCCAACTTGCTTTTGTTGGTGATGGCTAAACTCTGTGATTAATTTGTGTGTTTGATCTATGCTGTCTCATATACCAAGGATGCAATTTAGGCATCATCTCCCAGGGGAAAGGGGCTCACCTTTACTGCAGTATTAAAGCAGAGGGGTTTGGGCTGGGTGACCTTTGGAGATCCCACCCAACCCAAGCTATTCTGTGACACAGCAAGGAAATGGCAAGGAGACCAAAGAGCAGGGACACTTTAAGGTACCTGCAGGTTTTGTCACCCTGCAGAATTCAATTCTCATGGTCCAAGGACATGAATATGAGGTGATGTCTATGTCACCAGCCCAAAGCCCCTGGGCATCCAGGAGCTTGCCTTTCCTACAGTATTAATGCAGAGGGTCTTGGAATGGATGACCTTTGGAGGTCCCTTCCAACCCAAACCATTCTATGACACAAGGAAATGGCAAAGAGACCAAAGAGCAGGGACATTTTAAGGCAGATTTTGTGACCCTGCAGAATTCAATTCTCATGATCCTGGGACATGAATTTAAAGCATTGTCTATGGGAATAGCCCAAAGCCCCTGGGCAGCCTTTCCTACAGTATTCATGCAGTGAAGGTTGGACTGGATGACCTTTGGAGGTCCCTTCCAACCCAAGCTATTCTGTGAAATGGCAAGGAGACCAAAGAGCAAGGAGAGTTTAAGGTGCCTGCAGGTTTTGTGGCCCTGCAGAATTCAATTCTCGTGGTCTTGGGACGTGAATTTGAATTATTGTCTATGGGAATAGCCCAAAGCCCCTGGGCAGCCCTTCCTACAGCATTAATGCAGCGAGGGTTGGACTGGATGACCTTTGGAAGTCCTTTCCAACCTTAACCATTCTATAATTCTATGAAATTCCATGAATTTGAAGCATTGTCTATGGGAATAGCCCAAAGCCCCTGGGCAGCCTTTCCTACAGCATTAATGCAGTGAGGGTTGGACTGGATGACCTTTGGAAGTCCTTTCCAACCCAGACCATTCTATGATCTTCTGAAGGGGAAGGAAAGAGAGGGAGACTCCACAACATTTCTAGACAGCCTGTTCCAGTGCTCTGTCACCCTTACCATAAAGAAGTGTGTTCTTATGTTGAGTTGGAACCTTCTGTATCTTAGCTTGTACATGTTGTTCCTTGTCCTGTTACTGGGCACCCCTGAAAACGTACTATCATTTTCACTTTGACACCCACCTCTCAGGTATTTATAGATGTTCATAATGTCCCCTCTCAGCCTTCTCAAGACTGAACAGCCCCAGTTTTCTCAGTCTTTCTTCAGAAAGTACTTAAGTGCTGTCTAGCTCTTCTTTTGATCTTTAAAGTAGAAGAGGGGAGATTTAAGCTAGATGTTAGGAAGAGGTTCTTTACAGTGAGGGTGGTGAAACACTGGAATGAGTTGCCCAGGGAGGTTGTGGATGCTCCCTCCCTGGAGGTGTTCAAGGTGAGGTTGGATGAGGCCTTGAGTGGCCTGTTCTGGTGGGAGGTGTCCCTGCCAATTGCAGGGGGCTGGAACTGGATGATCTTTGAGGTCCCTTCCAACCTAAACCATGCTATGATTTCTATGAAGGAAGTGAGAGCAGGCAGCCAGAGGCGCAGAGAGGAGAGGTGAACTTGAAGCATCTCTCTTTCGTGTTGGCAGAGAACGAAGTGGAGCACGAGGACCTGACTCAGTCGCTGAACCTGGTCAAAGATGTGATCGCTGCGGTCAACAGCAAGGTCAGCAACTACGAGAAGAAGATGCGCCTGGGGGAGATCTACAGCCGGACAGACAGCAAGTCCATCATGAGGATGAAGAGCGGCCAGATGTTCGCCAGGGAGGACCTGCGCCACCGCAAGCTGATCCGGGACGGGCCTGTGTCGCTGAAGAGCGCGGCCGGGCGCTTGAAGGGTAAGGCTTGGGGTGACTCCTGCCAGGGCTGCCTCAGCTCTGCTCGCCTCCTGCCCTGGAGGATCAGGCCTCAGATGGCTGTCTCCAGGCCTTCTTTAGTCTTCTGCTTTGCTAGATTTTGATAGTAAGGGCTGGGAGGTGATCTGCTGCTGACCTGGGAGCGTTGGTGGAGAACATCCATGGCACAGCAATGTGCAGGTTGGGAGGTGATCTGCTGGAGAGGAACCTGGGAGTGCTGGTGGATAACATCCATGGCACAGCAATGTGCAGGTTGGGAGGTGATCTGCTGCTGACCTGGGAGTGCTGGTGGAGAACGTCCATGGCACAGCGATGTGCAGGTTGGGAGGGGATCTCCTGGAGAGCAGCCCCAGGGAGAGGGAGCTGGGAGTGCTGGGGGAGAACATCCATGGCACAGCGATGTGCAGGTTGGGAGGGGATCTCCTGGAGAGCAGCCCCAGGGAGAGGGAGCTGGGAGTGCTGGGGGAGAACATCCATGGCACAGCGATGTGCAGGTTGGGAGGGGATCTCCTGGAGAGCAGCCCCAGGGAGAGGGAGCTGGGAGTGCTGGGGGAGAACATCCATGGCACAGCGATGTGCAGGTTGGGAGGGGATCTCCTGGAGAGCAGCCCCAGGGAGAGGGAGCTGGGAGTGCTGGGGGAGAACATCCATGGCACAGCAATGTGCAGGTTGGGAGGGGATCTCCTGGAGAGCAGCCCCAGGGAGAGGGAGCTGGGAGTGCTGGGGGAGAACATCCATGGCACAACAATGTGTCTGGGGGGACAAGAGGGCCAAGGGGATCCTGGGGTGTATTAGGCAGAGTGTGTCCAGCAGATCCAGGGAGGTTCTCCTCCCACTCTACTCTGCCCTGCTGAGACCTCATCTTGAGTACTGCCTTCAGTTTTGGGCTCCCCAGTTGAAGAGGGACAGGGATCTGCTGGAGAAGGTGCAGCTGAGGGAACTGGAGCACTCCCTGGGTAGGAGATTAGCCTGCAGTGGCCTCCAGCAGCGAGTCAGCTCTCCGTGCCATGGCGCACATGTGCAGCAGCTCCAGGAAGCTGCTCACTGAATCTGAAACCCAGGCTGGGTTTCCTGGGGGCTCTGCCCACCAGCAGCCCTGCCTCTGCTCTTCTCTAAGGCCTGCAGTCAGCCTGCCTGGGCTCACCATTACCGGCCCAGTGTCAATGGGACTCCAGAGACGTGTCCCAGGCATTTGTTGTTCTTGAACCTCTTGAGCTGCTGACGCAAACTGCTGAGGAGAGGCTGTGGTGTCTCTGTAGCTGCCTTGGTCAATTTTTCTTTTTCTTGCTTTTTTTTCTTTTTTGTTAATCAGTTGGAAATAATTTTTTTGTTCCCAAGGTGCTGTGCTCTGCTGAGCACTTTAGTTCTCCACTGAGTGAAACAAGAGCTCTGCCAAGGATGGGGTTCGATGGTAGCAGTGAGCAGGCAGGGTAGGGGTTCAGTGGTAGCAATGAGCAGACAGGGTAGGGGTTCAGTGGTAGCAGTCAGCAGACAGGGTAGGGGTTCAGTGGTAGCAGTGAGCACACAGGGTAGGGGTTCAGTGGTAGCAGTGAGCAGACAGAGTAGGGGTTCAGTGGTAGCAGTGAGCAGACAGAGTAGGGGTTCAGTGGTAGCAGTGAGCAGACAGAGTAGGGGTTCAGTGGTAGCAGTGAGCAGACAGAGTAGGGGTTCAGTGGTAGCAGTGAGCAGACAGAGTAGGGGTTCAGTGGTAGCAGTGAGCAGACAGAGTAGGGGTTCAGTGGTAGCAGTGAGCAGACAGAGTAGGGGTTCAGTGGTAGCAGTGAGCAGACAGAGTAGGGGTTCAGTGGTAGCAGTGAGCAGACAGAGTAGGGGTTCAGTGGTAGCAGTGAGCAGACAGAGTAGGGGTTCAGTGGTAGCAGTGAGCAGACAGAGTAGGGGTTCAGTGGTAGCAGTGAGCAGACAGAGTAGGGGTTCAGTGGTAGCAATGAGCACACAGGGTAGGGGTTCAGTGGTAGTGAGCACACAGGGTAGGGGTTCAGTGATAGCAGTGAGCACACAGGGTAGGGGTTCAGTGGTAGCAGTGAGCAGACAGAGCTGTGTGTCAGGCTGGGCAGGAAGGCTGAGCTTGCCTTCTCTCACTCCTGATTAAACCCCAGTGCTCAGAAATGAATACTGGTAGCCTGCTGCTGTGCAGGGAGGCAATGACAACCTGGAATTCCATACTGAGTTGATTGATGTTGAGGTTTGGGAAGCAGGAAGTTTACAGAGGGTTTCTAGGCACCCGAGGTTGCCAGTGGCTTTAGGTGATGGATGAGGCAGGTTATGCTGCTGTTGTGTTACAACCTTGTGATAAGTGCAGGCTGCCTTGGCATCTGCAAGTCATAGACATGCACAGACATACTTTTGTCTGTAGTGCAGGCTGCCTCTGAGAGCAGATCCTGCAGGCAAGCTGCAGAGCCCAGGCAGAGAGCAGCTACTTCATCCATCCCCCAGCTGTTTTGCAGGATCCGTAAGAAGGTCTTTGGCATTTCCCCTCTGGCAGAGTGATGGAGAAGAAAGGGGTCAGGTTCTGCCTTTTGCAAAAACCTGCCAGAGCACAGAGCTTCCATTAAAGTTTGGTGGTTCTGTTATCTGGATGGGTTCCTGCCTTCCCAAAACGGAATGGAAGGAACTACCCATGGGATGACTTCACTTTTTTGGGTTGTTTCCTCTCTGTCACAAGATTTCCCGAGTACATTACACAAAAACCTCTTTGTACTGAGTGCTGTGGGTGGGGCATTTTACTGGGTGGTTGCTGTGCAAGTTTATGAGGTGTCATTAGGAGCCCTGGAAGGCTGTAGGTGGACGCTGGGAGAAAGCTGATTTAAAGCCCTCTGCTGGCTTGATGTGCTTCCTTCTCCCTTGAACAAAAGCCTGGATGCTGGGAGAAGGCTCTAAGCTGATTTAAAGCCCTCTGCTGACTTCCTTCTCCAATGAAAGCAAGCCTGGACACTGGGATAAGGCTCAATGCTGATTTAAAGCCCTCTGCTGGCTTGATGTGCTTCCTTCTCCCTTGAAAGAAAGCCTGGATGCTGGGAGAAGGCTCTAAGCTGATTTAAAGCCCTCTGCTGGCTTGATGTGCTTCCTTCTCCCTTGAAAGAAAGCCTGGATGCTGGGAGAAGGCTCTAGGCTGATTTACTACTCTGCTCTGGTGGGACCCCACCTGCAGTACTGCATCCAGTTCTGGAGCCCCTGGGACAAGAGGGATGTGGAGATGCTGGAGGTGTCCAGAGAAGGGCCAGGAGGATGCTCAGAGGGCTGCAGCACCTCTGCTGTGAGCACAGAGTGAAAGAGTTGGGGCTGTGCAGGCTGCAGAAGAGGAGGCTCCCAGGGGACCTTCTTGTGGCCTTCCAGGATCTGAAGGAGGATACAAAAAAGCTGGGGAGGGACTTTTTAGGCTATCAGGGAGTGACAGGACAAGGGGGAATAGAGCAAAGCTGGAGGTGGGGAGATTCAGATTGGATATGAGGAAGAAGTTGTTGAGCATGAGAGTGGTGAGAGCCTGGAATGGGTTGCCCAGGGAGGTCATTGAGGCCAGATCCCTGGAAGTGTTTTTGGCCAGGCTGGCAGAGGCTGTGGGCAGCCTGCTCTAGGGTAGGGTGTCCCTGGGCATGGCAGGGGGGTTGGAACTGGCTGATCCTTGTGCTTCCTTCCAACCCTGATTGATTCTATGATTCTAAAGCCCCCTGTTGGCTTGATGTTCTTCCTTCTCCCCTGAAAGCAAGCCTGGACACTGGGAGAAGGCTCTCAGCTGATTTAAAGCTCTCTGTTGGCTTGATGTGTTTCCTTCTCCCAGGAAAGCAAGCCAGGTCCTGCATCTCACACCAGAGTTGTTTATCTGGGAGCAGAGTCAGTGGTGGCTGCTGAAGCAAGTCAGTATTTCCTGGGCAAGAAACTGCAGCTGACAAATGCTGCTGTTGCACGATAATTTACACTCCTCCAGCCCCTCCTCGGGAGAGCCATAAATCCCTAAACTTCCTGTGCAAATATTTTGCTCCAGGGCTGAAATATTGTTGGAGAAAACAGCACTTCAGTTCTGAAAGTCTCTCCAGCTTGCACTGTTAAGCCCATGTCCAGCCTATTAGTGTACCTGTGGCTGGAAAGGAGCACTCCTGCTCCAACAGCTCAGAGAGAATCCTGCAGGTTTCTGCTTAACACAAAGCCAGTCCTGACCTAACCTGACCAAACTGCTAGAGGGCAGGGATCCATCTAGAGGGACCTGGACAGGCTGGAGAGGTGGGCCCAGGCTAACCTCAGGGCATTCAACAGGGCCAAGTGTAAGGTCCTGCACCTGGGTGAGTGCAATCCCAAGCACAGCTCCAGGCTGGGTGGGGAATGGCTGAGAGCAGCCCTGAGGAACAGGACCTGGGGGTCTGGGCTGATGCAAAGCTGAAGATGAGGCTGCAGTGTGAGTGCAGCCCAGACAGCAACTGTGTGCTGGGCTGCAGCAAGAGCAGCTGTGGGCAGCAGGGCAAGGGAGGGGATTGTGCCCCTTGGCTCTGCTCTCCTCACACCCCACCTGCAGCACTGTCTGCAGCTCTGCAGCCCCCAGCACAAGAAGGACATGGTGAGCCAGTGCAGAGAAGGCCATGAAGATGCTGAGAGGGCTGCAGCAGCTCTGCTATGAGGACAGGCTGAGGGATTTGGGGCTTTTCAGCCTGGAGAAGAGAAGGCTTCCAGGAGACCTTATAGTAACCTTCCAGTATCTGAAGGGGGCTACAGGAAGGCTGGGGAGGGACTAATGACAAGGTCTGGTAATGACAGGATGAGGAGTAAAGTGGCAGAGCAGAGATTGAGTCTGGATGTTAGGAGGAAGTTCTTTGTAGTGAGGGTGGTGAGACACTGGCACAGGTTCTCCAGGGAGGTTGTGGCTGCTCCCTCCCTGGAGGTGTTCAAGACCAGGTGGGATGAGGCTTTGGGTGACCTTTTCTAGTGGGAGTTGTTCCTGCCTCTGGCACAGGGGGGTTGGAACTGGCTGAGCTTTGAAGTCTCTTCCAACCTAAACCGTTCTGTGATTCTAGGTATCCCCAGGAGCTGCCCCTGCTCCTCCTGCCACCTGGAAGGTTGTCTCTGCTTCCAGGATTTGCAAAAACACAGCGCTGCTGTTCCCCAGCTGTGAAAAGAAACCCTTTTCAGAGTGAGCTATGTGCTTACAGTGCTCTGGTATGCTTTTCTCTTTTGCAGAAGTCCAGGCTGTACTCCTCTCTGACATGCTCGTGTTCCTTCAGGAGAAGGACCAGAAGTATGTCTTTGCCTCACTGGTAAGGCTGAATCCTTTTCTCCTCCTTGTCTTTTTTTTTTGTTTTTGATGTGAGAGTCCCTGGCTGTGTGCAGCAAAGCCCAGCCCCTGCCTGCTAAACAACTTCATTTTTATTTTGCTTACAACATTTTGGGTTGCTGAGCACAGACTCCATCCTTTCTGACAGCCAAACCTATCTCCATGCCCCACCTCAACTTGGCTGTGGTGCCTTAGCACAGCTGATACTGGGCCTTGAAACCTGCCTGGCATTTGATGCACTTTTCAGTTTGTGCAAGTGGAAGCAGTGATTGGGGTGGGAGGGGGCAGTGGGATAGTGCAAACGTTGTAAAAGTGAATCTTAGCAGAAGAAAATGTCCTGAGGCATTGTCAGCTACGGTGGGGGTCCAGGGGGTGAGATGCCACTGCAGGAAATTCAACAGAACAACTTGAAAACACAGCTGAGGGATATGTTTGTCATGCCCAAAACCCAAGGCATTAGCTTCTGAAGTCAGGCATCATAAAAGGGCTGGGCACAGTGATCTGCTGAAGAAAACCAATGCCCAAGACCCAAAACGTTAACTTCTGAAGACAGATATCATAAAAGGGCTGTGCACAGTGACCTGCTAAAGAAAACCAATGCCCAGGACCCAAACCATTAGCTTCTAAGTCAGGCATCATAAAAGGGCTGTGCACAGTGACCTACTAAAGGAAACCAATGTCCAAGACCCAAAACATTAGCTTCTGAAGACAGGCATCATAAAAGAGTTGGGCACAGTGACCTGATAAAGAAAACCAATGCCCAAGACCAAAAACATTAACTTCTGAAGACAGGCATCATAAAAGGGCCATGCACAGTGACCTACTAAAGGAAACCAATGCCCAAGACCCAAAACATTATCTTCTGAGGTCAGGCCTCATAAAAGAGTTGGGCACAGTGACCTGCTAAAAAAATCAATGCCCAAAACTCAAACCATTAGCTTTTGAAGTCAGGCATCATAAAAGGGCTGGGCACAGTGACCTGCTAAAGAAAACCAATACCCAAGACCCAAAACATTAACTTGTGAGGTCAGGCCTCAAGAAAGGATTTGGCACAGTGACCTGCTAAAGAAAACCAATGCCCAGGACCCAAACCATTAGCTTCTGAAGACAGACATCATAAAAGGGCCAGGCACA
Source organism: Psilopogon haemacephalus (assembly GCA_013396835.1). Classification (NCBI taxonomy): domain Eukaryota; kingdom Metazoa; phylum Chordata; class Aves; order Piciformes; family Megalaimidae; genus Psilopogon; species Psilopogon haemacephalus. Next base: position 49,578 of record VWZI01018574.1, on the reverse strand, counting down.
GGGACCTACTAAAGGAAACCAATGCTCAAGACCCAAACCATTAACTTGTGAGGTCAGGCCTCAAAAAAGGGTTGGGCACAGTGACCTGCTAAAGAAAACCAATGCCCAAAACCCAAACCATTGCCTTTTGAAGTCAGGCATCATTAAAGGGTTGGGCACAGTGACCTGCTGAAGAAAACCCAGGACCTAACTGAGTCTGCTGGGGCTGTCCCCTTGCAGGCATGGTCTAGACTGGCTGAACCCTGTGACCTTTCCACTCTGTGAACGTTTAGAGAGGAGATAATTTGTCATTGCAGCCCCACCAACGGCTTTGCACCCACATCCTGCCTGCTGCTTAGTGAACAGCTACCACATGGCCCCAGTGGCAGCATCCTGTCAAATGCACTGTGGGGCTGACTCATCATGGAGATGACACAACAGCAAGGGGACATGTGAAGGGAGCAGGCTGAGTTTCAGAGAGAGTCTAGCACGCAGTGAAGGTCATCTGGCATGGAAGTGTTCTCTGCCAGAGGAGTCAGCTGCGAGCTTCTGAGAACAGCAGGCGTTCCGTGGGGTTTGAAAGACAAGATGTTGCTCCATCCTTGGGAGAGATCATGGAGATAGTGTGGGGAGCAGGTGGTAGCAAGCTGCACCGGGGAGCTGTGCTCCTCATGACAGAGTGTGGGCAGGAGGAGGAGAGATCAAAGGTCCGCTCGAGTTGTAGCAAAGCAGGGTCGAGTCTGTAAAAACCACGGAGTCAGTTCTAAATTACTTCTTTGTTGGAATGGAACAAGGTGAAATTGCTCTTCCTGCAGGACTGATGGAGGGAGGCGAGCCCGTTCCCTCTTCTTTGACCACATTAAAATGATTTATGTGTTTTAATTAGCCAGGAGGTTCAGAAAGTGTTTGCAGCCTGAGCGTGGTAGTGGCGTGGCTATCAGGAACCTGATTTTCACTTCTGGCTTGCGTGTGGTAACTGACACTGCTCGCCCTCCTCACCCCTTCCTTTCCATCCGAAGGACCAGAAGTCCACTGTGATCTCTCTGAAGAAGCTGATTGTGCGAGAAGTGGCTCACGAGGAGAAGGGCTTGTTCCTGATCAGCATGGGTGTGAAGGACCCAGAAATGGTGGAGGTCCGTGCCAGCTCCAAGGAGGAGCGTAACGGCTGGATACAGATCATCCAAGACACCATGAACACCATGTAAGTGACCAAGCTGCCCTGCAGGGCAAGGCCACTCAGCACCTCGTAGTCTTCTGCTGGTAACTGAGGCATCTTTTAGTAGCCTGCCAAAATCTGAAGGGAGCCTACAGGAGGGCTGGGGAGGGACTATTTACAAGGTCTTGTAATGACAGAACGAGGAGGAATGGGCTTGAACTGGTAGATGGAAACTTTAAACTGGATGTTAGGAGGAAGTTCTTTCCAGTGAGGATGGTGAGACACAGGCACAGGTTGCTGGTAACTGAGGTATCTTTATAGTAGCCTGCCAAAATCTGAAGGAAGCCTACAGGAGGGCTGGGGAGGGACTATTGACAAGGGCTTGTTAGGGCAGGACAAGGAGGAAAGGGTTTAAACTAGCAGAGGGGAGATTGAAACTGGATGTTAGGAAGAAGTTCTTTCCAGTGAGGATGGTGAGACACTGGCACAGGTTGCCCAGGGAGGTTGTGGTTGCTCCCTCCCTGCAGGTGTTCAAGGCCAGGCTGGATGAGTCCTTGAGCGACCTGATCTAGTGGGAGGTGTCCCTGCCTGTGGCACAGTGGGGTTGGAACTGGATGATCTCTGAGGTCACTTCCAACCTAAACCATTCTATGATTCTATGACTTTTGAGGCTATCAGGTAGTGACAGGACTAGGGGGAATGGCGCAAAGCTGGAGGTGGGGAGATTCAGACTGGATGCAAGGAGGTAGTTGTTGAGCATGAGAGTGGTGAGAGCCTGGAATGGGTTGCCCAGGGAGGTGTTTGTGGCCACATCCCTGGAGGTGTTTTTGGCCAGGCTGGCAGAGGCTGTGGGCAGCCTGCTCTAGGGTAGGGTGTCCCTGGGCATGGCAGGGGGGTTGGAACTGGCTGCTCCTTGTGCTCCCTTCCAACCCTGGCTGATTCTGTGATTCTATGATCTCTCTTGCACAGGAGCAAAGATGAAGATGAAGGAATCCCTTGCGAGTCTGAGTTTGAAAAGAAAGTGTCAGATGCAAAAGTGAGAGGACTGAAAGGTAAAAATCCTGCCTGGGGCAGAGCTGGTTTGGGAAAACGTTTGAGGACTGCTGGGTTGGGTTTTGTGGTTGACCTGTTTTTCAAAGGAGTGGGACTTTGCACCTGGCAAATGCTTGCAGTCCTTGTCTGCACTTCACTTTCTATGAACAGGTCACAACATGAATAGATGAGGGGCAGCAACTGAGAGCACTGACCTGGAGCTGAGCAAAGCCTTTGACACTGTCCCACACAACATCCTGGTCTCTAAGGTGGTGACAGATGGGTTTGATGGGTGCAGCACCAGATGAATAAAGAACTCACTTGATGGCCACAGCCAAAGAGTGGCTGTCAATGGGTCCATGGCCCAGTGGAGGCAGTGACAAGTGGAGTCCCTTAGGGATCAGTCCTGGGACCAGTCTTGTTCAAAATCTTTGTGGGTGCCATGGACAAAGGCATTGAGTGCAGCCTCAGCAAGTTTGCAGAGCACCCCAAGCTGTGTGGTGCAGCAGCCAGGCTGGAGGGCAGGGATGGCATCCAGAGGGACCTGCACAGGCTGCAGAGGTGGGCACAAGACAACCTCAGGAGGTTCAACAAGGCCAAGTGCAAGGTCCTGCAGCTGGGGCGAGGCAATGCCAAGCACAAATCCAGGCTGAACAAGGACTGGCTGGAGAGCAGCCCTGAGGAGAGGGACTTGGGGGTGCTGGTGGAGGAGAAGCTGAAGATGAGGCAGCAGTGTGCACTTGCAGGGCAGAAAGGCAAGCAGAGGCTGGGCTGCAGCAGGAGCAGTGTGGGCAGCAGGGCCAGGGAGGTGATTGTGCCCCTCTGCTGTGCTCTGCTGAGAGCCCACCTGGAGTAGTGCATCCAGTGCTGGAGCCCCTGGGACAAGAGGGATGTGGAGATGCTGGAGGTGTGCAGAGAAGGGCCCCGAGGATGCTGAGAGGGCTGCAGCACCTCTGCTGTGAGCACAGCCTGAAAGAGTTGGGGCTGTGCAGGCTGGACAAGAGGAGGCTCCCGGGTGACCTTCTTGTAGCCTTCCAGTATCTGAAGGGGGCTACAGAAAAGCTGGGGAGGGACTTTTGAGGCTCTCAGGGAGTGACAGGACATGGGGGAATGGAGCAAAGCTGGAGGTGGGGAAATTGAGCCTGGATGTGAGGAGGAAGTTGTTGAGCATGAGAGTGGTGAGAGCCTGGAATGGGTTTCCCAGGGAGGTGTTTGGGGCCAGATCCCTGGAGGTGTTTTTGGCCAGGCTGGCAGAGGCTGTGGGCAGCCTGCTCTAGGGTAGGGTGTCCCTGGGCATGGCAGGGGGGTTGGAACTGGCTGATGCTTGTGGTCCCTTCCAACCCTGACTGAGTCTGACTCTATGACCTGGCTTGCATGATTGTTTTTGGAGCCTGCTGGGTGCTGCTGCTGTGCAGGGTTGTGCAGGGCATGGTTGTGTCTTTAGGTTCCAGTAGATGGGGCCAGTAGCTCAGGAATCGCTCAGCTCTTTCCCTGCCGACGCTTTGTTTTCTGTCTTCATTCCTGTTTTCTGTTCGTCTCCACAGAACAACTTCAGCAGAAGGACAAACAGATCCTCCTCTTGCTGGAGGAGAAGTCTAAGATCTTCCAGGACATGGCAGACAGCTCGGTGCAGGAAGATATGCCTGGCTCCAGGCTGCTCTTCAGAGCCAACACAGAAGAGGCACCAAAAGGAGAGGCCATTATGAAAACTGCAATAAATGAAGGTGAGCAAGTCATAGAATCATAGAATGGTTTAGGTTGGAAGGGAGCTCAAAGCTCATCCAGTTCCAACCCCCCTGTGCCATAGGCAGGGACACCTCCCACTAGAACAAGTTGCTCAAGGCCCCATCCAACCTGGCCTTGAACCCCTCCAGGGAGGGAGCAGCCACAACCTCCCTGGGCAACCCATTGTAGTGTCTCACCACCCTCACTGCGAAGAACTTCCTCCTAACATCCAGTTCCAATCTCTCCTTGCCAGTTCAAACCCATCCCTCCTCATCCCTTCACCACAACACCCTGTCAATATTCCCTCCCCAGCCTGCTATAAGGTCTCCTGGAAGCCTTCTCCTCTCCAGGCTGAAAAGCCCCAGGTAGTTGCAATCACCAATGTCAAGGGGCAACTTCAGGAAAAAAAAAAGTTCACCTGCTGTGACAGCTAAATCTTGTACAGTGAGTTGTGGCCATTGCTGGTGGTGTGCCAACAAGAGGGGAAAAAAAGAATGCAGCTCATGTAGAGGGTCCTGGGTTTTCACCTCCTGTCTTGTTTGCAAAAAATTGCTTTTTTTCTGAGCAGCAGCAGCAGTCAGGGTGACACATCAGCTACACCACCCCACAGACCCACCTGCAGTCAAGGCATCAGTGCTCAAGCACCACTGCTGCAGGGGAAGTCTCTTTGCCAGAGTAGTGGCGTGAGTGAGGAGATGTTGCCACTCCTGGTACTGGCTGGCAATGAGGATCAGGAGAGGAAGCAGATATTGGTGGCTGTGGAGAGAGGCCAGGGGAGAAGCCTGCACAGAGAGCAACTGAATCTGCACTGGGGTCAGGAATAGAGCTGGGGACCTTGGCTGAAATGTCGACCAGGCAGGCTTCTGCTGTGCTGCATCCTCAGGGAGGTGTGAGAGAGGGACTTGGCTTCCTGCAGACCCTTCTGGTGCCTGCAGGGAATAAGCAAGTTTGTCACCAAGGCAGAGAGAAGGGGACTCAGGCTACTTTCTGATGTGACCAAGGCAGAGAGAGAGGCACTCAGGCTACTTTCTGATGTGACCAAGGCAGAGAGAAGGGGACTCAGGCTGCTTTCTGATGTGACCAAGGCAGAGAGAGGGACTCAGACTACTTTCTGATGTGACCAAGGCAGAGAGAAGGGGACTCAGGCTACTTTCTGATGTGACCAAGGCAGAGAGAGAGGCACTCAGGCTACTTTCTGATGTGGCTTTTGGAGAAGCCAAAAAAATGATTCAGTGCTGTTCTCAGCACACATCAGAGTTGCCTGGAGGAAGAGGAGAAAACGTAAGCCAGAAACTGGACTAAATGGTCAGATAGACTGAGGTTTTGCAGGAGGTACATGTGCTGTTCCTGTCAGTGTCATAGAAACATGGTTTCTTAGTAGAGCAAAGCCTCCAAATTCCCCACCTAAGCTCAGGCAGGGATGAAAATGGCTGAAAAGGGCTGAGGCAGTGTTTAACAGAGATTGCTGTTTTCTATCAGTTGAACTCCTGCAAGATCTGGTGAACAGGAGCCTGGGCACTGCCCTGGGACAGCAGGTCAGCAGCACTGCCATGGAGCAAGAAGGAGGAGTTGGCCCCATCTCTCTCCCTAGAAGAGCAGAAACGTTTGGTGGATTTGACAGTCATCAGATGAACGCCTCCAAGGGTGAGTAGCTCCCCCTGTGCCATCCTTGCTTCCTGGTGCTCCAGAAGGGCTCCAGCAGCTGCTGATCCTGCGTTTCTCAGCTCCTCCCCACTAACAGCTGATAGACTGAATCACAGATGGGGCAAAAAAAGGCTGGGTGGAAGTGGAAGGATGGTAGCTGAGAACCTGTGGTTAGATGGGGATTAAACATCTGAGCCCTGAGCTCCTCTCTGTGCTCTCAGCCATCCTTACCCGCTCTGCTTACACGGCACCTGGAAGCATTTGGCTTCTTAACGGATTACTTCAGGGTGTTACTGTAGTAGCTGCAGCTCTGTTCTTCATTCTTCAGCTGTCTCCCAGCAGGAGCCTGGGTGCTGATGCCCTTCTGAATGGATGAGGGTACTCATGCTGACTCAGGCAGCTTCTCCCCTGCCTCGGCTCTCTCTGCAGAGTGTTCTCCGTACAGCTGCTTGTGTTGCTCCTGCAATTAGGACTCTCCCAGAGAAAGGCGTGAATATTTATTTCAGCTGCAGAGCTGGCTGCTTCCCAAGGCTCTCTTTCTTTGCCCTCATCATCAGAAACTTCCCTGTCCTCAAATTCCTTTCTCTGTGGTCTCCCTCCTGCTCCCTGCACAGCCAGTTTTGCTGTGCTAGTGTCTGCCTCGGCGCTGGCTTCCTTGCGCCTCGTCTGACCTTACTGCGCCCAAGGAGCAGCTTCAGCTCCAGAGTCAGACACCAGAAGTATGCAGAGGTTTTCCCAGCCCTGTTGGAAAGCTTCAAAGCCCTCCACAGGCTTTGTCATCATGATGACAAACATATTCGTGCCGGAGGGGGTTGTTTAGGGTTGTGCCTCTCTCTGTTGCAGTGATGAATGGGACAACCTCAGGCTGTCGCTCGTCCAGCTCTAGGTTTTCTGCAGCAATGCCCTCTTTTGACTCAAGGTTGTAATTCAATAGTCGTAGGCTCTTGGGAGGTATCTGGGGAAGGAGTGCAGGGCCTGTTTGTTCAGCTGCAGGCCGGGAGGCAGGAAACTTGGCTTTCATCTCCAGTTGCTCTGTTCACAACCTGTGCGACCTTGGGCAAGGCTTATAACCTGACTCCCCTTCGTTCTCCCCTCCAGCAAAGCAGAAGGGAGGTGCTTCCTCCTGCAAAGAGGTGGAAGGTCCCAAGACGTGGCGCAGGAGAGAAGGTCTGTTAGGAGGACTTGAGGGTCAGCCTGTGACAGCAAAGCCTGCCTGGGGTGGGTGGTGGGAGGAGAGGGCCTTTGCACGAGGTGTGTACGGTGTCCTTCACACTGCTGCAGGTAAAGCTGTATGAAAAGAGTGGCAGTAGGGAGGTTGCCCCTGCAGGTGTGGGTGCTCTCCGTGGGCTGCATCTCAGCTGGCAGGGGAGCTGCAAGGCTCTTGGCAAGAGCTAAAGGACTAAAGAGCTGTGCTACCACTCTGCTGCCCACAGAGGTTAGGCTGCAGTGCTCTCGGTTCCACAGGGGACGTTCACTCCTGCTCAGGAGCAGTGGTGTGAGCTGTCCCAGGGGAAGGGAGAAGGAGAAGTCCAGAGTTCCTCTGAAGACAGAGGTTTCTGATAACCAGGGTTAAGGATAGATTGTCAGCATGAAATTACACAGGGCAGATTGTCAGCATAAAGCTACACAGGGTGCTGTGCAGCAGGATCTGACCCAGCTGCAAAGTGCACTTAGAAGGTGAAGGTTGGGAAGGTCATCAGATCTAACCATCAACCCAGCAGTACCATGACCACCAAACCATGTCCTGAGACACTTGTCACTTGCTCAAGAGAGACATAGGAACTATACCTGCAGTAATACACCCTGATGTGATTTTGCTCTCCATCTGCTCTTACTCTGCCTCATATCATACCAGTATCTGAGGGGGGCCTACAGGAGGGCTGGGGAGGGACTGTTCACAAGGTCTTGTAATGACAGGACGAGGGGGAATGGGTTCAAACTGGCAGAGGGGAGATTTGAATGGAATGTTAGGAAGAAATTCTTTGCAGTGAGGGTGGTGAGGCACTGGCACAGGTTGCCCAGGGAGGTTGTGGCTGCTCCCTCCCTGGATGTGTTCAAGGCCAGGCTGGATGAGGTCTTGAGCGACCTGATCTAGTGGGAGGTGTCCCTGCCTGTGGCAGAGGGTTGGAACTGGCTGAGCTTTGAGGTCTCTTCCAACCTAAACCATTCTATGATTCTATGATCATAGAATAGTTCAGGTTGGAAGGGAGCTCAAAGCTCAGCCAGTTCCAACCCCCCTGTGCCATAGGCAGGGACACCTCCCACTAGAACTGATCACTCAAGGCCTCGTCCAACCTGGTCCTCAACACCTCCCTGGGCAACCTGTGCCAGTGTCTCACCACCCTCACTGCAAAGAACTTCCTCCTAACATCATGTCCACAAGTATTCCCTGCTAGCAGAGAGCAGTGCAGGCTCTAGGCACAGCTTAACATGAGTGTGCCAAATACATCAGCGTGTCTGAAACCAAAGTCACTCCTAATCTGAATCCCCATCCACTTCTGCTGGTTTTGCTGATGCATTCTGGATATGTTTGTTAGTGTCAAGAGTTCTATTTCCCCTCCTGTGAAACACCTGAGTTTGCTGTGTTGAATTGCTCCAGATATAAGGAGCAAGTTCACCTTGTGGCTTCGAATCATAGAATGGCTTAGTTTGGAAGGGACCTCAAAGATCATCCAGGGATGCCATAGGCAGGGACACCTCCCACTAGAACAGGTTGCTCAAGGCCTCATCCAGCCTGGTCCTCAACACCTCCAGGGAGGTTGTGGACCACAGAAGCACGAGATGCGATCAAAGAATTCTGTTTCCCCTCCTGTGAAACATTTGAGTTTTTTGTGTTGAATTGCTCAAGATATAAGGAGCAAGTCCATCTTGTGGCTTTGAATCACAGAATCATAGAATGGTTTAGTTTGGAAGTGACCTCAAAGATCATCCAGGGATGCCATAGGCAGGGACACCTCCCACTAGAACAGGTCACTCAAGGCCTTATCCAGCCTGCTCCTCAACACCTCCAGGGAGGTTGTGGAGCACAGAAGCACAGGACGTGATCAAAGAATTCTGTTTCCCCTCCTGTGAAACGTTTGAGTTTGCTGTGTTGAATTGCTCAAGACATAAGGAGCAAGTTCATCTCCTGGCTTCAGATGGTGACTAAGCAGTGCCAATGCTGCCTTCTTCCTTTAGGTGGAGCGAAAGATGAAGGCGAGGATGCTCAGGACCTCCGAAGAACCGAGTCAGACAGCATTCTAAAGAAGGTAGTGTTCGGCTTCTCTGCCTGCTGCCCACTTCAGATTTCAGGAGAGTGACAATTCTCAGCCTCGAAATCCCCTGAATTATTTCTTGGCCGTCAGGCGAATCCAAATGAATTCAGCCTTGAAATACAATCTGCAGCCTGCAGCCAAACCCTCCCTCCTCTTGCTGTAGCTAGAATGCTGACTTGGAAAACCTTTGCCAATCAGTTGGTATCCCTTCGTGGCACGGGTTAGCTGCCATCTGTCTGCAGCATGTGTTTAATTAGGCATCATCATTAAAATGATGAGGTCAACAATCACCTTGCCCCCCCCTTCTCCGTTCTTGCTGGGGATGGATCCATCATCTAACCACAAAGCCATAGCTAATGAACATTGGATTGGTTTGGGTTTTTTTTCAGGTGATCCTAACCTGCCTGAAAAACATGCAGGGGTTGTCCCAGAGTGGGGGGAGGCGGGGGTGAGGGGTGGAGGTGGGCTTGAAGGAGCCTGCCCTTAGTTTGGCTCCAGGAGGACGTTTGGCTGCGGTTTCTCGTTTGTCCTCAATATTGAACTCTTTGATCTTTCCTTCCTGTAGGGTGGCAACGCTAATCTGATGTTCATGTTGAAAAGGAATAACGAGGTAAGAATTGATTCCTTCATTTGCAGCTGCCAAGTGAATTAGTCTCAGTGGGTGATAACGTGGAAGAAAAGTACATTTCATTTGCCGAAGCCGCACGGAGGCTTTTTAAATGCATTAAGCTGGGCTGGCTCTGGCCTTTATTTGCTTAACCTTGGCTGCTCAGACAGGGAGCTGGCTGATTGTCATCTGCCTGCCAGCAGGGCCATGTGTGCTGATTAGAGGCAGCAAGGGTTAATTAGCACCAGGATGCTGGGGGCTGTGTTTATTGTGCATCTGCAGACAGGGGGAGTTTAATTTCGCGTTGCAGGTGCACCGAATTGGGGCAATTAGGTTTTTATTCTCCCTTTGATACAGATTCATAACTCCCAATTAGCATTAATGGCAGAATAAGAAGCAGTTCCTCCTAATACTGGTTATCCCCCCACTGCTGCAAATACCGTGGTGGTTTTTCTTCTTAGAAGGAGAGGCTCGGAATTTTTTTGCTGGGCTAAAAATATATTGAGGGATGGCTCCAAAAGTACTTGCTCTGTGTTGCTGCATCAGATTTACCTGTATTTTAAGAGGGCCTCCATGGACACTTAGAATCATGGATAGGCTGGGTGCTAGGTTGGACTGGATGAGCTTGGAGGTCTCTTCCAACCTGGCTGATTCAATTTGATTCTGTTCTGTTCTATTCTGTACTATTGTATTCTATTCTGCTCTGCTCTGTTATGTTCTGCTCTATTCTATTCTGCTTTATTCTGTTTATTGTATTCTGCTCTGTTCCACTCTATTCTGCTCTATAGGTTGCTGTTTATTCTGCTCTGTTCTGTTCTGCTCTGTTCTGTTCTATTCCCTTCAATTCTATCCTGTTCAGTTCTATTCTATTCTGTTCTATTCTATTCTATTTCTATAGAATGGTTTAGGTTGGAAGGGACCTCAAAGCTCATCCAGTTCCAACTCCCCTGTGCCATAGGCAGGGACACCTCCCACTAGAACAGGTCACTCAAGACTTCATCCAACCTGGCCTTGAACACCTCCAGGGAGGGAGCAGCCACAACCTCCCTGGGCAACCTGTGCCAGTGTCTTTTCACCCTCACTGTGAAGAACTTCCTCCTAACATCCTGTTTTGAGTCTCCCCTCTGACAGTTTAAACCCATTCCTTCTCATCCTGTCATTACAAGACCTTGTCAACAGTCCCTCCCCAGCCCTCCTGTAGGTGCCTTTCAGATATTGGAAGGCTACTACAAGGTCTTCTGGAAGCCTTCTCTTCTCCAGGCTGAAGAGCTCCAACTCTTGTAGCCTGTCCTCATAGCAGAGCTGCTGCAGCCCTCTGAGCACCTTCCTGACCCACATCTGCCCTCCTGGTGTGCCTGCTGTGCTGCACTTTTTTTGATGACAGTGGGATTTGTATGGGTCAGCAGTGGGGGGAAGAGTACAAAAAGTCCATATTTACTTTCAAATTTCTTCTTTTTAATTTTGCCCTCTTGGAAGTTCTTTCCCTGATTATTTTAAGTGAATTGCTGGGTTTCATCCCCAATGACTCTGCTTCTTTGTGAGCAAACTGGTGCAGTGGGAAATGGTTTGGAGACACAACCCAGAAGTTCCCATGAGGTCTCTGCCTTTTTTGGTGCTTGTGCAGATGTTTCCTCCCCTGCCAGACTAATTGCTAGGAGAGAGGGAGATGATGCTAGGTGCTTCTGAGAGATGTTCAAGGGGTCTGGGGTGGGGGCGATGCAGTCTTTGGAGGTGAAGAGTGAGAAGGTGGAAGGCAGTGCAGCTTGTCAGACCCACTGGTGGGTCACAGTGGAAAGGAGGCTGCTTTCCACCTAGCCTGCAGCCAGTGAGGTCTAACAGCAGTGCTTTCGTTTTCTCGCAGCAGGTCCTCCAGACCATTAGCAGCCTCCACAAGCTGCTCAGCGCTTTGCAGGTAGGTTTGGCCAGGCCCTGTGCATCCCACCAGCCAGAAACAGCCACTCACACCTCACCCCTCGTCTCCCCTCCTTCCCCTTTGCCTGTCACGTCACTGCATGGCAGAATGGCCCATGGCTGGCTTGCAGGGGTCCCTATCAGGGTGTCTATAGGATGTTCCATAGGGGCCTTCTTAGGGGTCAATATAGGGGTCTATATAGGGGTCTCCATAAGAGTTTCCACAGGACTTTATAGGGGTAATCACAGAGGTCTCCACAGGACTTTATAAGGAGTAATCACAGAGGTCTATATAGGTGTCTATAGGAGTCTCCATAGGATTGTCCATAGGGGTCTCCATAGGACTCTTATAAGGAGTAATCATAGGTGTCTCTATAGGAATCTCCATAGGGGTCTCCTTAAGGTTCTCTATAGGGCTCTCCATAGGGTTCTCCATAGGGGTCTCCATAAGGGTGTCTATAGGATTTACCATAGGGGTCCATACAGGGGTCTCTACAGGAGTATCCATTGGGGTCTCTATAGGGATCTCTATAGGACTCTCCATAGGGGTTTCTATAGGGTCTCCATAGGGGTCTCTATAGGGGTCTCCATAGGGGACTCCTTAGGGATCACTGTAGGGGTCTCTATGGGATTCTCTGTAAGAGTCTTCAGAGATGTCTCCTTAAGGGCCTCTATACTGGCCTCTATAGGGGTCCCCTTAAGGGTCTCTATCAGGGTCTCCTTAGGGGTCTCCATAGGTGTCACCATAAGGGTGTCTATAGGATATTCTATATGGATCTCCATAAGAGTCTCTATAGGGGTATCCGAAGGTGTCACTGTAGGGGTCTCTATAGCAGTCTCCATAGGGTTCTGTATAGGAGTCTCCATAAGCAGGCCACAGGCATGAGCTGCTGCCCACCCGAGTTTGGGAGGCTGCTGGGCAAGATGCTGTGCCAGCATCCCCTGGTAGCCCAGCCCCAAGGCAGCAGTGCCAAGCTGTGAGAAGAAGGGGCTTGATACAGCAGCCCGAGGTTCTGGGGAGTGGGATTTCCATCCTCTGGGCAGGGCTTGCAGCGGTTCAATTCGTGTGCCCTCTCTCCTAGGGGGTGGTGCTGCAGCAGGACACCTACATTGAGGACCAGAAGCTGGCTCTGAGCGAGAGGGCTCTGAGCCGCAGCTTCTTCCGCCCGCCCTCGCTGCTGGAGCAGGAGAAGCAGCGCAACCTGGAGAAGCAGCGCCAGGAGCTGGCCAACCTGAAGAAGCAGCAGACGCAGCACCAGGAGGAGAGGCGGAGGAGGGAGAAAGAGTGGGAAGTCCGGGAGAAGGAGCTAGCAGAGCAGGAGGCTCACCTGGCCCAGCGAGAGGAGCAGGTGCAGAGGGGGTGGCAGGAGCTGGAACGGGAGCGGGAAGAGCTGCAGGTGAAGAAGGCAGCCTACCAGCTCGACCTGGAGCGGCTGCGCGCGGCGCAGAAGCAGCTGGAGAGGGAGAAGCTGCAGTTCAAGCAGGACGTGGAGCGCTTAGCTCAGATGCGGCAGGAGCCTGACCACAACCAGGTAAAGGATGCTGAGCCGTGGGGAGCGGCCAGGCAGCTGCAGGCGCCCTCCTCGCAAGCAGCCTGGCTACTCTAGCTTACCTGCACCCTCCACTTGCAGGGAGGGCTGCTGTACACCCACAGGTCTTGAGCGTCCTGATCTAGTGGGAGGTGTCCCTGCCTATGGCAGAGGGGGGTTGGAACAGGACGATCTTGGAGGTCTCTTCCAACCTAAACCATTCTATGACCTCCATCTCCAAAAGTGTTCTTGATGTCCAGCAAAGAGGTGGGCTTGTCCCTGCCCCGAGGAGAGAGGGCACCTGCAGCCTGCTCAGAGCTCAGTGAGCAGAGGTCCCCAGCTCTGCTGCAAGAAGCTTCTGGTGTCTGGCTGCAAACAGCCAGAAAGAAAACCCCACATGGATGTCCCTGCTCACTGCAGGGGGATTTGGACTAGATGACTTTTGGAGGTCACTTCCAACCTAAGCCATTCCATGATTCAATGCGGATCACAGGATGACAGGGACAAGCCAAGTTTTCATAGGATCACAGGACAGTAGAGCTTGGAAGGCACCCAAAGAGGTCATCCAGTCCAACCCCCCGGCCAGAGCAGGACCAGACAATCTAGCTCAGGACACACAGCAACACATCCAGACAGGCCTGCAAAGGCTCCAGACAAGGAGACTCCACAACCTCTCTGGGCAGCCTGTGCCACTGCTCTGGGACCCACACAGGCAAGAAGTTGCCTCTTGTGTTGAGCTGCAACCTCCTGTGCTGCAGCTTCCATCCATTGCTCCTTCTCCTGTCCCAGGGAGCAGTGAGCAAAGCCTGTCCCCATTCTCCTGACCCCCAGCCCTCAGAGATTTAGAAACATTTATTAAATCTCCTCTCAGTCTTCTCTTCTGCAGTCTAAAATCCTGCTCTGTGCTGTGTTCAGCAAGCTGAGGTTCATTTTTCCACAGCTGTGCAGCAGTCTGGCTGAGGAGAGCAAGCATCATGGGCTGAATTGGTCCTTCAGCCTGTTGGTGATCCTTTGTTTGTTTGTAACTGACTAATTCTGAATGCCCTGTGCTAGGAGGTGATAAATGTTGGATGGTAGAATGGAAATTACTTTGTGTGCCTGAACGGGCTAATTGCAGAGCTCAGAAGTGAGCTGTGAAAAGCAAATCAGAGGAGGGCATCGCTCCCTCCCACCCCAGCTCCTGAGCAGGCCAGAGGCTTTCCTAGCACAGGGTGAAGCTGTTCCTGCCTGGAGCACACACAGACATGCAAAGGGCATGGACAGTGTGGGAGAGGCTGAGGTAAAATAGCTGAGAGGGCCTGGGGCAGGGAGAGAAGGAAGCAGCTTTTGGGAGGCAGGTATCTTACTGACGTTGCAGAGCTATTAATAGAGGGCTTGGGGAGGCTTTGTTGAGCTGCTGTTTTGATCTTCCCTTTGCATGTGCGGGCTCAATTACCTCCTGAGACAGCCGTTAGGAGAAAGGGAAAGAGGGGGGGAAAAAAAAAGAGAAAACAACACATGAGGAAAAATGTTTTTGCTTTCATCTTCTGCTGGGGAAGGCTTCCTTTGACACATGCCGCTCTGGTGCTGCGTGCTGGCCTTCCCCTGCTGGAGAGGCACACTTCTCCTTGGCTTTCTGCCACCTTCTGTGTGCACAAACGATGCAGGGTGAGTCTGGGTGCTGAGATCTTAAGAGAATATTTGCCCTTGGCTTGTTGATGCATAGCAGAGTACATGTAGCAGCAAAAGGCGCCGGAGCGTCGCTCTCTGCCTGCTTCGTTCCTTCCTCTTAACAGAGAGCTCCCTGCTCTCACTGCCTTGCCTGGATGGGGACCACTTGCAAGGTGGTGGACAGGCTTGGATGCTCACAAGAACAGCTTCTCTCTCTGAGTGCTCTGGGACACACCTTCCCTCCCCAGGTGCTCTGCTAGCCTCCTTCACGTCCCGATGAAACTCTGTTGTTTGCCTTTATAGGTCTCAAATCTACACGAGAAACTTGCAAGGGTCTCCTCTCAGTCCAGCGTGGATGACTCCTCCAAGCAGAAGAGCCCTTCCCTTCCCAAGCAAGGGCACTTTGATGCAGAACTCTCTGTCTCCCCCAAAAGGAACAGTCTTTCAAGGACACACAAAGAGAAAAGCACTTTCCATTTGCTTAGCACAACGAACCAGACTAACAAGGCAGCTGAGGAACAGCCCCAGATGCCTACTCGCCTCTTCAGTTTATCCAAACCAAAGGAGAAGAAGGAAAAGAAGAAAAAGGGCAGGGGACATCGCTCCCAACAGTCTGGTGAGTGCCAGGGGAGGCCATAGCTGTGTTTTCACAGGGTTAGAATCATAGAATCAGTCAGAGTTGGAAGGGAGCACAAGGATCAGCCAGTTCCAGCCCCCCTGCCATGCCCAGGGACACCCTACCCTAGATCAGGCTGCCCACAGCCTCTGCCAGCCTGGCCAAAAACACCTCCAGGGATCTGGCTCCAACTACCTCCGCTGGGCAACCCATTCCAGGCTCTCACCACTCTCATGCTCAACAACTTCCTCCTCACCTCCAGGCTGAATGTCCCTACCTCCAGCTTTGCTCCATTCCCCCTAGGTCCCTTCCAACCTAAACCATTCTCTGATCCCCACAGCATGCAGAGCAAAAGGAAGCTCTCATATATAGCTGCTCTATATTGATGTTTCAGCAAGTGTTTGCCTGTCTGACAGACAATTAAAGTGTATTTACTTTAGACTTAGAATCTTAGGGTGGAAAAACTCCAATAGAGCCCCACAAAAATAATTTCTGCAGCTTGCTGAATTGTGGGGAAACGTTTGGAAGGTTTCAGTTGCAGCTGAGTTACTTCGGATTTAGCTCAGGGACAAACATTTCCTCTTTCACCCCTGCACCTCTGGCCCATGCATACAGCCACAGGCTTTGCACTCTGTCACCTCTTTCATGCTGATGTCTTGCATGTTTGTATTTTTCCCCAGAGTGGGGAAGTTAGAAGTGCTTCTGTTTAGTTTTGTGAGCTTGGGAGTGAAGTCAGCTAAACTAATTCCTTAAGTTTTTTGGTTTTTTTTTCCCACCTGTGNCTTTTTTTTTTTTTTTTTTCCCCCCTGTGGTGCTTTTTTTTTTTTTTTTTAGGCAATCATCAGCATCTTTATTCCTGAAAATAGCAGAATTGATTTATTAAGGACTAAACAAGAGCATGCTCGTGGTGACAAGGAGGAATGGGTTTAAAGTGGCAGAGGAGAGATTGTAACTGCATGTTAGGAGGAAGTTGTTTGCAGTGAGGGTGATGAGACACTGGCACAGGTTGCCCAGGGAGGTTGTGTAGTACAGATGCACAGAATGTGATCAAAAACACATTCTGTGATTCTGTGCTCCACAACCTCCCTGGAGGTGTTGAGGACCAGGTTGGATGAGGCCTTGAGAGATCTGTTCTAGTGGGAGATGTCCCTGCCTATGGCACAGGGGGGTTGGAACTGGATGAGCTTTGAGGTCCCTTCCAACCTAAACCATTCTATGATAATCTGATGATAGCTCATCAGGCCCTCAGGCATCTTCTGAGGTGCACAACAGACTGTGCAGAATTGCCACGTGTGTGAGGTCTCTAAAAGCTCAATGTGAGCCAGCAGTGTGCACACACAGCCCAGACAGCAACTGTGTGCTGGGCTGCAGCAAGAGCAGCTGTGGGCAGCAGGGCAAGGGAGGGGATTCTGCCCCTCTACTCTGCCCTCGTCAGACCCCACCTGGAGCACTGTGTGGAGTTCTGGAGCCTCCAGCACAAGAAGGACATAGAAGTGTTGGAGCCAGTCCAGAGGAGGGCCACAAAGATGCTCAGAGGACTGCAGCAGCTCTGCTGTGAGGACAGGCTGAGAGAGTTGGGGCATTTCAGCCAGAAGAAGAGAAGGGTTTGAAGAGACCTTATAGAAGCCTTCCAGTATCTGAAGGGGGCCTACAGGAGGGCTGGGGAGGGACTGTTCACAAGGTCTTGTAATGACAGGACGAGGAGGAATGGGTTTAAACTGGCAGAGGGAGATTTAAACTGGATGTTAGGAGGAAGTTCTTCACAGTGAGGGTGGTGAGACACTGGAACAGGTTGCCCAGGGAGGTTGTGGCTGCTCCCTCCCTGGAAGGTGTTCAAGGCCAGGCTGGATGAGGTCTTGAGCATCCTGATCTAGTGGGAGGTGTCCCTGCCTATGGCACAGGGGGGTTGGAACTGGCTGAGCTTTGAGGTCTCTTCCAACCTAAACCATTCCATGATAATCTGATGATAGCTCATCAGGCCCTCAAGCATCTTCTGAGGTGCCCAGCAGACTGGGTAGAATTGCCACGTGCATGGGGTCACACTCTATTCCTGCTCTATTCCTGCATTCCCACAGTGATTCCCACCTGTTGATTTTTTTTTTTTTCCTTTCTCTGTGCTGCAGATTCTCACTCATCAGAAGCACCTCCAGAGGGTGAGGAGATCTTCTGCTGAGCAGGGAGGGTTGCGGCGCTCCCTCGGCATTGGCACAGTGAACATCTCCCTGCCCGCTCCACCGCCTGCAGCTGGTGCCTGCATCTGACAAGCATTGGGAGGGTTTAAATAAGACATGTGAGGAGGTCTGCCGAGTGGTGGGAGGGGACCTCTCTCTCTCTCCTGTGGCTTTGCCTGGATTCTCACCGCAGAGGCTGACTGCACAGTCCTGGCTCTGTGTGCAAACCTTGGGTTCAATGGATTGGGATGGATGTTTTCTGTCTCTTCTTAACTGCTGAAGGAGGAGAAAATGTAGCCTTAAGGGGTCCGTGCCTTCAAACCCCTCCTTTTCTGGGGAACCTTAACCAAACCCAAGCATTTAGGGAAAGGTGAGGCCTCTGCCAATGGTGCCTGCACCCTGGCACCTGTGGAGGTGCTGGGTTGATCCATCTGTGTGTCCGCTGGGATATGCTCACAGTCTGTGCAGCCAAGCCTGGCTCGGCCCGTGGGGGGGATCCATGATTCCCCATGACTTTCAGGGAGCCTGCAGGTATTAAATATCTTGCCCTTACTGCTCCTGCTGTAAACCTCTTCTGTGCTGATGGAGAGACTCTGGTTTCAGCAAGCTGCCTTACATCAGGAAGCAGTAACAGCATTCCAAACCAAACCTCAGAGTGGGGGAGTAAAAAAAAAAAAANGGAGGGGGGGAAAAAAAAAAAAAAAAAAAAAAAAAAAAAAAGAAAATTCAAATAATTCCAAAAGAAAGATTTTCCACGGGGCAGAGGATTTCAATGCCAAGCTGTTTCCAGGCTCAAGCGGAACAACTTTGGGTATGTTTAAAAAGATGCTGGAATAAAGAAATTCAGCAGGCTTGAGAGGCAGCCCCAGGGAGGCAGAAAAGTGTTTAAGTGGGAGCGACTCTAAGCAACACTCTCGTAGGCAACCTCTTTGAGCCCCAGCTCACTTCTTCCCATCCCCTGAGTAAAGATCATTTGCTTGGACAGAATATGCTCCTCCAGTCCTATTTGGCATCCTTTTGTTACAAGCTTGATGACTTACTGGAGAGGTGGGTGAAAATCTGCTTTTAGGGACCTCTGTTCTGTTGTTTGCAATTTTTCTCCCCCTTGCTTTTTGGGCTCCTGTTTCTCTGGCTCGTGTCAGCTTCCCTTGCTCATTTCTAAGGCAGAATGAGGCAGCAGCAATTTCAGACCACTTCAGGGGCCCCGAGTGAACTCCTATACAGCACTGTGCACTTACTAACCATTGCTGGGGAGAAAATACATCTCATGGGCAAGAACACCGCAGCACAGGTCCCCAGCTCCAGCGGGGCAGGTCCCTTTCCATCACTGCGAGCTCCCAATGCCATCAGCAGAAGGGGAAGGTCTGAGGGTGGCTTTGACTGGGCTGTCTGTGAGGTGTTTGTACAGCTGCTGAGGGCAGGGATATGCTCAGTGGGGGAAGAGAAACGCAGCGAGCCAAACCTTCCCCCCAAATTATCCTTCTTCCAAACCCTCCCCGGGGGATTTCCCTGGGCGGATTTACACAGACATTGATCAGCTTCATCGTAGCTCAGAGTGTGAAGCTGTCAAGTGCATTTCCTTTCCTGCTAATTTGCCCCTTAACAGCCACCCCCCACAGCCTTTCTCCTCTTGCACTTTTCTTTCGATTTCAGGTTGCTCTCTGCCTTCTCACCAGCCAGGAACCCGCAGCAGTTCTCAGGAGTTCAGTGCTGCTGAGCATCAGCAACAGCAATGGTGAGGAGGATGCTTGGGCTGGTCTGGTCTTGGCCAGCACAGGAATCCTCAGCTGCCTGCTTGCTTTTATTTTTTTTTTTTTTTTAAGCTCTCTATACTGTTAAGAGTCAAAAGATGAAAAAAAGAAAAAAAAAAAAAAAAAAAAAAAAAAAAAAAAAAAAAGGGTTGAGATTTATTTGATTTATTTTTATTTCACCTTTTTTGATATTATTTGGTGCTTGTTTGTGACTGCGAGCAGGGCTTGCAAAAAAAATTGTTTCTCTTTCTGTTTGTTTGAAAGAGAGCTCAGTTTTTTTATATACACGTTTACCTGCCTTTATTTTTTAATTATTTTTGAGCTTTTTTAGTGGTTTGGGTTTTTATTACTTTTTATTTTGCTTTGTTTAAGAGTTTTGAGGGTGGATTTTTTTCTTTTTTTTTTCCTTCTTTTTTTTCTTTCCTTTTTTCTTTTTTTCTCTTCTTTCCATGTTTTCTTTTCCTTTTTTCTTTTCCTTTTTTCTTTCTTTTTTTCTTTCCTTTTTCTTTCCTTTTTTCCTTTTTTTTTCCTTTTTCCTTTCCTTTTTCCCTTTCCTTTTTTCTTCTTTTCTTTCCCTTCTTTCCTCCTTTTTTCCTTCTTTCCTCCTTTTTTCCCTTCTTTCCTCCTTTTTTCCCTTCTTTCCTCCTTTTTTCCTTCTTTCCTCCTTTTTTCCTTTTTTCCTCCTTTTTTCCTTTTTTCTTCTTTTTTTTTTCCTTTCTTTTTTTCTTTCCTTCTTTATTTTTTCCTTTCCCTCTTCTTTTTCCTTTGTGGTTTTTTTTTGTTTGTTTTTTTTTTTGTTACCAAAAGATTGGTAAACCAGATGTTCTTATCTCCCTGGTTCCTACAAAACCAGATTTGGGCAGTGCCGCTCAGCAGCTCATGAGTTACACAGTTTCAGAGAGCTTTCTTGAAGGCAGAGCATCTTTGGGGCCAAACAAATGAAGAAAAAAAAAAAAAAAAAAGGCTGGAAAAAGCAGCAGTGACTTCAGGCCAGGCTCCTCCTAGCTGTTAGTTTCCTTGCTTAAATATTTTGTTGAGGCTTTTTCACATAAATCTTGCGAGGCAAAGGGGAAAAAAAAAGCAAACCATGGAGCACCTTGCAGGAATGTGAGGGTCTGGTCACTTCTCTGGGGAGATCCAAGCAGCTCTCCTCCTGAACCTTGAAAGGAGCTGGAGCAAGCAGGTGCTGGGGGTGGGCTGTTCTCTTTTGCATTAGAAAAAAACAAGGATCCAAGCAGCTCTCCTCCTGAACCTTGAAAGGAGATGGAGCAAGCAGGTGCTGGGGGTGGGCTGTTCTCTTTTGCATTAGAAAAAAGCAAGGATCCAAGCAGCTCTCCTCCTGAACCTTGAAAGGAGCTGGAGCAAGCAGGTGCTGGGGGTGGGCTGTTGTCTTTTGCACTAGAAAAAACAAAGATTTCACTAAATGGCTCCTGCCCTGCTGCTGGTACATCTGTGAAAATGAATGTGCCAAGTCGAATTGTTTGGAAAGCAGAGCAGTGCATGGCTCATTTGCTGTTGTGTAAACAGAGAGCAGTCCCCCAGTATTTCTGAAAGGTCCCCTCAGCCTCTTGCTCTTTGCCAGGTTTTCTTTTCATCTTGCTGGTTTTTTTTGGTTTGCTTTTTTTTTCTTCCCCAGTCCCAACACATCTTGAATTCACAGCCTGAGAATTCCCCACGCTTCTGAGAAGGGCATCAAAAGGGAGACACAGGGCAGCAGGGCTGAATCTGTGCCTGGCTTGACTGTCTCTTCTGACCTGTGCAAAAGGAGCACTGAGTGCCCTAAGTGCAACCAGCATTTGTTAAGTGACCTCCTGAGGTCCCCAGGGTTCCTTGTCAAAGGAAACCACAGGTGTGAGTCAGAACTACACCAGCCAGAAACCCTGCACGTCAAAGCTGTGTCTTAAATTCTGGTGGACAGACCTTTGTCCCTGGAGGATGTATCTGCATGATTCACTTTTGGGGAATGAAGCCTTTCCTCCCACACTGCTTCCTCCTCCCTTCACCTTTGGGAAGGCAAGGGCTTGGGTTTTATGGCTTTCTTCAGCCTTTTTATTTCACCACTCTCAGGTTTTCTTTGGAAAGGCTTAGCACAGGTTCCCAGAGTCAGGTTCCCACTCTGATCCCTGCAGGTTGCCTTAGGTTGTCTGATGACTACAGTCCCAAAGCCTTACTTTTTCCTGGCCTTAAAATTGCATCTGCTCCAGTTCCAGCCCTGGCATCCATCTGGCAGTTCTGGAAAGCATCTCGTGTCTGCAGCCCTGCCTGCTGATGTGTCTGCTTCACAGAGCTGGGCCCTTGATCCCATTTGGAGCCCCCCAAATACCCTGTTTTGCATTGGGCTCTTGGGACACAGCAGGTTCAGAGATGTCTGTGGGAAGCCTCTGTTGTTGGAGGGGGAAGAGGACCCTGCAAGGGCTCTTGAAGGTTTTTGTGCTTGTGCTTGGTGGAGGGGAGAAATCAGGTTTCTTTTCTTGGGCTTGTCTTTGTCTGGTCTTTATCACTGCCCAGCAGAGGGGGTTTAATGACTGAGGAGGTGGGAGTGGAGGTTCAGATGAATGCAGAAGTGGTCAGTACCAGCCAGGGGTGCCAGAACACCCCAGGTGGAGAGAGTAGCTGTAAAAAGTGATGGAGAGACTCAATGGAGGTGTTTGGGGTTGGCCTTAGCTTCTTTTAAACCAAGTGATCATCTCAACCTGTAACTTGATGTCAGTTTGATGCCATAAAGCACTTTAAATGGAACTGGTCTTGTCCCTTTTTATTTTGGTTACCTGCAGACAATCAGCTTTGCCATTGCACCCCCCCAACCCCACCCTCTGCACCCTAGCAAAATCTGAGCAGCAAGTAGGCACCTTCCTGCTTGGCTTTGGCTTCACCCCAGGAAGGGAGGAAAGGCCAAGGTTCTTCTGTGCTTGGTTTTTGTTTTTTTTTTAAAGACCAAAGTGGGTGTGAATCACACTGCAGTCCCAGTGCAGACAGAGCAAGTGGCAGGACCAGAGGAACTGGCTTCTGATGGCTCAGGTACATCTCCTGGGAGAGGCCATGCTGGCATCACCATCACTTTTCCTCACAGTGGGTACTGGTGGTGGTGGTGGTGGTGAAGCAGTCCTGACAGTGGTTTGTCCTCCACCTCCCTTTCCTCAGAGAAACCCAGAGCAAAGGAATTGTTGGGGGGGAGGTGGAACCAAACAAGTGGAGTGAGGCCCTTTTGATGCACTAAGCTGTTTTGACTGTCCAGGCCATTGAGAGACCTCGCAGGTGCCATCCCTGGGGCAGGAGCTCTCAACCACCACTCTGGGTGGACTCTTCACCTTGCAATGTGAGTGCTGCTGAGCAGCACAGGCATGCCATTAGCTGCTGCAGGTCTGCACTGCCTTGTGAAGGCAGCAGCCCCCGCAGAGGCTGAGCTTTGCACCTGCTTCCAGGCACTTAGGCTATTGTTGAAGCTGTTGCTGCAACACCCCATAACCCAATCCTTCCTAATGCCACCGAGTCAGAGGAGGTTCACCAGGTGCCAGTATCCCAAGGAAGCTGCCTAGGCCACCTGTGGCACAGTGCAAGAGAGGACTGGGCAAGGGGCACAAGAGAGCATCTGCTAAAAATCCCACAGAACATTCCTTGTTAACCAGAACTCTGGAAATTACTCTGCCTGCTGGCCAGGTTTGGGAATTTTACAAAATTTAAGGCCCCCTTTTAAAAAAAAAAAAAAAAAAAGGAAGAAAAAAAAAAAAAAACACAAAACAACCAAACAAAAAACCACCTCCCCTGCTGCTCATCACCCTTGCTTTGTTTATCAGAAGGGGCAGCAGTTGATGATTCTTGATCCAATGATGCAGCTAAGTTTTAAGGATAGGCGAGCTGAACTGGCTTAATCTCTTGCACCTCCTCCTGCTCTTCAGTAATGGGAAGGCAGAAAGTTCCCTTCCTTCCTTCCTTCCTTCC